>OY288265.1:16538071-17138071 GCA_958450335.1 Hibiscus tridactylites | reverse complement strand
CAAGGACAACAGAACAAGGAAAGAAAACTAAATAGTAGTTAATACCATATCAGTTTAATTTTTTCCAAACTGTGGAAATCGTAGATAGACAGCAAAACTTCTATGTCTGCATAAGAAGATTAAAATGAAATTCTATTGGAAGGTTTTAACACGCACAACCTATGAGATAAACACCTAAAATAAAAAGAAACCCATTTCATACCAATTTATTCGCTAGAGCCTGTAAGTCAATCCTAGGGATCAACTTCACAGTGACTCTCTGCCGCACGTTATCCACGTCAACTACCTACAAAATTAAAATTAGGAGGTCAGACTATAAAAGTTGAAAGAGAACTTCTCGTGGAAGCGGGAGGGCAAATCTCATACTTGAGCGAGATCACCCTTATATGTCCCAATCTTCATTCTGACCCAGGTATCTCTTGAAAGATCAATAGCTTTGCTTTCAACTGATAATACATCAGTCATTTCTCTTATTGGAACAAGCATAATCGTAGTTGCAAATATATTACGTAGACCTTTGACAGCCTGAAGAAGATAAAAGTTAATCGGTAAAAATATGTTCAGACATTTAAAGCTAAGCCACTAGTGAAAAAGAAAGCCAAAGCGGCAATAATCACATACCTCTCTCACATGGGCTTCCTTGTCTGCTTCAACATAAATATAATTTTTTAGGTGATCAAGAGCAATAACAGACCTGATTTGCAATTCAGGTCCTTTATCAATAAATTTCTGCATGAGGCAAACAGCAGTCTCTCGTTCACGACCAATCTAGCACACATAAAGGTTACCTTAGTTAAATTCCATGAAAAATATCACAATAATCATTAACCATTTCCGTCCAACAGAAGAAATCCAAAACTTAAGTTGCACAGAAAATCATTAGCATACCGCACATTTCACCATCCATAGCTTTGGATCTCTTACTGATGGCAAAAGTGCTTGCTGTTCCACATCAGTTGTCTCCTCATCATATTCTGTGTGACTTGATCTTGCATACCTGGCCTGAATGCTTCTCTCAAGAGCTTCAACATCTTCTTGTTCATCCTCCCGCATCAACGGGCGACGGTGCATCCTTCTACCGACATCTTCGTCAGGTAGATCAGGTCCATTGTCAACTATGAAGTCTGCATTTCCAGTTGTCAATATATCAGTAACATACAAAAAATCAGGATGAAAAACTCGGAACAAATAGAAGATCATACAGACACCAAACTCAGATATGCCATCAAACCATTACAAATTACAGGTGTAAAGTAGATTGTCAGGAAACTATCCAATAAAGGTTTACCAGTCATTTAGTTGTGTTGATAATGAAATGCTTCTCCAGCCAAACCAAGTGGCATTTATCTTTTTGGATCAGGGCAGAGTGTGGTATAATTGAAAGCAATATTGATTTAGAAAGACATAAAAAGGCAAACAAATGATATCAATCATGATACAGACGCATGGATTCCACTCATCATTTTCTTTTTCAGCCTGCCTAGCATACAAATAAGGGGGGGGGGGGGGGGGGGGGGGGGGAAGTAAATCAAGAAATTTCAATGGGATAATTTAAATTCCAAAACAAATAAAAATGCATACAATTTGCAGAGGAGGTGCAAGTATCCCAACCATGATTGTATAGATATCAGAATGGCATACTATCAACTTATTGGATTCCCCTTATTTAAACAAATTCAGTAGCTACAAAGGTCTTTCAAGAGATGTGAAGAGTGATGCACAAAACAGATCCGATAGAACATCCAGAGAGAAATAAGGTTCAAATACATTAATCTAAAATATAAGCTTTTTGTGACTTTCGGATCTTCTAAAAAAGCCTAATGCTGCAACATTATATGCAAACAATAGCAATTTTCAATGACATTTAGAGTAACATCCAACACATGATTCTGAAATTGTCAGAAGTTACTAATATAAATGTCACATACATAAATTTCAGCAAAAATAAAGACCGAAAAAGAAATTATATTCAATCATAAACTTTTAAAACCATAAGATGATTCTAAAGCCAGAATCAAGATAAAGATACTTTTATTAAAAGAGCATATAATTGCAACCTCCAAAAGTACCATAGTGAACTAGCTTAAGCATTGAAAGTTGAAACTAATTTCTAAAAAAGAATTAAATTTCATTTGTCTCAATATAAACTCGGATTCGAGCAAATTAGTTCTTTTTCGCATCACTAGCAATTTCGATGTCAATATGAATATTTTTTTTAAAATAAAACAGAGGAACTTACCGTCTTCGCCCTCCTCTTCTTCCTCGTCCTCATCACTATCCACCTGAGCTTCAAGATCAAAAAACTGAGATCCATAACGTGGAGCCTTGCTATGCTTTTTGCCGCCACCGCCGCCATAAACGTCATCATCTTCTTCATCTTCCTCATCGTCCTCCTCCGCCAAGTCATCGATGAAGTCAGATCTGCTTCGCTTCTTACTTGAACCACCTCGACCTCTCCCTACGTCTTCATCCTCGTCGTAATCCTCATCGTCCATCAACTGCTCCTCCTCATCTTCGTACTCTTCGTCATCAACATCATCATCTTCCTCGTCCCTTCGCCTCGCCATCGCAGTAACTCAATCTGAGCTCTGAGGTTTTCCTTTGTTGATGATTTCAAGTTCTGAGATGTTGAAGGAATGGAGAAATGGAACCCTAGATATGGAGGGGGTAAGCTTATATATACATATATATATATATATATATTCATCATAGTAAGCTTATATTTTTTTATTCTTTTTTCATTTCGTAAATTTATTTTTAATTAATCAGAAAAGGTAACAGTTATATTATAACTTTCTTTTTCGTTTTTTTTTTACAGAGAAATGGCGAAGGCCGAAGAGACCGTTTTTTTTCTCTCCCGGACGCCGTTTTTTTCTTTCCCCCTCGCCCGCCTTGAACATGGGTGGAATAAATTTCTTTTATTAACTACTTACATCTAATTCTAATTAGATTTCGTAAAAAATTATAAAAAAAATACTTTATTTTTAATTAAATTTATCTCATTCACAACATTGAATTTTGATGACTAGTTTAAATTGTCAGTTAATTAACAAGAGAATTTTTTTGATAAATGAAGAAAAAGAACTGAATCAAATTATCAAGTGTTTCGTTAAAAAAACTCCATAATCTTAAGTGAAAAAAATACACTTGGTAATTCCTACAAACAAACAAGCGAACAATTAATCACCATCCATCACGAGAAAATTAACAAGAGGGAATTAAAATTATATATTTTTCATCCCAGTTCTAGCGTTGCAGTTTCCTTTTTTATTTGTTCTTTTAACCGGCGGTTGATATTTAGTTTTAGTATTGGTTGTCGACCATCGAAGTTTATTTTTTATATATTTTAATAAGAATCTTTGCCTTTGCGGTACATTTTTTCTTTATTTTTTGTGGTTCGTTTCATTCGTCGCTTTTTACATGACTTCAGCATACCTTAGCGGTCGTTTGATGCTCGTACAGAGATCTTCACGACGTTAGTTTCTGATTATGATTTTGTCGGTGGACTTGTCATAGAAAGGTAAACCCCACTCGGTTGATGTTGTTTGGTCAACACTCAATTTTTACTCCCTAAATCGTCTCGTTTGGTTAGAGAGAAGTAGTGTAACACCCGTGTTTTGGGGTTAGGAGTTAGTCGGGTTAGTGGTCCGAGTCGGTAAAGTTAAATTAAATCAATTTGACCTTGACTTGGGCTAATTGGGATTTAAAATAAAAAGAAGGGACCAATGTGGTGATTTAACCCAAATATTTTAAAAAGCTAAACAACTTTTGAAATTAAAAAGTAAAAAGGGACAAAAATGTGGTCTTCTCTCCTCCATCTCCCCACCCAAACGTGAAACCCATCCTCCACACTCTCCCAACACAAAAATTACTATTCCATTGATTTCTACATCAACTCAAGGTCATTCCTCAAAGGTAATAGTACTTTCTCACTCTCCTTTTCATCCTCTATCTCTACATGGTCATAGAATTTAAAACTATGAACTTTTGTGTAACCCCCTCGTCCCGGTCTGGTCGGATGACCGGTCCGAGTGGGCCACACGGGGAAAACCGAAGCGAAACCCGTTAAGGCTTCCCCTCGGTTAACGACCCAGAAAATTTCTTTTTATCTTATCTTGTCTACATGCATAATTTTAGACCTAAGTGTGGCACAACAGCGGAAGATACCATCAACGAAACATTCACCGACCAAACAAACATAAACAGTCCATTTTACTTCATTTCAGCAGGCCGTTTCGAAACACCTATAGGGTGTTCCGAAACGCCCTGACCTGGTCAACGGCCTGGGTCAACCACAAGGTGATCGTTCCGAAACAGGGGTGACCCGTATCGGAACGACCTTGACGGTCAATATCTCGTGGTCAACGAGATTTGACCGTTTCGGAACTTCAAAGACCGTTTCGGAACGACTTCATCTCGCCAATTTCTCAAAATTCCAGTAGCGAAAACGTTCCGGAACGACCCTCATCCGTTTCGAAACGGCAGGCCATATACACAGGGGCCGTTTCGGAACACGGGGACCCGTTCCGAAACACCCCATGTCTGCAGACTTTTCTGGGCTGTTTTGAGGCACAAGGATGCCCCAAAACATCACCAAAACACCATACAACAGCCAAGCATTTAAACCCAAGATACAACAACATTACTAACACGCTTTAACAAGGTTTGGACATGTCTAATACTAACACAACAATCCACAACATGCATTCATTCAAACAACACTCAAACTCATGTAAAAACTCTTAAGGCATAGGCTAACATTCAAGTAAGCAAATAGGCATGAGTTAACATTCATCATGGCAACACAACCATGCAAAAGCAACATACATATATAGGAGTCTACACATGCTCCTATCAACCAACAACAATCCAACAAAATCATAAATGTCCCATTGCTTAAACTATTACATGTCTTAGCATTAAAACCATACTTGGTGATCACAGTCCAAAATCACACTTAGAGGCCCTCCACTTGCCCGAGCAACCCACGAACTAAGGATCTGCAATGTTGAACAAAGAGAGCGTAAGCAATAATGCTTAGTGAGGGTAAGCTCTAAAAACAAACCTCAACACTGCAGGGTCCGAGCACGATCTAGCCAAGGCAATTCACATTTACCAAGAGTCCACAAGATATAGATGCATGAGCAATATATCACATGTATGCCATAATCATGAGCTCAACACTACCATACGTGTAATCACATTTAAACATCCAAACAGCTCATATATCACAACACATTGATACACATATCAATCCACATTGGCACCTAGTTATGACTCAAATACGCGGATAGACACGTTGGAAAATCATATCCAACAACCACATTACCTCGGTGGGATTCCACTCATCACCGGTCTCGCGGAGGGGATTCCACTCATCCTCACGCCCCGTCGATGGGATTCCACTCATCACCGACTATATTCAATTACAATTCCGGGCGAACCCGTACACCTCCTTGGTGACTCAACGCCACCAAGGCCACGCGCGACTTTAGACTCATGTGTACACACTAACATCCTAATGATTGATCATTTGTATTTAAGTATACTAGTGCCAATATTTTACTCATTCCACATTACTCATTTCAATCATTTCTGTGCTTAGCACGTACTCATCATGGACACAATCATGAACCATCACCATGCATGCTTTAAGCAATACAACCCCTGCCTCAATTCACATGTATAAAACAATATACATAAGCATTCATAACACAAGACATACGAGGCATATACATTCATACATTTGAGTTCATCCAAAGGCTTAGACCAAGATTAGGATTAGGCTACCACCCTAATCCCAACTCTAGGTGGGTCTACCAAGCCCAACCTAGTCCATATACTCGAACCAACTAATTTAAAACCTTTAAAAGCAAACAACCACTCACCTAAGCTTCCAAGCCCAAAGACCAAGCAAGCACAACCTTCAATTTCCCGGATTCTCTTCCGATGTTCCACCGATGCCCGAACTTGATTCTAATCAATCTCAAACACAAACAAAACATTCATAATCAATATCTCATCAACGGATACAACCCGGATCAACACTTCAAGCACTCAATACCCAAAATAAGTCCCAAAAACAGAATTTCCGAGCTGCCCTTAAAGCCCACCAATATCTTCCATTCCAAGCATCCAAATAACCATCAAACACACCCAAAGCAGCCCTCATATATCATACTAACATCAGCCCTCGAAAACCAACATTGAAACACCCGAAAAACCATTTCAAAACCCTCCCAAAACCCCCTTGGTACCCAATTCCGAAAATTGATTAAAATCACATGAAATTCACATATATCATACCATTTGACTTCTACATGACTTATCTAAACATATTAAATCAACACATTTACTTTAACAACATAAAGCTTCCATTTTTAATCTCACTCCCAAAATTTCCATTTTCTCAAACTCTTATGAAAACAAAAATGAATGGTACTTTTACAAAGGGGAAGATGAGGGGAAGTCAAATTTGCTCTTACCTTTCAATTTGGAGCTGAAACGGAGAAGGAATGAGATGGAATAGTAGATTGGGGATGGGAAGCTCTATTTCACGTTGGGAAATTTGGAAGAGGAAGAAAATGAATAGTGAATGGGTTGGGGTTTTTTGTTTTGTTTTAAATTTAAAGGTACAAAGACTATCTTGCCCTTAATGAAATGAATCATTCACAAGGGCACTCAAACCATGGCTATTTGGGTTGTAAATTGTAAAAACATAGTCAATCATTAAATAAATAAATTTGAAATCAAAACCCGAGTTATTATGTAATTTTATAAACCGAGCAAAATAATATTAAAATATTATTTTCACCTAACCCCTAAACCCGGGTGTTACATTTTGAAAATTAGGGCTTGATGAAAGTTTAAGTTTTTATGGAGATTTTCAATTTGTTTTGAGATATAAAGTTGGGTTTTAGTTTATTTACCTTATAATGAACATAATATGTTAAAATGGTTAGGTTTGGGTGAAAACCCGAAATGGGTCCTTGAGGCAATTTTTAAGGTGTCTAAATCTTGATTTATGGTGAGTTTTAGGGTAAAATTGGAGGGCAGATGGTTTATGTATGTTAGGAGGATGTTTTGGGACCATTTGAGTGTCATTTGGATGATTGAAAATGGAATTTTCAGCTAGGGTTTGAAGGAGCACGAAAATGGGCATTTTGGGGGATTAATTTGATTGGGAAATTTGTTGAAGTTAGTTTGAGCTCGAGAGTTGAGTGTTGACTGAATTTTAGCATTGATTGGGAATAATGGATGTGTTTTTGATTGGCTAGAAGCAAGAGGAGACGTTGAAGAGGCGCTGGGATCGAATCCGGGCTTGTAGGAGGCTTGCTTTGGTTGCTAAGAAAGGGTGGTGAGTGACTTTAAATGTGTTTTAAAGTTTGGTTCGAGTGTGCGTGGTGTATGAGTTGAAATGTGCTTGGTATGTCATTTCTATGTAGATTTAAATTGTTAAATTAGCTCTTGATTTCCATTAAATGCTTTTTGTGTTTGCCTATTTATGCTTTTGAGATATGTGGGTTGATTTGCACATGTGTATCATGATGTGTGTATGTGATGAGCATGAGGTATGATTGATGGATATGTGATGTGGAAAATGAAAATTGACACTAATTAACTTACCGGGTGTAAATGATCGATCATTAGGATTAGTGTAACCCCCCTCGTCCTGGTCTGGTCGGATGACCGGTCCGAGTGGGCCACACGGGGAAAACCGAAGCGAAACCCGTTAAGGCTTCCCTTCGGTTAACGACCCAGAAAATTTCTTTTAACTTTAATCTTATCTATATGCATATTTAATTCCTATGTGAAGCACAACAGCGGAAGATACAAACGACGAAACATTCACCGACCAAACAAAACATAAACAGTCCATTTTACTTCATTACAACAGGCCGTTTCGGAACGCCCATAGGGTGTTCCGAAACGCCTTGACTTAGTCAAAGGCCAGGGTCAACCATAAGGTGACCGTTCCGAAACAGGGGAGACCCGTATCGGAACGACCTTGACGGTCAATATCTCGTGGTCAACGAGATTTGACTGTTTCGGAACTACAGAGGCCCGTTTCGGAACGGCTTCATCTCGTCAATTTCTCAAAATTCCAGTAGCGAAAACGTTCCGGAACGACCCTCATCCGTTTCGAAACGGCAGTCCATTTACACAGGGGCCGTTTCGGAACACGGGGACCCGTTCCGAAACACCCCCTGTCTGTAGACTTTTCTGGGCTGTTTTGAGGCACAAGGGTGCCCCAAGACACCATACAACAACAAATCAATTGAACCCAAGCTATACTAACAATAACATCATGCCTGAACAAGACTTAAACATGTCTAATACTAAGGCAACAATCCACAACATGCATTCATTCAAGCAACAATCAAACACATGTAAAAACTCTTAGGCATAGGCTAACATTCAAAGTAAGCAATTAGGCATGGATTACAACTTAGACATGGCATCACAAGCCACACAAAAGCGACATAACATGGAGTCTAAACATGCTCCTAGCAACCAACAACAAACAACAAAACCTTACACATCCCATTGCTTAAACTATTACATGTCTTAACATTAAAACCATACTTGATGAACTCAAGTCCAAAACCACACTTGGAGGCCCTCCACTTGCCCGAGCAACCCACGAACTAAGGATCTGCAACGTTGAACAAAGAGAGCGTAAGCAATGATGCTTAGTGAGGGTAAGCTCTAAAAACAAACCTCAACATTGTAGGGTCCGAGCACGATCTAGCCAAGGCAATTTACATTTACCAAGAGTCCACAAGATATAGATGCATGAGCAATATATCACATATATGCCATAATCATGAGCTCAACGCTACCATACATGTAATCACATATGAATATCTCAATAAGAACCATGAACCTCCACACATTGATATATACATCAAACAACATTGGCACCTAGTTAATACCCGAATACGCGGATAGACACGTTGGAAACTCATATCCAACAACCACATTACCTCGGTGGGATTTCACTCATCACCGGCCTCGCGGAGGGGATTCCACTCATCCTCACGCCCCGTCGATGGGATTCCACTCATCACCGACTATATTTAAATACAATTCCGGGCGAACCCGTACTCCTCCTTGGTGACTCAACGCCACCAAGGCCACGCGCGACTTTAGACTCATGTGTACACACTAACATCCTAATGATCGATCATTTGTATCCAAGTTTACTAGTGCCAATATTTACTCACATCACATTACTCATTTCATCAACCTTGTGCTTAGCACATATTCACCAACAACCATCATCATGCATGTCTCAAGCATCATAAGTCCAATCTCATTTCACATGTATAAAGCAATGTACATAGACATTCATACCACAATATATACGAGACATACACGACCATATAGTGAGTTCAACCAAAGGCTCTAGATCAAGTTTAGGATTAGGCTACCACCCTAATCCTAACTCTAGGTGGGTCTACCAAGCCCAACCTAGTCCATATACTCGAACCAACCAATTTAAAACCGTTTAAAACTATTAACCACTCACCTAAACTCCCAAGCGCAAGACCAAGCAAGCAACAACCTTCAACTTCCCGGATTCACTTCCGATGCTTCACCGATGCCCAAACTCGATTCTAATCATCTCAAACACAAACAAAACGTTCGAATCAATAACACATCATCGGAAACAACCCGGATTAACATTAACAAGCATCAACACCCAAAACAAGTCCAAAAACAGAATTTTCGAGTAGCTCACTTAACCCACTGAAAAATTTCAAGCCTCCAAACAACCATCAAACACACCCAAAACAACCCTCAATTATCATACTAGCACCAGCCCTCGAAATCCAACATTAACCAACCCCAAAAACCCCTTTAAAAGCCTCCTAAAACCCCCTTGGTACCCAAATCCGAAATTTCCCAAAATCACTTGAAATTCATATATGATATACCATTTGACTTCCTTACACCACAACTAAGCATGTTAAATCAAATACTTCACTTAACAACTTAGAAAATCACATTTTTAATCAAAATATTCAAAAATGACATTTTCCAAAACTTCCATGAAAACTAAAATGAAAAGTACTTTTGTGAAGGGGAGGGTGAGGAGAAGTCAAAAATGCCATTACCTTTCAATTTGGAGTTGAAATGAAGAAGAGAGGTGATGGAATAGTGCTCTTCAATGGTGGGAGGGTTTTACCGTGGGTTTTTGTGGAGAGAGAGGGAAGATGAGTGATAAAAATTGGGTTTTTATTTGTTTTGTTTTAAATTAAAAGTCCAATGACCCATTTGCCCTTAATGAAATGGGTTATTCACAAGGACATGTTTTCCATGGTCATTTGGGGTTTTAATTCCAAAACTTAGTCTATCATTAATTTAATTAATTTTGAAAGCCAAACCCGAACCATTATTTAAATCATAGGACCGAACCCGAAATAATATTAAAATATTATTTTCACCTAACCCCTAAACCCGGGTGTTACAACTCTCCCCCACTTAAGGAAATTTCGTCCCCGAAATTACCTGGTGGAAACAAATACGGAAACTGCTCAACCATATCCGCTTTCCTCTCCCACGTGGCCTCTTCCACACCTCTATGTCTCCACAACACTTTGACCAACTCTATGGTCTTGCCACGCAACACCTTGCTATCCGAAGCGAGTATCTCAACGGGCTCTTCATTATAAGACAAATCCGGATTCAACTCTATCTCCTCAACGGGCATCACATGCGAAGGATCTGATCTATATCTCCTAAGCATAGATACATGAAAGACATCATGGATCTTTTCTAACTTAGAAGGTAACCTCAAACGATAAGCTACGGGCCCAATCCGCTCAACTATCTCATACGGACCAATGAACCTCGGACTCAACTTGCCTTTCCGGCCAAATCTCATTACCTTCTTCCACGGAGATACTTTCAGAAACACTTTCTCACCCACTGTGTACTCAACCTCTTTCCTCTTCAAATCTGCATAGGACTTCTGACGATCGGAAGCTGCTTTCAAACGGTCACAAATCAACTTCACTTTTTCTGTGGTTCCCTTGAGCAAGTCTGGCATCGGTAACAACCTCTGACCTGTCTCAGCCCAACAAATCGGAGTCCTACACCGCCTACCATACAAAGCCTCATAAGGTGCCATCTGAATACTAGACTGATAACTGTTGTTGTAAGCAAACTCGACCAACGGTAAGTGCTTCTCCCAAGAACCCTGAAAATCAATCACACAACAACGAAGCATATCCTCTAGAATCTGTATCACTCGCTCTGACTGCCCATCGGACTGCGGATGATAAGATGTGCTGAAATGCAGACGACTACCCAAAGCACTATGCAAACAACTCCAGAACCTCGAAGTAAATCTAGGATCCCTATCTGAAACTATAGACTTTGGAACCCCATGAAGTCTCACAATCTCACGAATGTACAAGTTTGCCAACTTGTCTAAGGAATCCGTGGTGTTCACTGCTAAGAAGTGAGCACACTTAGTGAATCTATCAACAATCACCCACACTGAATTCTTCTTCGAAGGAGACAAAGGCAACCCCGATACAAAATCCATGGTGATTCTCTCCCATTTCCATTCCGGAATCTTCAAAGGTTGTAGCAAACCTGAAGGAACCTGATGTTCTGCCTTCACTCTCTGACAAACCATGCAACGGCTCACATACTCGGCTACATCTCTTTTCAAACCAACCCAGAAGTAATCATTCTTCAAATCTCGGTACATCTTGGTACTACCCGGATGCATAGAAAAGGGACTCGAATGTGCTTCACTCAAAATCTGTCGTCTCAACTCAACATCTTCCGGTACAACAATTCTATCTCTAAAGCACAACAAACTCTCACCACTGAAACTATACTCGGTCGGTCTTCCTTCGGCTATGTCCTGAACGTGAGGAACTAGGCTCGCATCTTGCAACTGCTTCTCTCTGATCAACTGAATCAAGGAAGGCTTCACTTGCAACTCGGTGATCAGACCACCATCATCGGACACACTCAATCTAGCAAACATAACTCTCAACTCAACGGCCACTTTTCTACTCAAAGCATCGGCTACTACATTTGCTTTACCCGGATGGTACTCAATGGTCAAATCATAATCTTTTAACAACTCTAACCATCTTCTCTGTCTCAAGTTCAACTCTTTCTGTGTCATCAAGTACTTCAAGCTCTTGTGATCGGTGTAGACTATACACTTCTCACCATACAAATAGTGACGCCAAATTTTCAATGCAAATACAACTGCGGCTAACTCTATGTCATGAGTAGGATAGTTCTTCTCATGAATCTTCAACTGTCTAGAAGCATAAGCAACAACTCTCCTATCTTGCATCAAAACACATCCTAAGCCTACGTAGGAAGCATCACTGTAAATCACAAACTCCTTACCTGAAACAGGTTGCACTAACACTGGAGCATTTGTCAAAGCTTCTTTCAATTTTTCAAAGGCCTTTTGTCTTGCATCTGACCACTCAAACTTGACTCCCTTTTGCAACAACTTAGTCAAAGGAGCAGCTACTCTAGAGAAGCCATCAACAAACCTCCTATAGTAACCGGCTAATCCTAGGAAACTCCTAATCTCGGTCACGGACTTAGGTTGTTTCCACTCAACAATAGCCTCAATCTTCGATGGATCAACTCGGATGCCTTCGGCCGAAACGACATGGCCAAGAAATACAACCTCTCGAATTCAGAACTCACACTTACTAAGCTTCGCATACAACTGGTTGCTCAACAATCTCTGTAAAACAAACCTCAAATGCTCATCATGCTCTTCCTCTGTCTTCGAGTACACAAGTATATCATCAATGAAGACAACCACAAATCGGTCTAAATAGTCTCTGGAAATTCTGTTCATCATGTCCATGAATGCTGCTGGTGCATTTGTGAGCCCAAATGGCATCACAAGAAACTCATAGTGACCATATCTAGTCCTAAAAGCTGTCTTCGGAACATCACACTCTTTCACTTTCAACTGATAGTACCCGGATCTCAAATCTATCTTCGAAAATACCGAAGCACCTCTCAACTGATCAAACAAATCGTCTATACGAGGCAACGGATACTTGTTCTTCACAGTCAACTGATTCAGCTGCCTATAGTCAATACACATGCGCATGCTACCATCTTTCTTTTTCACAAACAACACTGGAGCACCCCACGGAGAACTACTAGGCCTAATGAAACCACAGTCTAATAATTCTTGCAACTGACTCTTCAATTCCTTCAACTCTTTCGGAGCCATACGATACGGAGCTATCGAAACTGGACTAGACCCTGAAACTGTCTCAATCACAAACTCAACATTTCTGTCAGGAGGCAAACCCGGCAACTCTTCAGGAAACACATCTGGAAAGTCACACATTGTTCTGATATCCTTCGGTATGGCTTCACTCATATCCGGATTCATAACATAAGCTAAATAGGCCCCACATCCTGAGTCCATTAACCTATGAGCCTCTAAAGCTGACACAACATTAGACAAGAACTTAATGTTCTCGCCCACCACCACTGCCTCGTAATCATCAGAAAGCTTCAAGGAAATTCTCTTTGTTTCAAAATCCACACTAGCCCGATGCTCAACCAACCAGTCCATACCCAAAATAATATCAAAACCGTAGAAAGGAAGTTCCATCATGTCAACTGAGAACACATAACCCTGAATCTTCAGTGGACACCTCCTATACATACGTCTAACCACAACTGTCTCACCAAAAGAACTAGTAACCTGCATACCTACATCTAAGATCTCAACAGGAATATCTAACTTCTGTGCATGCTTACTCAAAATGTAGGAATGCGTAGAACCCGAATCAACCAAAGAAAGCAAGGACATAGACTGTAACTCGAAATTACCTGCTATCACATCGGTGTCGTTCCCGGCCTCTCTCTGAGCATAGACCCTCGCTGGTCCTCCCGCCTCTGGCTGCACAGCCACAACATGTGCAAGGTTCCTCTGAGCATCTACCCTAGGTGCATCAGCTCTCGGCTGGAAGTAGCCACGACCGCGCCCACGGCCTCTCTGAAAATCAGTACCTCTCGCAGGAGCCTGAGCAATGTTCGGTGCCTGAGCTGCCTGACGCGGACAGTCCCTCCTAAAGTGGTCCCTCGAACCACAGTTCCAACAAGCATGAAAGTTACCCCAGCACTCTCCAGTGTGCTGTCTCCCACACTGTGCACACTCGGGCAAGCGCCCTCCTCCTCTATGGCCCTGATGGCCCCTACCATGGTGGCCACCGCCACGTCTCTGATCAAACTGATGTCCGCCACCTCTGTGCCTCTTAGCATCTCTACCATCAAAGTGGTTATGCCTCTTTCCAGAACCAGAACCACCAGCTCGTTTGGCTGAACCCAAACTATGCTCCAAATCCTTGGCCCTCGCGACCAACACATCAAAGTCTGAGTAGTCAGAAGCCAACGTGTACCTCTTAACCTCTTCATTCAGTCCGTAACGGAAACGGTTGCAGCGTTCCACTTCAGTAGGAACCAACTCTGGAGCATACTGACTCAAGCGAACAAAGCGGATCTCATAGTCAGTCACAGAAGTATCCCCCTGAGTAAGAGCCATAAACTCTCGCTTCTTCTCATCCAAGTACCCTCGGTCCCAAGTATCTCTTCCGGAAAGCAGACTCGAAGAACTCCCAATCGATTTCTGTCTCTGGAACCCCGGTAGTGATGGTGACCCACCAGGTGTAGGCATCACCCTGAAGCAGTGAGATCACACAACCCAATCTGCGTGCGCCCGCACAACCCATCTGAGCCAAGATACGAACTGTCTTCTTCAACCATAACTCCGATCTCTCCGGAGTAGATCCTCTAAACTCCTCGGCCCCTAAGCTACGGAGCCTCTCCAAAGGTAAGCTAGCATCATCACACCTAGGCTGAGCTGCAGCCTGGGCTCCCGCAACTGCGGCCTGGAATGCTCCCGCTATTGCTTGCACAAGCGGAGTCATATCAATTCCAGCTGGACCTTGGCCACCTTGGCCACCTTGAGGTCCATTTCCTCCGGCTCCATCCTCGCCGCCAACTCCCGGTGGAGGAGGTGGTGGTGGTGGAGGAGCGCCAACTCTCGCGGCCCTCGGTCCCTCAATGTGAGCCCCCGCACCAACTACCGGCTCAACAGGAGCCACAACTCGTGGTTCCTGACGAACCAACCTCGGCCTACCTCTCGATCTAGACATTGCTCTCTCAGATATTAACTACAACCACAACAAACAAACATACAAGCTGGGTTAGCAAGGCAAGGCTTCCAAGTGTCCAAGTATGTTTCCTCACTTAAAAATCATTTTTCCAATGTAATAGTAGCAATGGGACCCACACACACATGCTTTAAATATAACAATCAACATACTTGTCACATAAGTAATCATTCTTGCAAAACAAGCAAACACCGTGCAATTTAATTTAAAAACTTAACTTACCTCACTTACCTGCCCAAGGCCTCGGAAACCTTAGGCTTTGATACCAACAAGTGTAACCCCCCTCGTCCCGGTCTGGTCGGATGACCGGTCCGAGTGGGCCACACGGGGAAAACCGAAGCGAAACTCGTTAAGGCTTCCCTTCGGTTAACGACCCAGAAAATTTCTTTTAACTTTAATTTTATCTATATGCATATTTAATTCCTATGTGAAGCACAACAGCGGAAGATACAAACGACAAAACATTCACCGACCAAACAAAACATAAACAGTCCATTTTACTTCATTACAACAGGCCGTTTCGAAACGCCCATAGGGAGTTCCGAAACGCCTTGACTTAGTCAAAGGCCAAGGTCAACCATAAGGTGACCGTTCCGAAACAGGGGAGACTCGTATCGGAACGACCTTGATGGTCAATATCTCGTGGTCAACGAGATTTGACCGTTTTGGAACTACAGAGGCCCGTTTCGGAACGACTTCATCTCGCCAATTTCTCAAAATTCCAGTAGCGAAAACGTTTCGGAACGACCCTCATCCGTTTCGAAACGGCAGGCCATTTACACAGGGGCCGTTTCGGAACACGGGGACCCGTTCCGAAACACCCCTGTCTGCAGACTTTTCTGGGCTGTTTTGAGGCACAAGGGTGCCCCAAGACACCATACAACAACAAATCAATTGAACCCAAGCTATACCAACAATAACATCATGCCTGAACAAGACTTAAACATGTCTAATACTAAGGCAACAATCCACAACATGCATTCATTCAAGCAACAATCAAACACATGTAAAAACTCTTAGGCATAGGCTAACATTCAAAGTAAGCAATTAGGCATGGATTACAACTTAGACATGGCATCACAAGCCACACAAAAGCGACATAACATGGAGTCTAAACATGCTCCTAGCAACCAACAACCAACAACAAAACCTTACACATCCCATTGCTTAAACTATTACATGTCTTAACATTAAAACCATACTTGATGAACTCAAGTCCAAAACCACACTTGGAGGCCCTCCACTTGCCCGAGCAACCCACGAACTAAGGATCTGCAACGTTGAACAAAGAGAGCGTAAGCAATGATGCTTAGTGAGGGTAAGCTCTAAAAACAAACCTCAACATTGCAGGGTCCGAGCACGATCTAGCCAAGGCAATTTACATTTACCAAGAGTCCACAAGATATAGATGCATGAGCAATATATCACATATATGCCATAATCATGAGCTCAACGCTACCATACATGTAATCACATATGAATATCTCAATAAGGACCATGAACCTCCACACATTGATATATACATCAAACAACATTGGCACCTAGTTAATACCCGAATACGCGGATAGACACGTTGAAAACTCATATCCAACAACCACATTACCTCGGTGGGATTTCACTCATCACCGGCCTTGCGGAGGGGATTCCACTCATCCTCACGCCCCGTCGATGGGATTCCACTCATCACCGACTATATTTAAATACAATTCCGAGCGAACCCGTACTCCTCCTTGGTGACTCAACGCCACCAAGGCCACGCGCGACTTTAGACTCATGTGTACACACTAACATCCTAATGATCGATCATTTGTATCCAAGTTTACTAGTGCCAATATTTACTCACATCACATTACTCATTTCATCAACCTTGTGCTTAGCACATATTCACCAACAACCATCATCATGCATGTCTCAAGCATCATAAGTCCAATCTCATTTCACATATATAAAGCAATGTACATAGACATTCATACCACAATATATACGAGACATACACGACCATATAGTGAGTTCAACCAAAGGCTCTAGATCAAGTTTAGGATTAGGCTACCACCCTAATCCTAACTCTAGGTGGGTCTACCAAGCCCAACCTAGTCCATATACTCGAACCAACCAATTTAAAACCGTTTAAAACTATTAACCACTCACCTAAACTCCCAAGCGCAAGACCAAGCAAGCAACAACCTTCAACTTCCCGGATTCACTTTCGATGCTTCACCGATGCCCAAACTCGATTCTAATCATCTCAAACACAAACAAAACGTTCGAATCAATAACACATCATCGGAAACAACCCAGATTAACATTAACAAGCATTCAACACCCCAAACAAGTCCAAAAACAGAATTTTCGAGTAGCTCACTTAACCCACTGAAATCTTCCATTTTAAGCCTCCAAACAACCATCAAACACACCCAAAGCAACCCTCAATTATCATACTAGCACCAGCCCTCGAAATCCAACATTAACCAACCCCAAAAACCCCTTTAAAAGCCTCCTAAAACCCCCTTGGTACCCAAATCCGAAATTTCCCAAAATCACTTGAAATTCATATATGATATACCATTTGACTTCCTTACACCACAACTAAGCATGTTAAATCAAATACTTCACTTAACAACTTAGAAAATCACATTTTTAATCAAAATATTCAAAAATGACATTTTCCAAAACTTCCATGAAAACTATAATGAAAAGTACTTTTGTGAAGGGGAGGGTGAGGAGAAGTCAAAAATGCCATTACCTTTCAATTTGGAGTTGAAATGAAGAAGAGAGGTGATGGAATAGTGCTCTTCAATGGTGGGAGGGTTTTACCGTGGGTTTTTGTGGAGAGAGGGGGAAGATGAGTGATAAAAATTGGGTTTTTATTTGTTTTGTTTTAAATTAAAAGTCCAATGACCCATTTGCCCTTAATGAAATGGATTATTCACAAGGACATGTTTTCCATGGTCATTTGGGGTTTTAATTCCAAAACTTAGTCTATCATTAATTTAATTAATTTTGAAAGCCAAACCCGAACCATTATTTAAATCATAGGACCGGACCCGAAATAATATTAAAATATTATTTTCACCTAACCCCTAAACCCGGGTGTTACAATTAGTGTGCACACGAATTGAGTCAAAACGTACGTGGCTTTGATGGCGTTGAGTCATCAAGGAGGAGTAATGTGATGTAATATTCCATCGGAAGCTTATATATATTCTACGAGATGATGAGTGGAATCCCATCCGTAGGGCATGTGGTGATGAGTGAAATCCCGCCCATGCAAGGTCCGGTGATGAGTGTAATCCCACCGAGGTAATGTGAATGTTGAGATTAAATCCGCACATCCGGGTAATCTATTAGTGGCCAATTGAACTTGTTCATATACTTGTGATGCATGACATTGATATTTGATGTTTGAGCTTAGTATGAGGTAAGATGCCATATTATGACTCTTGAAAGACTAGCTAGGTCTACTTGATGTTTGCCTATGTATGCGAGAATTAGGGAATACATGCTTGAACCCTGCATTGTTGATTTCGGTTTTAGAGCATCCTCACTAAGCTTATAGCTTACGCTCTCATTTTCAACAATGCAGATCATTAGCGTGGTGTTAGCTCGGAGCAAGGCAAGAAGGGCTTTCCATATTTTTGTTGCTCAAGTACGGTTATAATTTTGTAGTAGCTTAGCAATGTGGCAAGAGTGTGTGTTTGAATGAGCTTTGTATGACTCATGTATGTAGTTGATGTTATATTTTGACTTGGTTTGTAAGCATGATATATCTTGCCAAATGCTTGTATGACGAATGCCTTAGGGATGCTTAAGTTTGCTTGATGGCATGTAAGCCTATATGTGATGAATGATGTCTTTTGTCTATTAATGTCTCAAGCATGCCTTCTATAATATGTTATTAATATGTATTTTCCATGTATGAAAGATTGTTTAAATCCATGCCTTGTGGGTGTTTGAGCATGCTAGACTTAGGATGTGTGCCTCTAGACTTTGTTTGTTTGTGTTGTGTGCCTTTAGGGGTCCTATGGGACCTTTAGACTTGTTAAAATTCACCTAAGTCTGATTTTCGAAGGTTGCAGTCAGCCCGCGTTTCGAAACGGGTTGGGTCGTTTCGGAACGAGTAGGCTTCAGGGACCCCGTATCGGAATGCGTTTCGATACGGTTTGGCCTCTGAAAGCCCTTGTTCCGATACGGGTTTCGGAACGTTTTGGCTACTGGAATTCTGAGAAAATGACGAGATGAAGGCGTTTCGAAACGGGTCTAAGAGTTTCGAAACGGTCAAAATCTCGTTGACCACGAGAAGTTGACCGTTGAGGGCGTTTCGGAACGGTTGACCTCCGTTTCGATACGGCCTCTTGTATGGGCTTTGGGGCAGTTGACCTGGTCAAGGCGTTTCGATACGCCTCAAGGGTGTTTCAAAACGGCCTGTTTAAAGGATTAAAATTGGGCTGTTTAAATGCTGTTTTGGGTTCGAATGTTTATCTCCTATATTTTTATTCCGATGTTTGATCACATATGTCTTAAATGAGCTTTTAGAAAAGATCGAATTAAAAGAAAAATTTTAGGGTTGCTAACCGAAGGGGAACCTTAACGAGTTTCACTTCGGTTTTTCCCGTGTGGCCTACTCGGACCGGCCATCTGGCCAGACCGGGACGAGGGGGTTACAAGTAGATTGAGGAAAGCTTTTGAATTTTAACAATATATTAATCTCTATGGAAGTATTTACTTTTATTTGCACATTTAACTTTTTGTATGAGATTTTAGTGGACTAGTCCCTGTTATTATTATTCTCCTTTCTGGAAGCGTTGTATTTGTAATACCTTAAATAATTTTTTTTAATAAATTTTAGTTGTCATTGTTAAAAAATAATTATAAATTATTATTTCATGCACTAATAATAAAAATACTCCCCCACCCAAGGGAGTATTTACTCATTTATCAAATAAAAAATAATAAAAATACTCTACAATCATATTTAATTTTACTTCACAAATTAAAAAATAAATTCTTAATCCTAACCTATAATTCCTAACACATAAATTATAATCTTAAATCATAAACTAAAACTATAAACCACCGTTAATATATAAAATATTTTGACATATAATTATATCAAATCAAAATTCATGTATTAAGTTAAATGTCTAAAGAAAATTGATGTATAATTTTAATAATTTTCTTACTTTAATAATGATAAAAATTAAATTATGCACTTTGATAAAAACTAAATATTTGTATACTCAATATTAAATTGGTTTAAATGAGAAATCGTCTTTAAAACTATGTTTGTTTTGGTTTAGTCCATAAATTATTATTTATTAAAATTAATACTTAAAACATTTGTTTTAGTCATTTTAATTATCTGATCTCTTTTTCTCGTCAAAAACACATAAACTATACTCTTTTACTTGACATACGTAATTTTTTTTTATCAAAACAAGTTTGGCAGTACTTTTGAAAAATAATTTTAAAATTACTGTCAGAAAATGATTTTGGAAAATTAATTGTAATGTTATAGTGTTTGGCATTGCTGTCAAAAAATATTTTTTAGAAGATAAAATGTTTATTTTAAACATAATATTTTAAATTAAAATTAAATGAATGTAAATGATGTTTAAATTCATTATCATAAAATTTATTAATAATATTATAATAAAAAATCAACTTAAATAATAAAAATATGAAAACTATGACAATTCATTAGTAATTTATATAATATAAACTTTAAATATTTCTAAATAATTAATATAAAATTTTGAATTAAATATAAATATTTAGCCTCTAAAGTTTAAAGTCTAAAGTTTTTATTACTTGTTTTTATTTAAAATATTAAAATTTTAATAATTATTTTATTTAATATTAAAATATTAGTTTAATATAATAATAGTTATTATATTTAATATTATTTTAATATATTATTATTAATATTAACGTTAATAATTAAGGGTAAAAAAGTAACTCACACTTAAAAGTGACTTTCCACCCAAAAGCTAAAAATTTTAACTTTTGAGGTTGGATAAAAAATTATTTTTTAAGTAACTTTTTACACTAAATGTCTGACATTGCTTATCGGTAAAAAAGTAATTTTTTTAAACAATTTTTTTAAGGATTAGTATCCTATACACTGGCGGTGGAATTTTTTTATTTCCACAAGCGCCTCAATTATAGGGTTTAGGGTTAGGGCTTAGGGCTTAGAGTTTAGGGGTTTTTGTGTAAAGGTTTAGAATTTAGGGTTCATGTTTAGAATTTAGAATTTAGGGTTAGAATTTAGGGTTTAGGGTTAGGGTTTAGTTTTAGGGTAATATGGGTAGGGATTTAGGTTTTAACCTAAATACCCTAAATTTTAACCCTAAACACGAAATTCTATCAACAATCCTTAAATTCAAAACTATTACACTTATACCCCTAAATTTTAAACCCTAAACAGAGTCCCTAACCCCTAAAATTAAGACGCTTGTGTAAAAAAGTTTTCACAAGCGCTTGTGTATAGAACAATTACCTTTTTTTTTAAAACCAGACAAAATGAGCCTAAATCATTGTGACATGTAACTTTTCATTAGTCAAAGAATTCTTTTAACCGAGATAACAGCCAGACATAAATTGATAAAAAATAATTTAAATATTTGTTTTAACAAAAATAGTTAGTTACTAAAAACAGAAAACAATAATTTAGAGCCTGGTTTTCATTTAAACAAAAAACCCAACCTCAAACTGAGCAGTTAAAAGAAACGACATCGTTTGAGTCACTGAAGCTGCCATCATCCAGTTTCGGAGGCTGAAGAGGTTTTAAGCTTTAGCTCTCAGGAAAATCCATTAGATGCTCTGCTCTGCTCGGCTCGAGTTCGACACAGTTGAGTCTGGAAAAGCAAAGCAATGAGTCAGCCTCGAGTCTTCCAAGCGCATGCCCACGCCTCCCCATTCTGCACTCGCGCTCACCAGATCTCCGCTCTCTTCCTCGTAACCGCCACCTTCTTCCTCACTCGTATCTTCGACCAATCCTTCCCTGCCTCCAGCTGTTACCTCGATCACGGCCGTCCCTCCCCGAACGTCAACCTCCACGTCGCCAAAACCGACGGCGCCGGCCGCCTCCTGTGGCCAGAGCGAGGGTACGGGTCCCACCTCTCTCTCAAGATCTACGTCTACGACGAGAACGAGATCGACGGCTTAAAACACCTTTTGTACGGAAGGGACGGATCCATTTCCACCAATGCTTGTCTCAAAGGCCAGTGGGCTTCTCAGGTAATGCTTCTTTCTTTAATATTTTATTTACTTTAATGATTAGGAATAATCTCTTTCGAATTAAATCTTAATTTGTTGGCAACAAAAAAAATGTAGGTTAAAATCCACAGGCTGTTGCTTGAATCTCGATTTCGAACAAGAAAGAAAGAGGAAGCTGATTTGTTCTTTGTACCAGCTTATGTTAAATGTGTTCGGATGTTGGGTGGTCTTAATGACAAAGAAATTAACCAAACTTATGTCAAGGTAAAAGCTTGCTTTTTAATTGTTGAATGTATAGAATATATGTTATATTTTTGTTCAATTTTTAGTAATGAATCAACTGTTGCTTTGTTTCAGGTTTTGAGCCAAATGCCGTATTTCAGGCGATCCGGAGGACGTGACCATATCTTTGTTTTCCCAAGGTATAATAATTAATAATTGTTCATTTTGATTTGAATTTGATTAACTTTGTTTCCAAGGTTGTTTGATTTTTACATGTATGTTACAGTGGTGCTGGAGCTCACTTGTTTAGATCTTGGGCAACCTATATAAACCGATCTATAATTCTCACTCCTGAGGTATTAGCCTTTTCTGTCCAGTAAATCTTATGATTTTTGTTTAGCATATGCATTCGATTTTGCTAGGGCAATGGTTCAATTTTGCACCCATTAATAGGCGTCCGACTTCGTTTCTTTCCCCCTTGTGCCTGAATTCCGTCATCTGTTGAGTATATGTGTCTCTTACTGTCATGCTCATGGGACATAAATTGTCATAATCATTAATTGACTCCAATTAAAGAAGCTGAGCAAAATGCAAAGATATGAGTGATTCTATCCTCTAGGGTTGTATAACCAACTTACGGAAAACTATCAAAATTCATTTTTGTTGTGGTTTGAGCTCCCTGTTGGTTTAGAAATTAGATTTTCTATAAAGACCACAATTTAATGTTTACATGCACACTCCAGTTTTGGCTTTCTCAAATCCAACCATGGTAACTGGCTAGATGATTTCAGCTAAACTCTTTTACCCAACAGGGGAAAGTATTAGAGACTGAATTCCTGGATTCCTTGAGTTCAATGGAAAATCCTTAAAGTCCTAGGACTGAAGACTTTTATTTTGAAAATGGGTGTTAAAATTATGTGCATGGGAGAAATCTATCACTTTTCTTGTTGGAAGAATTATTTTGGTCCAGCCTTAACTGTATTATATATCCACTTCTTTTTTGTTGAAATTGCCAGCTCCATTTGTAAATCAGAAATTATGAAAGGCTGCTGCTTATTTGATATATATGATGGGCACAAACTAGTTTAATTTTCTTAACTCTTGTTGGAGATGTGGAATTAATAGATGTATTGTAGAGCTATTATTAATTAGATATTGTTATGCACAATGAAGTTTATACTTTTCTTTTTCCTTCCATATTGGAAGCACCACAGAAGGATTAGAAAGAGGTTTTGAGTAAAGGATTATATATCTGTCGCCCCCTGTAATCGTGTTTTAATATCTTACAAATGAATGTTTAATGCCATTTTGTCTCCATTTAAGTTATTTCTAAGCTTCACATTTCAATTTTTCTTGCCAATTGAAGCCTTCAGAATTGGAGTTTTCCTGTGTTTTATGTTGGCTTTCTTAACAAAAAGAATGCGGATTTGTGTATTGTGCAGGGAGACCGTACTGATAAGAGAGACGTAAGTGCCTTTAACACATGGAAAGATATCATCATTCCCGGAAATGTTGATGATGGGATGACGAAAACAGGGCCTACTATTTTCCAGCCTTGGCCTCTATCAAAGAGAAGGTATTTGGCAAACTATTTAGGCCGGGCACAAAAAAAGGTTGGTCGTCTCAAGTTGATTGAGCTTGCAAAGGAATATCCAGATAAGGTAAGTTTTTCTTCTTTGTCAGATTAAGTTCTTAATTGCTTTAGATATGAAATTGTATCGTATACTGCTGATTTAGTAGCAGCTTCATATGGAATCTCAAAACAACAATATAAAGCCTTAGCATTGAATTTACAATTCTGAGTAATCTCGTTTTAATTGATTAAGAATCTTGTTCTCTCTCCTTTTTGTGATTCATTTGGTAAGAATCTTGTTCTAGAATAGAGAATTATATGTTTCTTATATTTCTCATAATGTTACTTCTTTACCCGTAACTCCGTAAGGTCGTATGTACTGTTTAGGTGGAAATATTGTTTGCCTAATCTTACTGTGGGTTTTGATTCATTTCTGGTTGATAGATGTGAAGTATCTCCTTAGTTAGCATGCTAAATTGGTTGATTTTGACTAGAATTTTCTCATTTATTTTGTTGGAAAATGTGACAGTTGGAATGTCCAGAGCTACAGTTCAGTGGTCCTAACAAATTGGGAAGACTGGAATACTTTCAGCACCTTGGCAATGCCAAATTTTGCCTCGCACCACGTGGAGAGTCATCGTGGACCCTCCGCTTTTATGAGGCATTCTTTGTGGTCTCTCTCTCTCTCGTTACCCCTCTCTGTGTCATTCACAAACACATGCACTCAAGCATTTTGAGGCCAACTGAACCATCATAAATGTTTATTTTTTTCATGAACAGGAATGCGTTCCTGTCATCTTATCGGATCAAATAGAACTACCATATCAAAATGTAATCGACTACACCCAAATATCAATCAAATGGCCATCCACATCGATAGGACCTGAACTTCTGGACTACCTAGCTTCAATACCAGGTCAGACAATCTATCTTTTGCTTGTTGCTCTACTTATTGAACTCTTTAGCAGCATCGAACAACCGAACTTTGCATTTACGTTTCAGATGAGGTCATAGAGCAGATAATAGCTCGTGGCCGGCAAGTAAGATGCTTATGGGTTTATGCTCCAGACTCGGAGCCATGTTCTACAATGCAAGCACTAATGTGGGAGCTTCAGAGGAAAGTGAGGCATTTTCAGCAGTCAACTGAAACATTTTGGCTGCATAATGGATCGGTTGTGAATAGGGATCTTGTTGAATTTGCAAACTGGAAACCTCCTATGCCTCTGCCTTGAAAAAAAAAAACAGGCTATTTGGTTGGCAGAGATCTTCTCTTCAATCTTCACGAATTAGTATTCACTATTTTTTCTAGGTCGTAGATCATTTTCCCCTCACCTTTACAAGAAGTATTACAATTTCAAATGTTGTAAAAATGACACGAAATTGATTTTGTACATTATAATATGATGAAAATTGTTTTAATTTAGATCAGAGTTTTATAGAATTGATTTTAGACTTGTTCGAATTTAAATTAAATAAACTATAAATATTTTTATTTACATTTAATTATAAAATCATTTATTTAATATTTTGAACAGTGAAACTTGTCATATGAGTAGGATAAGTTTAGGGAGGAAAGTGATTTGGATTAGGGGTTAATATCCGATCGAGTTGAGTTAAAAAAAAGTTAGCTGTAGAGTCTTATAATTTAAGTTTTATTTGAAAATTTTCGAGTTGAGTTTGTTTTTTGTTTAAATTTAATTGTAAACAACTATATTAATTAGTTCCAATTTAAATAGTTTTTTATAACTATATACAATACATGTATATTTTTTATATGTGATATATATGTTAGACATAATAAACTCAACCTAAACTTAAAAATTATCCTTTTATAAAATTGCTGGTGGAGTATTTTTGCATCCAATAAATTCGATTTTTTTTAATTGAACGAGTTTTGCGCTCTCCTAATTCAGATATTCCAGGTGTGAGGCTAAAAATGATCCTATTTTATCTGGAAGAATCAGAAAACTGCGCAGAGATGACACCACGTCCACAAAAAATTCATGCATCTACCAAGTTGCCAACTTCGATAACTCTTCTTCCAGACTTGAAAAGAGAATTTCTCAAGAAACCCAGAAACAGGGCTGCCATTTTCTCTTTGCTCCATCAACTTCAGCTCTATACTCCTCCGGTACAAAAAAAATGGGCACCCCATTGTTCTCCGGTTGCAGTAGCTTCTCATGGAAATGTTACCAGCAACAACTCTCTCCTTCCTGCAGTTTCCCCCATTCTTCACCAGAAAATGGAGTTTCAAGACCCAAATCTGTCCCCACTTCTACAGTAAACGGGTTGGCTGATAAGGAGAAAGAAGATTCATGGGGGTTTTTGAGCAGACGCTCCCTTTTGATTTCTGGGATTTCTCTATCATCATCATCGTCTGTATTTGGATTCCCAGGCGAGGGCTTGGCGGTCGTCAAACAAGGTCTTCTAGCAGGCAGGATACCCGGCTTGTCCGAGCCCGACGAACAAGGTTGGTAAAACAAATTATAGGAAAAACTAATGTTTTGTAGCAAAAACTTACTGAATTTGTTGTTTTAGTGAAATCATCATCATCTTCACCAGTGAAAAATGTGCTCAGACAGGTTGGAGTACATATCGGAGACCGGACGACAAGTCCGGAGGGCACGGTGTTGGATGGAGTCCTATCATCCCTTATTCCTTTAAGGTGCCTCAAGGTTGGGAAGAGGTGCTCTTTCATTCCATTACACATTTCCCAATTTCAATCTCTTTACTCAAGACTTTCATCATATATAATATGTGTGTATGCATGTATATATATGTCCCTGCAACAGGTTCCTGTATCAATAGCGGATTTAGGCGGTACCGAGATCGACTTGAGGTTTGCTAACTCGAAACAAGGACGATTGTTCGTCATTGTTGCTCCTGTTCTGAGATTCGCTGACAGTAAGATTTCTCAAGTGTTTTGTTCAACTGTGTTAGTCCATTGAACTAATCTGCAATGAAAATTTCCCAAGTTGCTCGATTCGAATCAACCCTTTCGATTATTGCATTAGGAATATAGGATGATGTGCATAGATGCTAGAATGGATTTAAGTAGCTGGTGCCTTACTTAAACATAGGAAAAACTTGTTTGTCTTGTGATATTGTATAGATCTTGGTGACGATGCCACGATCCAAAAGATTGGACCTCCGGAAAAAGTGATCAGTGCATTTGGACCAGAAGCGATCGGTGAAAACGTAGAAGGCAAAGTTCTAAGCATGAAGACGGCAGAGTATGATGGCAGAATGTATTACCAGTATGAATTGGAGCCACCCCATGCACTGATCACCGCAACTGCAGCCGGTAATCGCCTTTACCTATTCAGTGTAACTGGAAGTGGTATGTACTTCAATCTTACTCCTCAATGCTTCTTTCGAATCTGTAGTCTTTGAAAGTTCATTCAGCATGCATTTCACACCTACGTTGCTCCAAGCTATCGTTATTGTATAATCGAAGTTCAAGACGAAATGTTCATAATGTTTACTGTTTCTCGTAGGTCTTCAATGGAAAAGGCATTACGAGGATTTAAAGAAGATAGCCGAGTCTTTTCGTGTGGTCTAGTTTCGGATCTCCCTGAATTACGACATCTGTAGATTTAAAGTTAGAACTTAGAACATAAAAGGAGAATAGAAAGAAGTGTAGTTGCAGCACAGTTCTAAAATGTGCAACTTTTTTCAAGTAAGATTTTCATTGAAAAGTTATATAGCTTGCTAGAAGCCTAGTATCTGTATTTGAGATGAGTGTCGGATATCGAATACGATATACTCTATATTTAAGTTTTTTATATATACATTTAAAAGATCATACCCACACTTTCATATTCAAATATGTTTCGGACACGAGTGCAGTGTCTAATCTCTTGGATTCTCCGATTAGTTCCGGTCTATGTTGTTTAGACTCTTCAGCTGAAACTTGATTTGCTATTCTTGTGGATACATTTTTATTCTTTGGAGCTGATTTTGACATTTGATTTTTTTCTATCGTATGAATACGAGAATATGACCCTCCGAAGATGTTTTAAGTACACGAAAAGACTCGGAAAACATCGAATATATATAACGAGTCCAAGTAACATAGCTCTTGTTCTGTTTTCTGCATGCAGAGACATATTTCTATTTCAGCCACAAACAACCTATATGCATAACACTGCCCAGTGACGGGCAATCTTACCCTCAAATGTTTCCGGCTAAAACAAAACAAGAAGCCAGGATTTTTATTAAAAGGATGTGAACATACATTTATTGAAGTATTTTTTTTCATTGGGCTCATTTATAATTGTACAATTTCTTAAGGGATCACCGGACGAAATTTTCATTTTAGGGGCAGGACTCTGTCCCCGAGAACAAATACATTAAGATTTATAAAATTCGTCGACCCCTTTTCTGTCACATGAATTAATAATTATATTTTACTGTTTTATTAATTATTTTTACTGTTTTATTAATTATTTTTACTTATTAATAATAAGTGTAATATAAAGTTATGGATGGGACACACACAAAAAAAAGAAGCAAACAACTTATGTTCCATTAAGAGAGACTTGGTTTCATGTCCTTTGTTATTTGGATTTATATATTGTGTTAATATTTGATGTACATCCCGTGTAATTTTTTCCCACATGCATTAATTAATTAATTGTAAGTAAGCTTCAAATTTTGATATTATGTATAGAGTAAATTAAGTTGGGAAAACCATCTCTGTAATGAATTTTTATGATGTTTGATTCGAATTAGTTAACCAATTGATTGATTACTTGTAATTAAAAAAATACAAGTCATCGCTGTTGGTAATGCTTCAAGTATTGCAAATGCTATATCTCACATTGGTTGGGAAAATAGTTTGTGAAGGGTATTTATACCCAAGTTTCCCCCATCCCTTGTTGAGTGGGAAAGAACAAGGGAAGTCCACGCGCGCCATCGCCGCCATTCGGTTGGCTTGGGCGTGTCTTCGATATGTACGCGTGTGTATATTATCTTTTTGGAGAAAATTCGAATGAAATTTTCTTAAGATTTTTTGATTAAATTCGAATCTAAACATTTTGATCCAGTGCTATTTCGAACAGTCTATTTATTCGAATATACAGTCTGTTCCAGTGTTGAATTTAGACTGTTTTTCCAGTCAGATTCAAGTGGTAACAACAACTATTTATTGTAGGATTAATATGCTGTTATGGAGGCTGTTACTGCAGTTGTTACAACATACTTATATTGTTGTTATACAGATATAAATCTGTATTAAATTGGACAGTGTAATGACATTTCTGTCCATACAAACAAGCCTATAAATAGAGGTCCTTCATGCAACATTTTATGTATCAAACACTCTCAAAAGCTCTCTGTTTTTCCTCTGTTGTCTGAGCAGTACCTCCGTTGTTCACTCCAGAGTCGAGTGTACGATTCTTGGAGCATCCGTGTTTCACCTCGGGGGACATTTTGCCTGTGAAGCGACCACACTGTTCGGGGCAGATTTATTTCTAAGATAGTGGCCAACACACCACGACATGGTTCATCCTATTTTATTTCTGTTTTTATTCTTTCCAGTCAGTGTTAATCAGCCAGTTTTGCAACCTTTTTCACCAACAATTTAGAAAAATATCTTTCTCCGATTCTGCAAAATGGCTTCCTCATCCGCACTACTTAGCAAAGGTCATTACAAACCTCTCCAAGCTTTATGCGTTGGATGGTAGCAATTACCGAAGGTGGTCCCAACACATCCTAATTTTTTTCGAGCAGTTGGACCTTGACTATGTGCTGCTAACTGAACCACCATCCATGACTGCCCCTACTGTTGTTGTCCCTGCCGGTAACCAAGGGCAGAATGATGTTGTCGCTGATGCTCTTGCTGCTGCCACCTTTGCCAAGTATGAGAAGGACAATAAGACGGTTCGTGGCCATCTCCTAAGTCACATGTCCAACAAATTATTTGACATGTACCTTAAGGAGAAGAGTGCAAAGGTGATATGAGATTCTTTGGATACAAAGTATGGCACCGATGACGCGGAGATCAAAAAATACGTCGTGGGCGAGTGGTTGAAATTCCAGATGACCGATAACAAGCCCATCATGAACCAGGTCCATGACTACGAGAATCTTGTCTCGGACATCATCGCGGAAGGCATGCAGATGTGTGAGGTTCTGCAAGCAAATGTCCTAATCGAGAAGTTGCCAAAGTCCTGGTCTGATTATCGCAACTCTCTCAAGCACAAGAAAAGTGGCATACCACTTTAGGAGCTGATCGGTCACATGAAAATCGAAGAGGCCAACCGTTTGAAAGATAAGGTTACTAATAACTTTAGTCACTTATCTTTTAAATCTAATTTAGTTGAGTCTAGTGGTGCTTTAGGGTCCAACAAGCCCTTTAAGAAAGGTCCCCAGAGCAAAAAGCCCAAACCACAGAAGACTACCAACTTCAAGAAACCGGTCAAGGCCAAGCCAGACGCGAAAACCATGCAGTGTTACGTGTGCGGGCAAGATAGTCACAAGGCGTACCAATGTCAGCACCGTTTGGACCGCCAGAACGAGACTAGACCACGCATGCATGTGGCAGAGGACATGGATGATGATGTCATTGTCGCGGTGGTTTCGGAGGTCAACCTTGTAAAGAAGAACACCGAGTGGGTCGTTAACACCAGAGCTTCTCGACATTTCTGCGCAAGGAAAGAGTTCTTCACCGAGTTCGAGGACGTGAAAAATGGTAAACGTGTGTACATGGGAAACTCCAGCAGCTCTGAAGTGGTGGGCAAAGGCAAGGTTTTACTCAAGCTGACTTTCAGTAAAATTTTGGCCCTTAACAATGTCTTATATGTGCCTGTCATGCGTAGAAATCTGATCAGTGGCGACCTCTTAAATAAGGCAGGCATTAAGTTAGTTTCTGAGGTAGATAAACTTGTACTTTCCCGTAATGATGATTATGCCAGGAAAGGTTTTTTAAGTGAAGATTTATTTGTCATAGAAATTCAACTTAATGAAAATAAAGCTACCACTTCTGCTTATATTGTTGAGTCTGTTGATGTGGCATGCTAGATTAGGACACGTAAATATTCAATCCTTAAAGAAAATGATGAATATGAATATTTTTCCTAAACTAGACATAACAAACTATAATAAATGTGAAGTTTGTGTAGAAGCTAAGCATGCTAAACTTACCTTTAAAATTGTTTCTAAAAGAAAGACTGAACTGTTAGAACTTCTACATACTGATCTAGCAGACTTTAGAAACACTGAAAGTAAATGAGAAAAACACTACTACATAACTTTTGTAGATGACTTCTCTAGATATACAAAAGTTTATCTCCTAAGAACTAAAGATGAAGCTGGAAACTTCTTTATTATTTATAAGGCAGAAGTTGAAAATCAATTAGATAGGAGAATAAAACGTGTTAGGTCTGATAGAGGTGGTGAATATGGATCTAATTTTCTAAAAGAGGTTTGTGAGACGAATGACATAGTACATGAAACTTCATCCCCTTATTTTCCTCAACATAACGGTATTGCCGAGAGGAAAAACATAACTTTAAAAGAGATGATGAACTCATTGTTGATAAGTTTTGGGTTGTCCGACAACATATGGGGGAAGCCATTCTATCGGCTAATCATATTAAACTGAGTACCTCATAAGAAAATATATTCTACCCCATACGAATTATGGAAAAGGTATACCCCAAATTTACAATACATGAAAGTGTGGGGGTGTTTGGCTAAAGTAGGATTGCCAGACTTTAAGAAGTCCACCATTGGACCTAAGACTGCTATTGCAGTGTTTATAGGCTATGCTTCTAACAGTGCCACATATAGATTCATGACTTTACAAGATTCTTCTATTTGTGAATCTAGAGATGTTGTTTTCTTTAAAGATATCTTTCCTCTCAAGAAACCTAGATTAAGTGTTGAAACACAAATAGAAAACTTGTCATCCAATTCTTCTAGTGTGCTTGCTAGGTCTTCTCAAGAGATTGAATTTGAGCCTAGAAGAAGTAAGAGACAAAGAGTTGAAACCTCTTTTGGACCATACTTCATAACTTCCTCTATTTCTGAGATAAATGATTCAGACACCCTTTCTGATCCTAGAGCTCAAGCTTATTTGTTGTATGAGGATCCTAAGACTTACGAAGAAGCTATACGATCTATTGATGCTAGTTTCTGAAAAAACGCTATAAAATATGAGTTAGAATCAATAATGTCTAATCATACTTGGGAATTAGTTGACTTGCCTAGGGGATTTAAAACCATCAGCAGTAAATGGGTCTTTCGAAAGAAACTTAGACCAGATGGTTCTATCCAGAGGTATAAGGCAAGGCTAGTAGTCAAAGGGTTCACTCAAAGATTTGGTCAAGACTTCTTTGATACTTATTCTCCCGTCACTAAAATCTCAACGATCCGTGCATTGTTTGCACTAGCCTCCATTCACAAGTTGCAAGTACATCAAATGGATGTAAACACTGCATTTTTGAATGGGGATCTAGATGATGAGATCTATATGGAGCAACCTCTTGGCTTTGAGGCGCCTGGTATGGAAGGCAAAGTTTGTAGACTTAAAAAGTCACTTTATGGCCTGAAGCAAGCTCCTAAATAGTGGTATGAGAAATTTCATAAAACTATTCTTATTTTTGGTTTTGTTGTGAATGGTTCGGATGCATGCGTGTATTCGAGAAAGTTTGGTACTGATTGTGTCATCATAAGCCTGTATGTTGACGACATATTGATTTTCAATACTAACATTGAGTCCATTAACAAAACAAAGAATTTCTTGTCCACTAAGTTTGAGACGACTGACTTGGGAGAAGTCGATGTAATCTTAGGAGTCAAAGTAACCAAAACTGAAAAGGGATTTTCTTTAAGTCAGACACACTATATTGAGAAAGTGTTAAAAAAATTTGACATTTATGATGTCATCCATGTTCGAACTCCTTATGACTATAGCATACATCTGTTTAAGAATAAAGGAAGTAGCGTTTCTCAAACGAAATATGTCAAAATAATTGGTAGTGTGATGTTCTTAATGAACTATACTCGACCAGATATTGCCTATGCTATAAGCAGACTTAGCAGATATACTCACAACCCTAGTGGTGAACACTGGGTTGCTCTTAGACGCTTACTTAAGTACCTTAAGGGTACGATGGACTGGAGACTTGAGTTTGTTGGCTTTCTTGCTACTTTAGAAGGATATTGTGACGCAACTGGGTCTCTGATAGTGATGAAGTAAGCTCTACGAGTGGGTATGTTTTTACTTTGGAAGGAGCAACAATTTCTTGGAAGTCTTCAAAACAAACTTATATTGCTCGCTCTACTATGGAGTTATAGTTTATAGCTCTTGACTTAGTTGGGCAAGAAGCTGAGTGGCTAAGGAGTTTGTTAGCGGATATTCCATTGTGAGGAAGTCTGACTCCTCCTGTTTCTTTGTTGTGTGATTCACAAGCTGCGATTTGTGTTTCCAAGAGTCAAGTTTACAATGGTAAAAAGAGGCACATTCACATAAGACATGAATCTGTTAGACACTTAATAAGGAATGAAGTACTCTCTTTAGAGTATGTGAAGTCGGAAAGAAACCTAGCAGATCCGCTTACCAAAGGGTTAAATTAGAAGTTGGTCCTAGATTCGTCGAGGGGGGTGAGTTTAAAGCCTATTGGTTGAGGAATTCATGGTGGATACCCAGCTTAGTTATCTAAGTTCAATGTGGTCAAACGAAACCATGGAAAGACTCATAGTGTACATTTCTCACTACCTATCCTTATGACGAATAATGTATATGCCCAGGTTGAGTACTATTACTCTTAATAAATTTATAGCTCAGATTTTGGGTGGTCTTTGTGAGAAAGACTTGATGAATTTACCAAATCATGATTGAATAATTATTCTTAATAAGTCCATAACACAAGTCTGAATGTGTTGTCCTATGGAGAATGACAAAATGAACTTACCGCTAGAAAAAGGTTGAGTTTCAAGAAACTCTTAATGAATTCAAAGTTTAAATGGTTCTATTGAGAAGGACATTTTGAATTCACCGATAACGAGGTTGAATATTTATTCTTAATGATTTCTTATCCCAAGATTGGGTGGTTCATTTTAAATGAACCTGAAGAAATCACAATATCTATAAGAGGTTGAGCCATTACAAATGGTTCTTAATTATTTCATAGCCCGATTTCAGGGTGGTTTATATCGAGATAAACTTGATGAAATAACCTATGTAAGTGAGAAGGACTAGCCACCTTCTGTGAAAAACGTTGGGCTGTTTTTCTAATACACTTACTAGATTCCTGAGGTAAGATGACCAAATATACACTTGTGTATATATATCTTACACATTGAGAACTTCGGTGGATGAAGGAGTTAGTTGTGTGTTATGAGTTTACCCCTATCTTAGAAAGTTCAAGACTAGTTTCACTTATCTAAAAGAAAGATCGCTCATCATCACTATGTACTAGTTCAAGATACGTTCACTAGTGCTTAAGCAACTAATTCCGCTATTGCTCTTCTAAGAAGGTTTGTGTTTGAGATACAGATGAATTCTTTCGCATTAGTGAGGAAATGTTGGTAATGCTTCAAGTATTACAAATGATATATCCCACATTGGTTGGGAAAATAGTTTGTGAAGAGAATTTATACCCATGTTTCCCCCTCCCTTGTTGAGTGGGAAAGAACAAGGGAAGTCCTCGCACGCCGCCGCCGCTGTCGTCCGGCCGGCTCGGCTCGGCTCGGCTCGGGCTCGGGTAACACGTGTCTTTTACACGTACGCGCGCATATATTATCTTTTTGGAGAAAATTCATATGGAATTTTCTTAAGAACAAAAGATTATGTGAAAGAATTTTTTCTACTTATTTATAGGCTTTGTAAAACTGTTCGAATTCAGAATTTATTTTTTGATTAAATTCGAATCTGAACGTTTTGATCTAGTGCTGTTTCGAACAATCTATTTATTCAAATATACAGTATGTTCTAGTGTTGAATCTAGATTGTTTTTCCAGTCAGATTCAAGTGGTAACAACAACTGTTTATTGCAGGGTTAATATGTTGCTATGAAGGTTGTTACTGCAGCTGTTACATCATATTTATATTGTTGTTATACAGATATAAATCTTTATTAAATTGGACAGTGTAATGACATTTTTGTCTATGCAAACAAGCCTATAAATAGAGGTCCTTCATGCAACATTTTATGCATCAAACACATAACAAACACTCTCAAAAGCTCTCTGTTTTTCCTCCATCGTCTGAGCAGTACCGTCGTTGTTCACTCCAGAGTCGAGTGTACGATCCTTGGAGCGTTCGTATTTCACCTCGGAGGACATTCTGCTTGTGAAGCGACTACACTGTTCGGGGCAGATTTGTTTCTAAGACAGTGGTCAACATACCACGACACGGTTCATCTTATGTTTTTATTCTTTTTAGTCAGTGCTAATCAGCCAGTTTTGCAGCCTTTTTCACCGACACTCGCTTGATTACTTGCTAGATTGCAACTCTCTTAAGACGGAAAGGTCAAGAGAAAGAACAAAGGGGCCATCCTTGCAAAAATAATTTTAGGCATTTTCCTACTAAATGTAAATAACAAACAAGGATATTGCATTTTGGTCTTGGTCATATAATGGACCAACCTAATCCCATGAGTAAACATCACTATTGGTCACTGAATTATTCTTATTTTTCTGTTTTGGTCTCTAAACTACTATTTTGTACAAAATCAATACTAACGTTACTTTTTTCATCATTAATACTACTTTTTTTTTGGTCACTAATATATTGCTTCTTTTCTATTCTGCTCACTAATTTATTGCTTATTTTCTATATTAGTCGCTAAACATTTCTCGATTTCCTTTATTTTCATGAATTTTTTAATGTTGGGTTACTAAAATAAGAAAAAAATAACATCATTGACTATTTCGCCAAAATAATTGATGACCAACGGTGATGTCTAAGACTATGTAGTCAATGATGCTTTTCTAAGTAGTGTCCTATTGTATTCAAAGTTTCTTTTCTGGTAACAATTTCGACTTTTCATTTTTAATCAAGTATTTACAACAAATACTCATATTTAACACATGTTCAGATATAACTATTGAAATGTGACACTTTAAAAGACTCTCCAAATACTCGAAAATTTTAAAAAGTTAGATTATTATTATGAGTTACTCGAAACATTGTCTTCAACTAGGTACTCTTATTACCCAAATTTGGTTCATGTTAGGACTCTAAAAGTGCCAAATTTAAGGACAAAATCACCTCCTAAAATATTTTGGTATAATAGCATTTGAGTTCTTTTTAAGTTTAAATGTTATTTAAATAAGATTTTTATCCTTTTCTATTTTTAAATTTAAAAGCTTAATAGAGTCTTGTCCTTCACAACGTTTGATCCTAATTTGCCTAATATCAGTCAATTCAAAGGGAATAAATTCCATTAATCAATGTTGTTTTCGTGTTTGAACCATTCTTTGCTATTGTCATTTTCATGTCAAGAAAGAACCGCGAAAGAGAACCTGTTTTGGCAAGGACAGCAAAACATATTTGGTTCCAAAGACAAAAACATGAACGTGACATGTGTGTTCATGGTGCATTCAAACCTGCAAAACTTTCGGTGGTGATGGATGGAAATGGAAACAACAGAGATGACAATTGCTCAAAAAAGTTGTGTGTTTTCAGGTGGAGGTTGGCAATCTTGTCTGGGTTGGTTTTTATGGCCCTATGCTATGGGTACTGAATTGACATCTTCTTCATGCTCTAAAACTAGAATCCGCTTCTGATTTTGCTTTTACCACCTTGTTTTGTTTAGTTTTCTGTTTGATTTTTAACCTTGGCACGTTTTTCAAGGTGTAAATATCTTTGATTTCAGACAAATTTATACTGTCTGATTTTCAAATTCGAGTTAATATGTATGGAATTCACTGTAAATGACATTCTGAAAACCAGACCTTTCTTCTTTTTTGGGTTATGTCAAAGCAATTTGTAAGAAATCATAGCTACATCAATGAAAGTGGTAACTAATAAACTATTCCGGGAGAATATATAAATAAATCTAAGAAAATAGTCGACGAAGTTGGTCCAAATGGTAAGTAATTTGATTAAGTAATTCTCGAGTTCAAAATTTTATGTATGTAGAAAATATACACCGATAGATTCATCCACTAAAATTAAATGTGTAACACGAACTAATTCGAATTAGTTGAGACAAAACTTTGAAAAACATAAAAAGCAACAAAAAAATCAAAGAAATCATAAATCATGAGATATCTAACCTAAAAATGGAAGATCAAGAGATGAGTCATAAATTCCACATGAAGAAACAAAACATTTTGATCATTCGGTAAATCAATCGGTCAAATCAAGTTCGTCCAACATGCTTGGCTTTCCAAGTGCATGAATTCTCTTCTTTTTTTCACCACACAAAGGAGGTAAAAAAAGGAGAAGGCAAAAGCCTAATAACTCAATTATTTTCCAATCTGTCAGACATCTTTCTAGAGACATTGTTCTTTACGTACGAAGAAATTATTGAATTTATTAAGTTTTTTTAGTCACCAATATCTAACCTACTGATAAACAAATTCAGATCGAGTATTACAAAAATTTTTATAAGTACGATCTTTTTAACTCAATTGTTCCATTCACAATATCATAATTCGAACTCACAACCTTATTTAAAGGATCTAATATATCATTCAACTAGACCAAAATCAATTTATTGCTGATATTTATCGAGTTTTTTTTAATATGAGTTTAGCTAACCGGTGGCGAATCTACAAGGCCACCTAGAGAAGTAATTACACCCCTATTTTTTGAAAAAAATTTTGAGTGTTAAGTTTTTTCTTAAAAATTAATTTAGTTTGTAAAGAAAAAAATAAAAATTTCAAATTTATATATCTAATTGAAAAATAATAATAATTTGAACCTCATTTTTAAATTTCTGAATAAACTATTTTCTAATCTATGTCACATGACATAAAATAAGGGTATTATATTGATTAATTATTTAAATTTTACTTTATTACAAAACCTAAGAGAATTTAATTGAAAAAACATCATAATTATCCAATATAGCACCCTTATATTATGTCTTGTGGCATAAGTTTGAGATTACCTTTTAATATTATATAATTTTTTAAAATTATATCGGGAGTTATTATCAAGATTTTTGAATGTTCGACTTGTAAAATTCAAATTTGATTCGAATTCAAATAATTTTGTTTACTTAAGCTGATCTGATAACTTGAGTCTATTTATTCAATTTTTTTTAAATTAAATCGAATTTTACTCGTCCTTACTTATACTTTAGGGTTTATTAAACAATACGCGTAAACTATCATCACTTTTTTATCATTGTGAATCTTTGAACCCAAAATTTCAAGTACAAGAAAGAAGGAAAAGCAAATCAAAATCAGAAACCTTGCCTTCTCTGCAATGGAGTTGTAACATTTTCACTTGTTAATTAGCTTCTTCTTCATTTCCTTTTACCATGCCGATTTTGAATACAAATACGATATGTAACGTCTCGTTTGTTCGTCCGTCGACCGATATAAGTCCTAAAATTCAGCAGGCAGTAGCCACTGGAGTTTAATGTAAGCATATCAGATTGTCTGAACTTCCTATACAAATTGCTGGTGTAAAAAAAGAAGAGAAAAATGTTCCCCTTTGAACTTAATGCAGGGACTTGCCCTCCTTCATGGGGAACTATCAGAGCAAACAAGAATAACCTCATTAATTTAATACATGCATCCACTACTTAGATACCTAACTCCATTAATGAACTGGTTGAAATGTTGAGTACAAAACGTCGACGGAAATCACGAAACATCGACTTATTTATACTCTCATGTTTATAATTATTGTTTAAATTTTTATTTTTCGAGTTGAGTACGAGTCTCTTCCACAAACATTTAAAAAACACTTTAGAAAGAGACCTTCCTTGGAGGCTAATGCAACCCTCTAAACCCTAAATACAAGGCAACAAGTTGGATTATTTATGATCAAATAATGGAGGGTCTTAATCTGATCCTGCAGGCTTGAGTTTGATTCTAAGATCTCTTTTGATATTATATATATATATATATATATATATATATACTAAAACAAGTTTTTCTGTTTTGGGTTTATGATTTCAGGTTTAAGTTTTATTTGTTATTTTCTCCGGCAACTCATAGGGATAATCAAAATTAGACAATGAGATAAGTAAAGTCATTTAACTTTAATATTAAGAGAGACATAATAGGTATTTAATCAAACATATGAAAAAAATAAAATTTAATTTGACAAATACTTAAACGAACATAAACTAAAATTATCAATAGACAAAAAAAATTGAGAAGCACGGACTCATTTCACACCCTTAATACCGGTCTCTATTAGGCTTTGCCAGGACCGCCATTATAGGCCTAACCAGAGACGAAGTCATGTGTTAGTTGGAAAGAGTTGTTGTTCTTCTTATAATTTTCAGTATAATAGTATTTTTAGTTTTTTAGTTTAAATATTAATTAAATTAATAAGGCATTTAAAAGCTTAACATACTCTTGTCTATTTTAATGTTTGATTTTAGTTTTGTTTTTGGATCTCAATTTTTAAATTTTATTTTCTTTCAATACATGTTTATAAGAACAATTATGAATTTAAATCCATTAATTGACCGAGTGATCAAAAATACTTATGTTACTTCAATTTTATATAAATTTAAATATTAATTTTATTAATGTAAATATCTTTACTTAATAAAAAAACTCAAAAGTGCAGTTGGTAGCAACTGATAGAGCAATGAAACCGCTATACCTCATATGTTAAAGATTATGATAAATGATAATGGGTTGTTACACGTATACGTAAGATTGCAGATTTTGGAGTGAGGACGGTTGTTGTATTCTCAGTGCTAGTTTGAAGATTTACAGTAATTAGATACATAAGTGATTTTTATTTAAATAAATAAATTCTAGAATGAGGTTGATATAATATATAAATATTGATGATTATACTTTTTGTTAGGCATGGGGCTTTAATAATTCATAATAATAATAATAATAATCAATAAAAAAATATGATAAAATTATTAATATATTAAACAGATCATAAATTAAATACAACAAAATTCAAAACATAAATTGAATTTACTTATATTCGGACAATAATTCGGATGAACAGATTTGTTAAGGCATATGATATCACAGTTTCTTTAAAATAAATTCGTCCGCTCTTATAGTACTTTAGAAACGCTAGATATCTATCACCTAAGATATAACAACATAATGATTAACTGTATTAGCACAGATGCAAAGATCACGATCTGAAACCTTATCTTTTACTATCACCGTAAAAAAAACCAACTACATGAAGGTTTTAGAGGGAAATGCGGAGAGTTATAAGGAAATGCTATTAGTTTGCTGTTGTGAGTTGTAAATTGTCTCTTTGCTGAAGCTTTCTTTAATGTGCGAGTAAAGATAGAGTTTTAATCATAATTAAACTCAAATTAATTAGACCCTCAAAATCTTTTAAAAATTCTCATTAGGTCAATCAATTTTTTTCAAAATTTTAAATAGTCCTAAATTATCACCAAAATTTTAATTAGACCTTCAAAATTTTTATGGGGTGTGCTTGATTGTGTTGTACTCTTTTCTTCAACGATATCTCCTCTCCAATTTTGTTTATTTTTTCACACCATTTCACTAAAATGGTGTATTTTAGTTAGTATTTATTCTCCAACCCAACACCATATTTCAAATCCCCATGCCACTACTTTAGTGTTGTCTATAGTGTCACACCATATTTGGTGCAGAACTGTAGCAACACCAAATCTTTTTTAATTGAAAGAAAAAGCTAAAATAGTACAAATGTGTTATAGTGCAAAGATTGAAGTTGGTCTCTTTACACCAAAATAATATTAAATACTTTGCAACATTTTAGTACAAAGGTTGGAGTTAGCCTTTTTACACTAATTTTATTTTTTTTCACCTTTTATAATTTTTTATATTATTTTTGACACCAAAATAATATTATAGTGTTGGTGAAGATTGAATATGTCTATAGAAGTTTTTAATGAGGCACACAACTTAAGTTTAGAGCGTGTATGACTCTATTAATAATAAAATTAATTTTACCGAATAAAATAAAAAAAATAAAAAATAAATATTATCATATAATTACACGAAAAATATTAAAATAATAATTAAGATTCGGCCAAAAGAAAAAAAATCGTAGTATTATGTTCCAACTTTCAACAGAAATATCCAAACAGAAATCGAGATTTGATGCCTAATGGATGAAAGCATTTATGATTCATTGAAACGGCCATTAAACCTGTAGCAAAAGCAAGAGATAAAACGAAAATATATAACTCACTCAAAAGCGTGGCTCCTTAACTTCTAAGAGCTAGTTTAGCATTGCTGTTAAAAAGTGATTTTTAAAATTGCTGTTAGAAAGAAATTTTAAAAAGTGATTTTAAAAAGTTTGTTGTAAGATTTTAGCGTTTATCATTGCTGTCAAAAAAGTGCTTTTAAGAAGATAAATGACCATTTTGGACATGATATTGTTAGTTATATATATTTGTATGTATAGATATATAAAATTGATATTCAAATTTTCTAATGTTATAATATATGAAATATATCAGCTTAAATTATTATAAAAATATTTTTATTAATAAATATATTTTTTTAACAATTATACGTGTTCTATGAAATTATAACAAAATTGACTTATTTTATTTTAAAAACTTGACATAAATAAATATATATCATTTAAAATTAAAAAATAATTATTAATTATATAACTATAACTTCATAAAGAATTATAAATTTATAAATTATAAATAAACATAATAGCAAATGAAGGTTAAAATTGTAATTTGTCTCTCAAAATCACTTTTACAACTGCAAAAGTTAAAAATTTTAGTTTTTGCGTTTGTGTAACCCCCTCGTCCCGGCCTGGTCGGATGACCGGTCCGAGTGGGCCACACGGGGAAAACCGAAGCGAAACCCGTTCAGGCTTCCCCTCGGTTAACGACCCAAAATAGATTTCTTTTAACTTTAATCTTATCTAGATGCATATTTAATCCCTATGTGAAAAACAACAGCGGAAGATACAACCAACGAAACATGCACCGACCAAACAACACAAACAGTCCATTTTACTTCATTTCAGCAGGCCATTTCGAAACACCTATAGGGTGTTCCGAAACGCCCTGACCTGGTCAACGGGCCTGGGTCAACCACAAGGTGACCGTTCCGAAACAGGGGTGACCCGTATCGGAACGCCCTTGACGGTCAATATCTCGTGGTCAACGAGATTTGACCGTTTCGGAACTTCAAAGGCCCGTTTCGGAACGGCTTCATCTCGCCAATTTCTCAAAATTCCAGAGGCGAAAACGTTCCGGAACGACCCTCATCCGTTTCGAAACGGAAGGCCATTTACACAGGGGCCGTTTCAGAACACGGGGACCCGTTCCGAAACACCCCCTGTCTGCAGATTTTCTGGGCTGTTTTGAGGCACAAGGACGCCCCAAAACTCCTCCAAAGCATCAAGCAACCACAAGACAAGACAACATATGGCATAGCAAACATACAATCATGCTTCAACAAGGGTTAAACATGTATTACACAAAGGCATCAATCCATATCATGCATTCATTCAAACCACATTCGAACTCATGTAAAACCCTTAAGGCATAAGCTAACCTTCAAGCAAGTAATTAGGCATGACTTAACATTCATCATGGCAACACAACCATGCAAAAGCAATAAGTATAAAGGAGTCTACACATGCTCCTAACAACCAACAACAACCAACACATCCCATTGCCTAAACTATTACATAACTTAGCATAAAACCATACTTGATGAACTTAAGTCCAAAACCACACTTGGAGGCCCTCCTCTTGCCGAGCAACCCACGAACTAAGGATCTGCAATGTTGAACAAGGAGAGCGTAAGCAATGATGCTTAGTGAGGGTAAGCTCTAAAAACAAACCTCAACATCGCAGGGTCCGAGCACGATCTAGCCAAGGCAACATACATAATTCAAGAGTTCACAAGATATAGATGCATGAGCAATTATATCACATATATGCCATAATCATGAGCTCAACACTACCATACATGCAATCACATACAACATCCAAGCAGCTCATAATCTCAACACATTGATACATATATCAAACAACATTGGCACCTAGTTATCGCTCAAATACACGGATAGACTCGTTGGAAACTCATATCCAACAACCACATTACCTCGGTGGGATTCCACTCATCACCGGCCTCGCGGAGGGGATTCCACTCATCCTCACGCCCCGTCGATGGGATTCCACTCATCATCGACTATATTTAAATACCATTTCCGGGCGTACCCATACTCCTCCTTGGTGACTCAACGCCACCAAGGCCACGCGCGACTTTAGACTCATGTGTACACACTAACATCCTAATGATCGATCATTTGTATTTAAGTATACTAGTGCCAATATTTTACTCATTCCACATTACTCATTTCAATCGTTTCCGTGCTTAGCACGTACTCACCATGGACACAACCATGAACCATTACCATGCATGCTTTAAGCAATACAATCCATGCCTCAAATCACATGTATAAGACAATATACATAAGCGTTCATATTACATTTCATACGAGACATGCACAACCATATAATTGAGTTCATCCAAAGGCTCTAGATCAAGTTTAGGATTAGGCTACCAACCTAATCCTAACTCTAGGTGGGTCTACCAAGCCCGACCTAGTCCACATACTCGAACCAACTAATTTAAAACTTTTAAAAGCAACCAACCACTCACCTAAGCTTCCAAGCACGAGACCAAGCAAGCACAACCTTCAATCCTCCGGATTCACTTCCGATGCTTCACCGATGTCCAAACTTGACTCTACTCAATCCCAAACACAAACACAACATCCACAATCAATACCTTGTCATCGAAATTAACCCGGATTAACATTAACAAGCATTCAACACCCAAAGCAAGACCAAAAACAGGATTTTCGAGCAGCCCACTTGACCCACTGATTTCTCTCATTTCAAGCACCCAAACAAGCATCAAACACACCCAAAGCAGCCCTCATATATTATACTAACATCAGCCCTCAAAAACCAACCTTAAACAACCCCCAAAACCTCCTTAAAACCCTCCAAAAACCCCTTTGAAACCCAATTCCGAAAATGGTTTAAAATCGTTTGAAATTCACATATGTGACATCATTTGACTCCTACATACCATAACCAACCATAATGAATCAAAATATTAGGTTTAGCTACACAAAGGCACCTCTTTTAATCAAATATTCAAAAACCTCTAATTCTTAAATCTTCACGAAAACGAAAATAAAATGTACTTTTGAGAAGAGGGAGGTGAGGGGAGTTCAAAATTACCTTCACCTTTAAATTCGGAGTTGAAATGAAGGAGCTTTGGGAATGGAATAGTGAATGGAGAGGAGAGTTTGGTTTCCCGTTGGTGTGTTCTTGGAGAGGAAGATGAATAGTAGAGGAAATGGGTGTTTTATTTGACATGTGACTTATTTTGGGCTCAAAAGACTTCTTTGCCCTTAATGAGTTTGGCTATTCACAAGGGATTAATCCATGGTAGGTTGGGGTTTTAAATCTTAAAACATGGTTAACTCGAAATTAATAAATTTTGAAAACAAACTCGAAATGTTACTTAGGGTATAAAACCGAGCCCAAATAATATTAAAATATTATTTTCACCTAACCCCTAAACCCGGGTGTTACAACTCTCCCCCACTTAAGGAATTTCGTCCCCGAAATTACCTGGTGGAAACAGATACGGAAACTGCTCAACCATATCTGCTTTCCTCTCCCACGTGGCCTCTTCCACACCTCTATGTCTCCACAACACCTTGACCAACTCTATGGTCTTGCCACGCAACACCTTGCTATCAGAAGCAAGTATCTCGATGGGCTCTTCATTATAGGACAAGTCCGGATTCAGCTCTATTTCCTCAACGGGCATCACATGCGAAGGGTCTGATCTATATCTCCTAAGCATAGATACATGAAAGACATCATGGATCTTTTCTAACTCAGAAGGTAACCTCAATCGATAAGCTACGGGCCCAATCCGCTCAACTATCTCATACGGACCAATGAACCTCGGACTCAACTTGACCTTTCGGCCAAATCTCATTACCTTCTTCCACGGAGATACTTTCAGAAACACTTTCTCACCCACTGTGTACTCAATCTCTTTCCTCTTCAAATCTGCATAAGACTTCTGACGATCCGAAGCCGCTTTCAAACGGTCACAAATCAACTTCACTTTCTCTGTGGTTCCTTTAAGCAAATCTGGCATAGGTAACAATCTCTGACCTGTCTCAGCCCAACAAATCGGAGTTCTACACCGTCTACCATACAAAGCCTCATAAGGAGCCATCTGAATACTAGACTGATAACTGTTGTTGTAAGCAAACTCAACCAACGGTAAGTGCTTCTCCCAAGAACCCTGAAAATCAATCACACAACAACGAAGCATATCCTCTAAAATCTGTATCACTCGCTCTGACTGCCCATCGGACTGCGGATGATAAGATGTGCTGAAATGCAGACGACTACCCAAAGCACTATGTAAGCAACTCCAGAACCTCGAAGTAAATCTAGGATCCCTATCTGAAACTATAGACTTCGGAACTCCATGAAGTCTCACAATCTCACGAATGTACAAGTTTGCCAACTTGTCTAAGGAGTCCGTAGTGTTCACTGCTAAGAAGTGAGCACACTTAGTGAACCTATCAACAATCACCCACACTGAATTCTTCTTCGAAGGAGACAAAGGCAACCCCGATACAAAATCCATGGTGATTCTTTCCCATTTCCATTCCGGAATCTTCAAAGGCTGTAGCAAACCTGAAGGAACCTGATGTTCTGCCTTCACTCTCTGACAAACCATACAACGGCTCACATACTCGGCCACATCTCTCTTCAAACCAACCCAGAAGTAATCATTCTTCAAATCTCGATACATCTTGGTACTACCCGGATGCATAGAAAATGGACTCGAATGTGCTTCACTCAAAATCTGTCGTCTCAGCGCAACATCTTCCGGTACGACAATTCTATCTCTAAAGCACAACAAACCCTCACCACTGAAACTATACTCAGTCGGTCTTCCTTCGGCTATGTCCTGAACATGAGGAACTAAGCTCGCATCTTGCAACTGCTTCTCTCTAATCAACTGAATCAAAGAAGGCTTCACTTGCAACTCGGTGATCAAGCCACCATCATCGGACACACTCAATCTAGCAAACATAGCTCTCAGCTCAACGGCCACTTTTCTACTCAAAGCATCGGCCACCACGTTTGCTTTACCCGGATGGTACTCAATAGTCAAATCATAATCTTTTAACAACTCTAGCCATCTCCTCTGTCTCAAGTTCAACTCTTTCTGTGTCATCAAGTACTTCAAGCTCTTGTGATCGGTGTAGACTATACACTTCTCACCATACAAATAGTGACGCCAAATTTTCAATGCAAACACGACTGCGGCTAGCTCTATGTCATGAGTAGGATAGTTCTTCTCATGAATCTTCAACTGTCTAGAAGCATAAGCAACAACTCTCCTATCTTGCATCAAAACACATCCTAAGCCTACGTAGGAAGCATCACTGTAAATCACAAACTCCTTACCTGAAACAGGCTGTACTAACACTGGAGCATTTGTCAAAGCTTCCTTCAACTTCTCAAAGGCCTTTTGTCTTGCATCTGACCATTCAAACTTGACTCCCTTTTGCAACAACTTAGTCAAGGGAGCGGCTACTCTAGAGAAGCCATCCACAAACCTTCTATAGTAACCAGCTAATCCTAGGAAACTCCTAATCTCGGTCACGGACTTAGGTTGTTTCCACTCAACAATAGCCTCAATCTTCGTTGGATCAACTCGGATGCCTTCGGCCGAAACAACATGGCCAAGAAATACAACCTCTCGAATCCAGAACTCACACTTACTGAGCTTCGCATACAACTGATTGCTCAACAGTCTCTGCAAGACCAATCTCAAGTGCTCATCATGTTCTTCTTCTGTCTTCGAGTACACAAGTATGTCATCAATGAAGACAACCACAAACCGGTCTAGATAGTCTCTAAAAATTCTGTTCATCATGTCCATGAATGCTGCTGGTGCATTCGTGAGCCCAAATGGCATCACAAGAAACTCATAGTGACCATATCTAGTTCTAAAAGCTGTCTTCGGAACATCACACTCTTTCACTTTCAGCTGATAGTATCCGGATCTCAAATCTATCTTCGAGAACACTGAAGCACCTCTCAACTGATCAAACAAATCATCTATACGAGGCAACGGATACTTGTTCTTCACAGTCAACTGATTCAACTGCCTATAGTCAATACACATGCGCATGCTACCATCTTTCTTTTTCACAAACAGCACTGGAGCACCCCACGGAGAACTACTAGGCCTAATGAAACCACGGTCTAATAATTCTTGCAACTGACTCTTCAATTCCTTCAACTCTTTCGGAGCCATACGATACGGAGCTATCGAAACTGGGTTAGACCCTGAAACTGTCTCAATCACAAACTCAACATCTCTGTCAGGAGGCAAACCCGACAACTCTTCCGGAAACACATCTGGAAAGTCACACACTGTTCTGATATCTTTCGGTCTAGCTTCACTCATATCCGGATTCATAACATAAGCCAAATAGGCCCCACATCCAGAGTCCATCAGCCTATGAGCCTCTAAAGCTGACACCACATTAGACAAGAACTTAATGTTCTCGCCCACTACCACTACCTCGTAGTCATCAGAAAGCTTCAAGGAAATTCTCTTTGTCTCAAAATCCACACTAGCCCGATGCTCAACCAACCAGTCCATACCCAATATAATATCAAAACCGTAGAAAGGAAGTTCCATCATATCAACTGAGAACACATGACCCTGAATCTTCAGTGGACATCTCCTATACATACGTCTAACTACAACTGTCTCACCAAAAGAGCTAGTAACATGCATACCTACATCTAAGATCTCAACAGGAATATCTAACTTCTGTGCATGCTCACTCAGAATGTAGGAATGCGTAGAACCCGAATCAACCAAAGAAAGCAAAGACATAGACTGTAACTCAAAATTACCTGCTATCACATCGGTGTCGTTCCCGGCCCCTCTCTGAGCATAGACCCTCGCTGGTCCTCCCGCCTCTGGTTGCACAGCCACAACATGAGCAAGGTTCCTCTGAGCATCTACCCTAGGTGCATCAGCCCTCGGCTGGAAGTAGCCACGACCGCGCCCACGGCCTCTCTGAAAATCATTACCTCTCGCAGGAGCCTGAGCTAAGTTCGGTGCCTGAGCTGCCTGACGTGGACAGTCCCTCCTAAAGTGGTCCCTCGAACCACAGTTCCAACAAGCATGAAAGTTACCCCAGCACTCTCCAGTGTGCTGTCTCCCACACTGTGCACACTCGGGCAAACGCCCTCCTCCTCTATGGCCCTGATGGCTCCTACCATGGTGGCCACCGCCACGTCTCTGATCAAACTGATGTCCGCCACCCTTGTGTCTCTTAGCATCCCTTCCATCAAAGTGGTTTTGCCTCTTTCCAGAAACAGAACTACCAGCTCGTTTGGCTGCACTCAAACTATGCTCCAAATCCTTGGCCCTCGCGACCAACACATCAAAGTCCGAGTAGTCAGAAGCCAACGTGTACCTCTTAACCTCTTCATTCAATCCGTATCGGAATCGGTTGCAGCGTTCCATTTCAGTGGGAACCAACTCTGGGGCATACTGACTCAAGCGAACAAAGCGGATCTCATAATCGGTCACGGAAGCATCTCCCTGAGTAAGAGCCATAAACTCCCGCTTCTTCTCGTCCAAGTACCTCGGTCCCAAGTACCTCTTTCTGAAAGCAAACTAAAAGAAATCCCAATCTATCTCGGCCTCTGGAACCCCGGTAGTGATGGTGACCCACCAGGTGTAGGCATCACCCTGAAGCAGTGAAATCACACAACCCAATCTACGTGCGCCCGCACAACCCATCTGAGCCAAGATACGAACTGTCTTCTCCAACCATAACTCCGACCTCTCCGGAGTAGATCCTCTAAACTCCTCGGCCCCTAAGCTACGGAGCCTCTCCAAAGGTAAGCTAGCATCATCACATCTAGGCTGAGCTGCAGCCTGAGCTCCCGCAACTGCGGCCTGGAATGCTCCCGCTATCGCTTGCACTAGCGGAGTCATATCAATTCCAGCTGGACCTTGGCCACCTTGGCCACCTTGAGGTCCCTCTCCTCCAGCTCCAGGGGGAGGAGGTGGTGGTGGTGGTGGTGGAGCGCCAACTCCCGCTGCCCTCGGTCCCTCTAGGTGAGCTCCCGCACCCACTACCGGCTCAACAGGAGCCATAACTCGTGGTTCCTGACGAACCAACCTCGGCCTACCTCTCGGTCTAGACATTGCTCTCACAGATATTAACTACAACCACAACAAACAAACACACAGGTTGGGTTAGCAAGGTGAGGCTCCCAAGTGTCCAAGTATGTTTCCTCACTTAAAATCATTTTTCCAATGTAATAGTAGCAATGGGACCCACACACACGTGCTTAAAGGTAAAACAATCAGCATACTTGTCACACAAGCAATCATCCTTGCAAAACAAGCAAACACCGTGCAATTTAATTTAAAAACCTAAACTTACCTCACTTACCTGCCCAAGGTCTCGGTAACCTTAGGCTCTGATACCAACAAGTGTAACCCCCTCGTCCCGGCCTGGTCGGATGACCGGTCCGAGTGGGCCACACGGGGAAAACCGAAGCGAAACCCGTTCAGGCTTCCCCTCGGTTAACGACCCAAAATAGATTTCTTTTAACTTTAATCTTATCTAGATGCATATTTAATCCCTATGTGAAAAACAACAGCGGAAGATACAACCAACGAAACATGCACCGACCAAACAACACAAACAGTCCATTTTACTTCATTTCAGCAGGCCGTTTCGAAACACCTATAGGGTGTTCCGAAACGCCCTGACCTGGTCAACGGGCCTGGGTCAACCACAAGGTGACCGTTCCGAAACAGGGGTGACCCGTATCGGAACGCCCTTGACGGTCAATATCTCGTGGTCAACGAGATTTGACCGTTTCGGAACTTCAAAGGCCCGTTTCGGAACGGCTTCATCTCGCCAATTTCTCAAAATTCCAGAGGCGAAAACGTTCCGGAACGACCCTCATCCGTTTCGAAACGGAAGGCCATTTACACAGGGGCCGTTTCGGAACACGGGGACCCGTTCCGAAACACCCCCTGTCTGCAGATTTTCTGGGCTGTTTTGAGGCACAAGGACGCCCCAAAACTCCTCCAAAGCATCAAGCAACCACAAGACAAGACAACATATGGCATAGCAAACATACAATCATGCTTCAACAAGGGTTAAACATGTATTACACAAAGGCATCAATCCATATCATGCATTCATTCAAACCACATTCGAACTCATGTAAAACCCTTAAGGCATAAGCTAACCTTCAAGCAAGTAATTAGGCATGACTTAACATTCATCATGGCAACACAACCATGCAAAAGCAATAAGTATAAAGGAGTCTACACATGCTCCTAACAACCAACAACAACCAACACATCCCATTGCCTAAACTATTACATAACTTAGCATAAAACCATACTTGATGAACTTAAGTCCAAAACCACACTTGGAGGCCCTCCTCTTGCCGAGCAACCCACGAACTAAGGATCTGCAATGTTGAACAAGGAGAGCGTAAGCAATGATGCTTAGTGAGGGTAAGCTCTAAAAACAAACCTCAACATCGCAGGGTCCGAGCACGATCTAGCCAAGGCAACATACATAATTCAAGAGTTCACAAGATATAGATGCATGAGCAATTATATCACATATATGCCATAATCATGAGCTCAACACTACCATACATGCAATCACATACAACATCCAAGCAGCTCATAATCTCAACACATTGATACATATATCAAACAACATTGGCACCTAGTTATCGCTCAAATACACGGATAGACTCGTTGGAAACTCATATCCAACAACCACATTACCTCGGTGGGATTCCACTCATCACCGGCCTCGCGGAGGGGATTCCACTCATCCTCACGCCCCGTCGATGGGATTCCACTCATCATCGACTATATTTAAATACCATTTCCGGGCGTACCCGTACTCCTCCTTGGTGACTCAACGCCACCAAGGCCACGCGCGACTTTAGACTCATGTGTACACACTAACATCCTAATGATCGATCATTTGTATTTAAGTATACTAGTGCCAATATTTTACTCATTCCACATTACTCATTTCAATCGTTTCCGTGCTTAGCACGTACTCACCATGGACACAACCATGAACCATTACCATGCATGCTTTAAGCAATACAATCCATGCCTCAAATCACATGTATAAGACAATATACATAAGCGTTCATATTACATTTCATACGAGACATGCACAACCATATAATTGAGTTCATCCAAAGGCTCTAGATCAAGTTTAGGATTAGGCTACCAACCTAATCCTAACTCTAGGTGGGTCTACCAAGCCCGACCTAGTCCACATACTCGAACCAACTAATTTAAAACTTTTAAAAGCAACCAACCACTCACCTAAGCTTCCAAGCACGAGACCAAGCAAGCACAACCTTCAATCCTCCGGATTCACTTCCGATGCTTCACCGATGTCCAAACTTGACTCTACTCAATCCCAAACACAAACACAACATCCACAATCAATACCTTGTCATCGAAATTAACCCGGATTAACATTAACAAGCATTCAACACCCAAAGCAAGACCAAAAACAGGATTTTCGAGCAGCCCACTTGACCCACTGATTTCTCTCATTTCAAGCACCCAAACAAGCATCAAACACACCCAAAGCAGCCCTCATATATTATACTAACATCAGCCCTCAAAAACCAACCTTAAACAACCCCCAAAACCTCCTTAAAACCCTCCAAAAACCCCTTTGAAACCCAATTCCGAAAATGGTTTAAAATCGTTTGAAATTCACATATGTGACATCATTTGACTCCTACATACCATAACCAACCATAATGAATCAAAATATTAGGTTTAGCTACACAAAGGCACCTCTTTTAATCAAATATTCAAAAACCTCTAATTCTTAAATCTTCACGAAAACGAAAATAAAATGTACTTTTGAGAAGAGGGAGGTGAGGGGAGTTCAAAATTACCTTCACCTTTAAATTCGGAGTTGAAATGAAGGAGCTTTGGGAATGGAATAGTGAATGGAGAGGAGAGTTTGGTTTCCCGTTGGTGTGTTCTTGGAGAGGAAGATGAATAGTAGAGGAAATGGGTGTTTTATTTGACATGTGACTTATTTTGGGCTCAAAAGACTTCTTTGCCCTTAATGAGTTTGGCTATTCACAAGGGATTAATCCATGGTAGGTTGGGGTTTTAAATCTTAAAACATGGTTAACTCGAAATTAATAAATTTTGAAAACAAACTCGAAATGTTACTTAGGGTATAAAACCGAGCCCAAATAATATTAAAATATTATTTTCACCTAACCCCTAAACCCGGGTGTTACAACTCTCCCCCACTTAAGGAATTTCGTCCCCGAAATTACCTGGTGGAAACAGATACGGAAACTGCTCAACCATATCTGCTTTCCTCTCCCACGTGGCCTCTTCCACACCTCTATGTCTCCACAACACCTTGACCAACTCTATGGTCTTGCCACGCAACACCTTGCTATCAGAAGCAAGTATCTCGATGGGCTCTTCATTATAGGACAAGTCCGGATTCAGCTCTATTTCCTCAACGGGCATCACATGCGAAGGGTCTGATCTATATCTCCTAAGCATAGATACATGAAAGACATCATGGATCTTTTCTAACTCAGAAGGTAACCTCAATCGATAAGCTACGGGCCCAATCCGCTCAACTATCTCATACGGACCAATGAACCTCGGACTCAACTTGACCTTTCGGCCAAATCTCATTACCTTCTTCCACGGAGATACTTTCAGAAACACTTTCTCACCCACTGTGTACTCAATCTCTTTCCTCTTCAAATCTGCATAAGACTTCTGACGATCCGAAGCCGCTTTCAAACGGTCACAAATCAACTTCACTTTCTCTGTGGTTCCTTTAAGCAAATCTGGCATAGGTAACAATCTCTGACCTGTCTCAGCCCAACAAATCGGAGTTCTACACCGTCTACCATACAAAGCCTCATAAGGAGCCATCTGAATACTAGACTGATAACTGTTGTTGTAAGCAAACTCAACCAACGGTAAGTGCTTCTCCCAAGAACCCTGAAAATCAATCACACAACAACGAAGCATATCCTCTAAAATCTGTATCACTCGCTCTGACTGCCCATCGGACTGCGGATGATAAGATGTGCTGAAATGCAGACGACTACCCAAAGCACTATGTAAGCAACTCCAGAACCTCGAAGTAAATCTAGGATCCCTATCTGAAACTATAGACTTCGGAACTCCATGAAGTCTCACAATCTCACGAATGTACAAGTTTGCCAACTTGTCTAAGGAGTCCGTAGTGTTCACTGCTAAGAAGTGAGCACACTTAGTGAACCTATCAACAATCACCCACACTGAATTCTTCTTCGAAGGAGACAAAGGCAACCCCGATACAAAATCCATGGTGATTCTTTCCCATTTCCATTCCGGAATCTTCAAAGGCTGTAGCAAACCTGAAGGAACCTGATGTTCTGCCTTCACTCTCTGACAAACCATACAACGGCTCACATACTCGGCCACATCTCTCTTCAAACCAACCCAGAAGTAATCATTCTTCAAATCTCGATACATCTTGGTACTACCCGGATGCATAGAAAATGGACTCGAATGTGCTTCACTCAAAATCTGTCGTCTCAGCGCAACATCTTCCGGTACGACAATTCTATCTCTAAAGCACAACAAACCCTCACCACTGAAACTATACTCAGTCGGTCTTCCTTCGGCTATGTCCTGAACATGAGGAACTAAGCTCGCATCTTGCAACTGCTTCTCTCTAATCAACTGAATCAAAGAAGGCTTCACTTGCAACTCGGTGATCAAGCCACCATCATCGGACACACTCAATCTAGCAAACATAGCTCTCAGCTCAACGGCCACTTTTCTACTCAAAGCATCGGCCACCACGTTTGCTTTACCCGGATGGTACTCAATAGTCAAATCATAATCTTTTAACAACTCTAGCCATCTCCTCTGTCTCAAGTTCAACTCTTTCTGTGTCATCAAGTACTTCAAGCTCTTGTGATCGGTGTAGACTATACACTTCTCACCATACAAATAGTGACGCCAAATTTTCAATGCAAACACGACTGCGGCTAGCTCTATGTCATGAGTAGGATAGTTCTTCTCATGAATCTTCAACTGTCTAGAAGCATAAGCAACAACTCTCCTATCTTGCATCAAAACACATCCTAAGCCTACGTAGGAAGCATCACTGTAAATCACAAACTCCTTACCTGAAACAGGCTGTACTAACACTGGAGCATTTGTCAAAGCTTCCTTCAACTTCTCAAAGGCCTTTTGTCTTGCATCTGACCATTCAAACTTGACTCCCTTTTGCAACAACTTAGTCAAGGGAGCGGCTACTCTAGAGAAGCCATCCACAAACCTTCTATAGTAACCAGCTAATCCTAGGAAACTCCTAATCTCGGTCACGGACTTAGGTTGTTTCCACTCAACAATAGCCTCAATCTTCGTTGGATCAACTCGGATGCCTTCGGCCGAAACAACATGGCCAAGAAATACAACCTCTCGAATCCAGAACTCACACTTACTGAGCTTCGCATACAACTGATTGCTCAACAGTCTCTGCAAGACCAATCTCAAGTGCTCATCATGTTCTTCTTCTGTCTTCGAGTACACAAGTATGTCATCAATGAAGACAACCACAAACCGGTCTAGATAGTCTCTAAAAATTCTGTTCATCATGTCCATGAATGCTGCTGGTGCATTCGTGAGCCCAAATGGCATCACAAGAAACTCATAGTGACCATATCTAGTTCTAAAAGCTGTCTTCGGAACATCACACTCTTTCACTTTCAGCTGATAGTATCCGGATCTCAAATCTATCTTCGAGAACACTGAAGCACCTCTCAACTGATCAAACAAATCATCTATACGAGGCAACGGATACTTGTTCTTCACAGTCAACTGATTCAACTGCCTATAGTCAATACACATGCGCATGCTACCATCTTTCTTTTTCACAAACAGCACTGGAGCACCCCACGGAGAACTACTAGGCCTAATGAAACCACGGTCTAATAATTCTTGCAACTGACTCTTCAATTCCTTCAACTCTTTCGGAGCCATACGATACGGAGCTATCGAAACTGGGTTAGACCCTGAAACTGTCTCAATCACAAACTCAACATCTCTGTCAGGAGGCAAACCCGACAACTCTTCCGGAAACACATCTGGAAAGTCACACACTGTTCTGATATCTTTCGGTCTAGCTTCACTCATATCCGGATTCATAACATAAGCCAAATAGGCCCCACATCCAGAGTCCATCAGCCTATGAGCCTCTAAAGCTGACACCACATTAGACAAGAACTTAATGTTCTCGCCCACTACCACTACCTCGTAGTCATCAGAAAGCTTCAAGGAAATTCTCTTTGTCTCAAAATCCACACTAGCCCGATGCTCAACCAACCAGTCCATACCCAATATAATATCAAAACCGTAGAAAGGAAGTTCCATCATATCAACTGAGAACACATGACCCTGAATCTTCAGTGGACATCTCCTATACATACGTCTAACTACAACTGTCTCACCAAAAGAGCTAGTAACATGCATACCTACATCTAAGATCTCAACAGGAATATCTAACTTCTGTGCATGCTCACTCAGAATGTAGGAATGCGTAGAACCCGAATCAACCAAAGAAAGCAAAGACATAGACTGTAACTCAAAATTACCTGCTATCACATCGGTGTCGTTCCCGGCCCCTCTCTGAGCATAGACCCTCGCTGGTCCTCCCGCCTCTGGTTGCACAGCCACAACATGAGCAAGGTTCCTCTGAGCATCTACCCTAGGTGCATCAGCCCTCGGCTGGAAGTAGCCACGACCGCGCCCACGGCCTCTCTGAAAATCATTACCTCTCGCAGGAGCCTGAGCTAAGTTCGGTGCCTGAGCTGCCTGACGTGGACAGTCCCTCCTAAAGTGGTCCCTCGAACCACAGTTCCAACAAGCATGAAAGTTACCCCAGCACTCTCCAGTGTGCTGTCTCCCACACTGTGCACACTCGGGCAAACGCCCTCCTCCTCTATGGCCCTGATGGCTCCTACCATGGTGGCCACCGCCACGTCTCTGATCAAACTGATGTCCGCCACCCTTGTGTCTCTTAGCATCCCTTCCATCAAAGTGGTTTTGCCTCTTTCCAGAAACAGAACTACCAGCTCGTTTGGCTGCACTCAAACTATGCTCCAAATCCTTGGCCCTCGCGACCAACACATCAAAGTCCGAGTAGTCAGAAGCCAACGTGTACCTCTTAACCTCTTCATTCAATCCGTATCGGAATCGGTTGCAGCGTTCCATTTCAGTGGGAACCAACTCTGGGGCATACTGACTCAAGCGAACAAAGCGGATCTCATAATCGGTCACGGAAGCATCTCCCTGAGTAAGAGCCATAAACTCCCGCTTCTTCTCGTCCAAGTACCTCGGTCCCAAGTACCTCTTTCTGAAAGCAAACTAAAAGAAATCCCAATCTATCTCGGCCTCTGGAACCCCGGTAGTGATGGTGACCCACCAGGTGTAGGCATCACCCTGAAGCAGTGAAATCACACAACCCAATCTACGTGCGCCCGCACAACCCATCTGAGCCAAGATACGAACTGTCTTCTCCAACCATAACTCCGACCTCTCCGGAGTAGATCCTCTAAACTCCTCGGCCCCTAAGCTACGGAGCCTCTCCAAAGGTAAGCTAGCATCATCACATCTAGGCTGAGCTGCAGCCTGAGCTCCCGCAACTGCGGCCTGGAATGCTCCCGCTATCGCTTGCACTAGCGGAGTCATATCAATTCCAGCTGGACCTTGGCCACCTTGGCCACCTTGAGGTCCCTCTCCTCCAGCTCCAGGGGGAGGAGGTGGTGGTGGTGGTGGTGGAGCGCCAACTCCCGCTGCCCCCGGTCCCTCTAGGTGAGCTCCCGCACCCACTACCGGCTCAACAGGAGCCATAACTCGTGGTTCCTGACGAACCAACCTCGGCCTACCTCTCGGTCTAGACATTGCTCTCACAGATATTAACTACAACCACAACAAACAAACACACAGGTTGGGTTAGCAAGGTGAGGCTCCCAAGTGTCCAAGTATGTTTCCTCACTTAAAATCATTTTTCCAATGTAATAGTAGCAATGGGACCCACACACACGTGCTTAAAGGTAAAACAATCAGCATACTTGTCACACAAGCAATCATCCTTGCAAAACAAGCAAACACCGTGCAATTTAATTTAAAAACCTAAACTTACCTCACTTACCTGCCCAAGGTCTCGGTAACCTTAGGCTCTGATACCAACAAGTGTAACCCCCTCGTCCCGGCCTGGTCGGATGATCGGTCCGAGTGGGCCACACGGGGAAAACCGAAGCGAAACCCGTTCAGGCTTCCCCTCGGTTAACGACCCAAAATAGATTTCTTTTAACTTTAATCTTATCTAGATGCATATTTAATCCCTATGTGAAAAACAACAGCGGAAGATACAACCAACAAAACATGCACCGACCAAACAACACAAACAGTCCATTTTACTTCATTTCAGCAGGCCGTTTCGAAACACCTATAGGGTGTTCCGAAACGCCCTGACCTGGTCAACGGGCCTGGGTCAACCACAAGGTGACCGTTCCGAAACAGGGGTGACCCGTATCGGAACGCCCTTGACGGTCAATATCTCGTGGTCAACGAGATTTGACCGTTTCGGAACTTCAAAGGCCCGTTTCGGAACGGCTTCATCTCGCCAATTTCTCAAAATTCCAGAGGCGAAAACATTCCGGAACGACCCTCATCCGTTTCGAAACGGAAGGCCATTTACACAGGGGCCGTTTCGGAACACGGGGACCCGTTCCGAAACACCCCCTGTCTGCAGATTTTCTGGGCTGTTTTGAGGCACAAGGACGCCCCAAAACTCCTCCAAAGCATCAAGCAACCACAAGACAAGACAACATATGGCATAGCAAACATACAATCATGCTTCAACAAGGGTTAAACATGTATTACACAAAGGCATCAATCCATATCATGCATTCATTCAAACCACATTCGAACTCATGTAAAACCCTTAAGGCATAAGCTAACCTTCAAGCAAGTAATTAGGCATGACTTAACATTCATCATGGCAACACAACCATGCAAAAGCAATAAGTATAAAGGAGTCTACACATGCTCCTAACAACCAACAACAACCAACACATCCCATTGCCTAAACTATTACATAACTTAGCATAAAACCATACTTGATGAACTTAAGTCCAAAACCACACTTGGAGGCCCTCCTCTTGCCGAGCAACCCACGAACTAAGGATCTGCAATGTTGAACAAGGAGAGCGTAAGCAATGATGCTTAGTGAGGGTAAGCTCTAAAAACAAACCTCAACATCGCAGGGTCCGAGCACGATCTAGCCAAGGCAACATACATAATTCAAGAGTTCACAAGATATAGATGCATGAGCAATTATATCACATATATGCCATAATCATGAGCTCAACACTACCATACATGCAATCACATACAACATCCAAGCAGCTCATAATCTCAACACATTGATACATATATCAAACAACATTGGCACCTAGTTATCGCTCAAATACACGGATAGACTCGTTGGAAACTCATATCCAACAACCACATTACCTCGGTGGGATTCCACTCATCACCGGCCTCGCGGAGGGGATTCCACTCATCCTCACGCCCCGTCGATGGGATTCCACTCATCATCGACTATATTTAAATACCATTTCCGGGCGTACCCGTACTCCTCCTTGGTGACTCAACGCCACCAAGGCCACGCGCGACTTTAGACTCATGTGTACACACTAACATCCTAATGATCGATCATTTGTATTTAAGTATACTAGTGCCAATATTTTACTCATTCCACATTACTCATTTCAATCGTTTCCGTGCTTAGCACGTACTCACCATGGACACAACCATGAACCATTACCATGCATGCTTTAAGCAATACAATCCATGCCTCAAATCACATGTATAAGACAATATACATAAGCGTTCATATTACATTTCATACGAGACATGCACAACCATATAATTGAGTTCATCCAAAGGCTCTAGATCAAGTTTAGGATTAGGCTACCAACCTAATCCTAACTCTAGGTGGGTCTACCAAGCCCGACCTAGTCCACATACTCGAACCAACTAATTTAAAACTTTTAAAAGCAACCAACCACTCACCTAAGCTTCCAAGCACGAGACCAAGCAAGCACAACCTTCAATCCTCCGGATTCACTTCCGATGCTTCACCGATGTCCAAACTTGACTCTACTCAATCCCAAACACAAACACAACATCCACAATCAATACCTTGTCATCGAAATTAACCCGGATTAACATTAACAAGCATTCAACACCCAAAGCAAGACCAAAAACAGGATTTTCGAGCAGCCCACTTGACCCACTGATTTCTCTCATTTCAAGCACCCAAACAAGCATCAAACACACCCAAAGCAGCCCTCATATATTATACTAACATCAGCCCTCAAAAACCAACCTTAAACAACCCCCAAAACCTCCTTAAAACCCTCCAAAAACCCCTTTGAAACCCAATTCCGAAAATGGTTTAAAATCGTTTGAAATTCACATATGTGACATCATTTGACTCCTACATACCATAACCAACCATAATGAATCAAAATATTAGGTTTAGCTACACAAAGGCACCTCTTTTAATCAAATATTCAAAAACCTCTAATTCTTAAATCTTCACGAAAACGAAAATAAAATGTACTTTTGAGAAGGGGGAGGTGAGGGGAGTTCAAAATTACCTTCACCTTTAAATTCGGAGTTGAAATGAAGGAGCTTTGGGAATGGAATAGTGAATGGAGAGGAGAGTTTGGTTTCCCGTTGGTGTGTTCTTGGAGAGGAAGATGAATAGTAGAGGAAATGGGTGTTTTATTTGACATGTGACTTATTTGGGGCTCAAAAGACTTCTTTGCCCTTAATGAGTTTGGCTATTCACAAGGGATTAATCCATGGTAGGTTGGGGTTTTAAATCTTAAAACATGGTTAACTCGAAATTAATAAATTTTGAAAACAAACTCGAAATGTTACTTAGGGTATAAAACCGAGCCCAAATAATATTAAAATATTATTTTCACCTAACCCCTAAACCCGGGTGTTACAGTTTGGGTTGAAAATCACTTTTCAAAAGCAGTTTTTCCTCCAAAAGCTAGCTGTTTAGCACAGCTTTTGCCCTCAAACCAACTTTTGGTTCCAAAAGCTGGTTTGAAAAGCAATGCTAAACAAAGCCTAAACAGCAAATGCCGTCAGCCATTTGTATTGGAGAGAGCATTCGATCCTGTCGAGTAAAAAAATTAAATTTATTAAGTTTATAATCTTATTTTATAACTCTAATTTTATTATGTATTTTACCTAAATATTGTTGTGAGATTTTTTTATTTCATGAAATAAGTGATTGTTTATTATTTTGTAAACTAGAGATGTTTGAACATTAAGTTAAAAATCGCCTGAAAAGTATGACGACTTTAGGCAAATGTGTGAAAAAAAGTCATCTGAAAATCCCGACGACTTCAAACAAGAAATTTTTAGTTTTCTTTGTTATTATTCGAAGTTCAAACATCTCTAATTCTTGAAAGGTTTAATACACTTCCCCTCCCCTAAACTTTACATGTTTTCTCAACTTGACCTCTAAAGTTTATTTTGACCACTTTTCCTCCCTTAACGTTTTCGCCGTTACCCATATTGCCTCTACTGTTAAAAAAATTGTCTTACCAATCAGAACGCGCCACATCACCTAATTATTTTATTTTTTTAATTTTTGATTTAATATATTAAAATATTTATTAAATTAATTTTATTTTACTAAAATACCACTGATTCCAAGCTTCTTACTACACCCATTATCCAACGAACAAAGAAAACCAGTATCCTAATACTACTATACAGGCACCATATTCAGAAAATGGTGCAGCATCCAATCAACCTACTAATTCCATTATTTTCATTCTCCATTTCTAAAACATTCATTTAATCAAATCAGTTTCAGCAAGCTTAATAGCACCCTTTCTTATTAGCCATAAGAATTTAAATTTCGAAAACAAATTGTTTTTCGATCATTTCTGTAGTAGTGAATGTAATGAATGTTTACTGCGGTTCATTAAGTTGTATCAACAAAGACTGTAAATCATTACACTATCTCAAACCCTTACTCTAGAATTTTCACAGTAACTCTTCTCGAATCCAATCAGATTACCAGTAAAAACATTCATTTCAAAGTATTTTTAGAACATCACAATTCAAGAATGTTGAAAATATGCAAGACCAAGAATTCGTAGGGTAAAAAATACCAGTAATTTTAAATGATTTTTCTTAGTTTCGTCGTCCGTCTGGCGTCTGTTCACTGCACCACCGCCATCTTTGAGTTTCTTGAGAAAAACTCATACCAGCGACCATCATTTTGTTCACTGTGGGACTGCCGAAATCATCCTTTGGTTTCTGTTTCCAGAATCGGTGAAGAAGGGGAAATGGGGGTCAGGGAAGAAGGGGGGAAAGAGGGGAAACAAGGGTGTTTTGGGTATTTAATATATTTATTTTATTTTATTTTATTTTATTTATATTTCATTTTAAAATTTAAAAATAAATTAAAAATGACATGACACATTATGATTGGTAAGATAATTTTTTTAACGGTTGGAATAATATTAGTAACGTCGCAAAACGTTAGATGATAATAATGGACAAAACGTAGTCTAGGGAGCAAATTGATAAAACAAATAAATTTTAAGGGGAAAATTATTTAAGCTTTTTTGAAATAAAAAAATCACTCTACTTCATAAGATAAAAAATCTCATAACATTAATTTTTGAACAAGAAAAACATGTAGTGTTTGATTTTTTACCTATATGAAGATATGTGTAAAAAATCTAGTATTTATAACTAGAATCTTAAATTTTCTATTGAATTCAAGAGATGGATTCATTAATATAGGATAATTTATTCCCCTTGCTAACCTGTATTTGAACAATATTATCTACAGAGTATAAAAACGGAATATAAATAATATATAACATTAAAAATTGATATATTTTGATATACAAGCTATGTAAAAAATTGTATAACTTTTTTTAAAATTTTAAATTTTAAATTATTAACCCTAAAATTTAAATTCTAAACCCTAAATCTTAAAATCTAATACTAAATTGTAACTTTTAAACCCTTAAACTATAAACTATAAATCTAACAAGCTTGTGTATAACAAATTCCATAAAACCCCTAAAAGTATTTCGTTTATCACAATAAGATGTGCAAATCCCATATCAAAGTAAATTTTGAATAATTATTTGTTGCCAGCAACATCGGCAAAATTGAAAGAAAAAAAGTTGAGCCTATAGCCTCAAGTTTAATTTTTATTATGAGTAAATAATTATATATTTATAATTTATATAGATAATTTTACGTTGAATTCTTGAAAATATTAATATTTATAAACAAATTATTAAAAATTTAATAGTGTGTAATAATGTAATGTGTAAAGCTCGTTTTAATACAAGTTAATTATATCTTAATTTAATTGGCATTGTTGCTACTCTAATCCAGAGATTATAAAAAACATGTTTAAACCCACAATTACTTTCAACTTGATTTATCAAAGGTTGTGGATAACTTAGTATTATACTAAAGAATTACTTAGAAATTATTTTATTTCTAATTGAATAATATATAATTGATTTTTTTGACATCAAACGAAGAAAAAGAAAAATTTAATTACAATGCAATCAAGAAGAAGAAAATTTAGGTTAAAATAATTTAAAAAATTCTTACAACTCAATTTTCATTAAATCATAGAAAAAATTAATTACAATGTAATCAAGAAGAAGAAAATTTAGGTTAAAATAATTTAAAAAATTCTTACAACTCAAAAACAATGAAAACGAAATTTTTTATGGAAATACGCATACCAACAAAAATTCAAAAGCTTCCTAAATCTCCTTGTCTCTGTCCAAACGAAACGCATAAAAAAGAAAGGAGTGGTGCGCGATCCATTCTGTCAGGCAAAAGGTATCGCTACTTATGACTGATTTTATCGGCAAACAACCATCAACGAGTGGGGATAAAACATTCCAAGTGACCACCGACAACACCATGAATCAAAAACTAGCGTCGAGTGAATCTCTGTACGAACAACAATCGAACGTTAGGGTATGCTGAAACCTGCCACAAAGACAGATGAACCAAACCAAAAAAACAAAACAAAACATGTCACAAAGACAGAAGAAGAAGCGTGTCGCTAGGACAGAGAAAGAGTGTGCTACAAAAACAGAGATTTTTATTAAAATAAAAACAAAAAACTGATAAAATCGGTAGTTGACAACCAATACGAAGATTGATTGCCGACCACCGATTAAAAGAATTGAACAAAAGAAAAAACGGCTAAAATTAAAACAATTTTGAGAGAGGAGCCGCTAGTATTTTTTTGAGAGTTGATATTTGTATATAAGAAGTTAGAGATGTAGTGTATGTGTTTTTTAAAACATATATATGAATTATAGATACATATTCTTTTAATCATTAATATCTGATTCATTGGTTGATTAATCTGTTTCAGGTGTTACAAAAATTTATTGTGAAGCGGCCCTCTTAATCAATTTGTTCCATTTACAATATCATAATTTAAACTTCTAATTTTACTTAAAGGGTCTAACACATCAGATAGTTATACCAACTAATAATTAGTGTTATAGAAATATATTTAATATATTCCATTGACATTAAATACAAAACTGTTTTATTATTCAAATAATTATTTTTAGTGTTATTATTATTATTGAAATAATGAACTATAATTAAAGGGAATTAATTGATTTTTTTAAACAAGGCTCATTAGTTAAAAAATATGTTCAAACTAAACTTTGTTTTAGATAGTTATAAAATATTTTTCGTTTTAAATAGGCGCCTAATATTTTTATCGTAATCATTTTAGGTGTTTGACCGTTAATAACCGTTAAAAAAGTCCTTTAACCAATTAAAACATGACAAATGTCTTTGGTTTTAATTATTTTTATTTCTTTTAACTTAGTTTTAAAAAAATCCTTAAATTTCTCGAAATTCACAAAATAACCTAAAATTTCTAGATCCCCAAATCCGGCCACAATCATCGTCATTCATCATGCTAACGGCAACGAAATGAAATCTTCTCCTCTCACCACAAGACCCGCATGCCGTTCTCTGTCTGATCAGTTGCCAATTGTTGGCTATTGTTTTTTTTTTCTTTCTCTCGTCACAAGACCCGCATGCCATTCACCGTCTAATCGATCACCATTTATCGGCCATCATTTCATTTTTCTTCCTCTCGTCGTTCATTTTTTTACGTTAGACACGTCTACCATCGTCTTTCGACGATGGAAGAATGGAAAAATAATTGTGGGAGTCGACGACAAAAGTAGTGGGCACGCCATGACTATTGGCTCCGATAATGGCTGAAATCGAAATTTGGAGCTTATGAATTTGAGGATTATTTTGAGAATTTTAAGATATTTTTAAAAGATAAAATAAAACATTCCATGTGTCGTGTTTTTATTAGTTAACAAAAAATTTCAAAAAAATAAAAAAAGCACCTAAAATAGTAATAATAGAAACGTTAAACACATACTCGAGCCAAAAAAATATTTTAAACATCTATAAAAAAAATTATAATTTGTACGCTTTATATTAGAGACTCGTATTTCTTAAAGGTTGTGGTTGTTCTTCACGTAACTTTAATTTCTGGCCATCCTCTCCTAACTTTCCTCTATTTTATTTGTCCTTTTTTTTCTATTTTTTCTCGTTTTTGCATAATATAAATTTACTCTTTCTTTTCCCCCAAAATTTGAATTTCTGAAATTAAGTATAATTGTATAAATTTGAAATTTGGAAGAACACATGACCACATTTCCTTAAATATCACAACATTGAATCTAAAGCCTTGTTAGATAATTTATTGAAAACTAGAGGTGAGAAATTGATCCGAGACCCGAACCGATTTTATTTGATTGGAGACTTGATATCTACCTGAACATGATAATCCGAATTTGATATGAAATCTAAAACAAATTGAATCGAATTGAAACCGACCCGATTTTTAATTGAACCGATATAGACCCGATCCGGTTTTCAACCGAACCGAATGGACCCGAATGGATTTCATCCGAATCGAAGGCGACCCAAAATAAAGAAAAGACATTAAAAGAAATAATGAAAGATTTGATGTGAATTGTCGCACAACTCACTAAAAAATCAAATATATTGACTTTATAAAGCTATATATGGGTTTAAAATATTGATCCGGCCTGAAAACCCGACCGAAACATACCGATCTCCTATTGAACCGATCTTCACCCGAAATCAACTGAATCCAAAATACCTGTCCCAAAAATTAATCGAACCGACGTGACTCGATCTGGACTGATACCCGACCCGAATCACTATAGACTCAAATTAAAATCGAACCAGACCGAATCCAACCCGAACAGAACTGAAATCGAATGCAATCAAAACCGAACTTGACCCGAACCAAAATAACTCAAATTGAACCCGATCCGAATGACTCGTTTACTACCTCTATTGAAAACATTGAAAAATATATTTATTATAATTGAAAATGAAAACATATGATAAAATTCTTTTATCAAAAGAGTTTAAACGAACGAATTCTTTTAATTATTATGTTTTTAGTTAAGAGTTATTTGTTTCCAGAATTTTTTTTAAATAAAAGAAATTAAGAATTTTTCTCCAAGAAACGTTTCACATAAAATGAATTAAAGATTTTTATCAAGAAATGATTTTGGAAACCAAAAGCCATTTCATTTGAAACGTTTTAAAAAATAAAGTCTCTTGAAATGAACGACAACAATAAAAATATATTATAATATGTAATAACCAATCATTTTATAATAATTAAATAATCTAATGACTATTTTATAATAATTAAGTAGTTCAACGATTATTTTTTAATAATTAAATAATTTAATGATAATTTTATAATAATTAAATAATAAATTTATTATCATTTAGCAATTAAATAGTTCAATGATCATTGTATAACTTTTAAAAAGTTTAATGACCATTTTGTAATATAATTTTAGTTGCTTAGCCAACCTCTTGTTAAGTTGTTACTAACATCTAACGGTCGGTACTCATTTTGTAATAAAAGCTAAAGTTTAACGATTATTTTATAATTTTTGAAAGTTTGAGAACTAAAATAAATATTATGTAACAAATGCCATTTTAAGGGTGGAAGTCGTCTACCTCCTAACCACGCCTCCATTTATGCCTCCACGATAAAATTAGGGGTTTAGAGTTTAAAGTTTAGAGTTTATGATTATATTTTAGGGTTAGGTATAGAAAATTTAGGGTAGGATGTATTTTTTAGGCTCTAAGGTGTATGGTTTAAGATTTGGAATTTAGGGTTAGAATTTTTAATTTAATTTTAAGTGTTTTTTAACATGAGACATAAATAGAGGCATGATTAGAGGCAAAGAATTTTTGCTCAACCATATCTAAACTCATATCAATTTTTTTGCCCTCTCGGTTTTTAGGGCTTTGCTTTGATTAATCTAGATCGATTCGTGTTGTACACCTGGTATTAGTAGGCGAGTCTTCCAGTCAATTTTTTTTACATACACAATATCTGAAATTTAAAATTTATTTAAATGATATCGAGCTGCTTACCGCTTGTACTAACATACTATATTAATCTTATTTTTAATAACATGGTTCACATGAATTTCATACATAAACCAAAATAAGTAAGTGAGGTAATGTGATAAATTTGAAAGTTTACGCCTTCGAATCCGTCCAATATCACCGTCAAGAAAACCACCGTATTCAGATTCCAGAGTGATTTCAGTATTATCATCGTTTCACCAGTATAAGAAGCAACCAGAAATCGACCTTTCTCCTTACCATAATCCTTTGGATAAGAACTAACAAATTCCCAGATTTTTTTTACCGTTTTCCAGTTAGTTTTCTACAGTTTTCCCTCTTCTCATCCCCCATTGTTCCCTCTTTCTATATAAACCGCCTTCCCTTCTCCTTTGCTTTCTTCTTATCCCTACCATCTTCTTTCTTATTTGGGGTTCCCAAGGTTTCAACTTTGATCCAACAATGGAGGTTTTGCATTTCTTGTTTGGTGTTTTCGGTGGGTTTCTCAGTTTCTTCTTCCTTCAACTTTGTTTGTTAGTTTCTTGGAAGCTTTTATATTCATGGTTTTCTCTGTTTTTTTTTTGTTTACAGGAAATGCCACTGCTTTGTTCCTCTTCTTGTCGCCAACGTATGTATAATAAAGCAACTTATATTATTTTCCCGGGAAACAAACACTCAAAGATCAATCTTTATTTGGGTTTTGGTTCTTGAAACTTTAAATGTCAAAACTTTAAACGGATTCTTCTTTATCAATGGACGAAGAACAAGTTTTTATTTTTCCAATTTTTGGAAACGGTTGAATCAGTCAATATTTTGTTTTCTTTTTCCAAAGAAAGGAGAAAGCTTTTTTCTTCAAAATGGTTATCTCCAACACTTTTTCACTTCAAATTCTTCTTCTTCTCTATACATTTTGAGTAATTTAAAAGGAAAAAGAATTCAACTACCATTCAAAGAATGATGAAACAAACACTAATGGATTTTGTTAAACCATGTTTAATTTTGTGAAGGATTACATTTAAGAGGATCATTAAAAGCAAGTCCACAGAGCAGTTCTCTGGAGTTCCATATGTGATGACCTTGCTCAACTGTCTCCTCTCTGCATGGTGACATAACATTTCTCAACCATTCATTCATAATTTGTTTTTGGTTGAATCTCATATCATAATTTGTGTTTTTTGGACAAAATTCTTCATAGGTATGGTCTTCCCTTTGTGTCCAAAAACAACATCTTGGTCTCAACAATCAATGGAACAGGTGCAGTAATTGAGTCCATCTATGTCTGCATCTTCATCATCTATGCACCAAAGAAAGAGAAGGCTAAAATCCTTGGACTATTCACTTTTGTCCTAACTGTATTCTCTGCCGTGGCATTGATCTCCCTCTTTGCCCTTCATGGAAATGGCAGGAAGCTCTTCTGTGGCCTTGCTGCCACCATTTTCTCCATCATTATGTATGCTTCACCACTCTCAATCATGGTAAAAACAATCGAAATCGAACTTTTTGATTCGTTTTACAGAAACCCTTTTCTTTATATCCTCTAATTCCATTCCTTTTTGCACATATAGAGGCTGGTGATCAGGACCAAAAGTGTTGAGTTCATGCCATTTTTCCTGTCACTGTTTGTGTTCCTCTGTGGTACTTCTTGGTTCATCTATGGCCTACTCGGCCGCGATCCTTTCGTTGCTGTAAGATCTGTCGTATACGTCGAGTTCTCGATCTCAAACTCGATTTTTTTACCATCAAATGTAAATGGCTGCCGTTTGTGTTTATTTTTCAGGTCCCTAATGGGTTTGGGTGTGGACTAGGAACAATGCAGCTGATTCTCTACTTCATCTACCGCGACAACAAAGGGTCGTCGTCTCCGGAAATGAAGAAGGCGACCTGGAATGGAACCATTGAGATCAATGGAGCTGAGAAGCAAGGCAATGGCAAAGTTCCTCAAGATGAACAAGTTTAAGAATTGGTCCACTGGACCCAATCATGATGTTGAATGTTAAGTCAGTTGTTTTAATTTTAGTTTTGCTGAGTTTGGATCAATGAGAGGATTGTGTCAAAATTGACAATTCCCTTTGTATTGGACTGCAACATGAACTTTGATTTCCCTTTGATGTTAATAAGTTTCTTTTTTGTGCCCCCAAATGTGTTTATTTCTTCGTTGAAAATGACCTTTACATATTCGGAAGATCGTAGTTTCGAACTGATTGAATTCATATATCGAATAGTTTTTAAGAAAAGAGATTTGTAGATGTCGAATATTGTACTTTTTAATAGTCTATAGTTAAAAGTAGTCTTTTAACAACACACAAGTAAATTAAACTCGATTTTTTTTAGATAAACATCCTCATCTTTTTCATTAAATCACTTGTTATATCCATTCTATTTTAAAAATAGTTAAAAATAAAGTGATTGAACTTCATATTGGTAATTAATATGGTTATACCATATTTCTATTTTCTACTAGTCTCTGGGTTCACCGAAATTCAATTTGGTAGCTGCCTGCTGCTTTTGGGGACAAAACTTCTCTGGAGAGTTTGATTTGGGGATTAGAGGATTTCATGGAATCATGGGTCTAGGCCCGAGAATTTTATTTTTATTTCATTAAATTCTAGTCCAACTATATTTTTCAATACTAATTTAAGAGTGAATAAAATTCGATTAAAAAAGTGTTTTTTTCTCAACACGCCATAAAAAGTTGACTTGACTCGACACATAAATTTAAATGAAACTCGAATAACTCACAATTCTTAGTAATTGAAGTATCAATTTTTAAGTTCGAGTAAAATTTCTCAACTCGACTTAATATATGAATATCGCATATGAAAAAATGTGTATATCACTTATGAGTGTAGAAAGTTGTTTAAATTGATACAAATTAGTATCATAATATTATAAATATTTACATTTAAATTTGACTAGAAATTCGAACAACTCGATCTAAATCAACTCGAATTTCATACTCATCTCGGCTCCAAAAAATTATATAAAGTTTGAGATTATAAAATAGGACTCGTTAACTTAACTAACACAAATTTTCTACTCAACTTGACTCGATCAACTACTCCCCTATTCTAACTCATTGGCAATAAGATAACATTTAAAAAATTCGTTTACTATATTTTTTTAAAAATTATTTACAAATCAACTCAGTCTTAATTCGGTCAATATTGTTACTATCGTACCACATTGAAAAACGTGGGTTGGAACAAATAACACTATTCTTCAATTTATAGATGGAGAGTAATTTTTATTAAATATATTTATATTACTATTTAAAAATATTTTTTTTATAATTTAGTGAAGAGGGATTTAAACTCATATTTGAATTTAATTTAATTTTTTTAAAAGTATTGTTAGAGTGAGTCTCATGTGGAAAATTCTACAACGTGCGACGAACACCGATGAACACCACTAATGATGAACACTGATGAACATCATTAAATTAATTAATAAAGATTTAAAATTTTAAGGACCCATCATACAATTAATAATTATTTTTAAAAATTCAATTAAATTATTTTTATATATTAAAATTTTATTTTTTAATAAGGGTAAACTATATATTTAGTACCTCACTTATTTCCGTATTTCTATTGAACTCTCATTATTTAAATATTATTTCAATTTGACTCTATTCTTTATAAAAAAATAATTTAACCCTTAACCCTCAACCTAAAACCCTAAACTATTAAACCTTAAACCCTTAAACTCTTAAACATATACCCTAAACCATATACCATTAAAAATAATTTCACCATCATCGATTCAATTCAATTCAATAAATTGTAGAATTCTGCTAAAAAATTCAATTAAATTATTTTTTACATATATCAAAATTAATTAAACCCGAATCTCTTAGAATTGACATTATCATCTTATTAGCGAAACCCCCAATATACAGCGGTCAAATTCTTCTATATGTAAAAAATAATTTTTAATTGACTTGCTTGATCGAAGTAGGGCTCATCGGCTGAAGGCGAACCGGATGGTCCCAATCGAACTTCTTCATTGCAAGATCCCTCTGAATCTGCTCATCATTGACTTGTGGGTCGTAAATGCTCAGTAGAGCCTTGTCACCCAACAGTCCTTTGCACACGTCTATCGCTGGGGTCTCACGAGTGTCACCGGTGTCTTTTTAGGAGATTCGAGTTTAATTAGTTTTAATATATGTAAAAAATAATTTAATTGAATTCTTTAGCAGAACTCAACAATCTATTGAATTGAATTGAATCGATGATGGTTAAATTATTTTTAATGGTATATAATTTATGGTATATGTTTAAGAGTTTAAGGGTTTAAGGTTTAATAGTTTAGGGTTTTAGGTTGAGGGTTAAGGATTAAATTATTTTTTATAAAGAATAGAGTCAAATTGAAATAATATTTAAATAATGAGGGTTCAATAGAAATACGGAAATAAGTGAGGTACTAAATATATAGTTTACCCTTATTAAAAAAATAAAATTTTAATATATAAAAATAATTTAATTTAATTTTTAAAAATAATTATTAATTGTATGATGAGTCCTTAAAATTTTAAATCTTTATTAATTAATTTAATGGTGTTCATCGGTGTTCGTCGCACGTGGTAGACTCATCCGTCTCATGTTCTATTATTATTAGTAATTATTTTTAGGGTAAAGTTTAAAAATGGTCATTAAATTTTGGTTAATTATTTAATTTGGTACCCAAACTTTTAATTGCTTCAATGTTATCATTAAACTTTGTGATTTATTTCAATTTGGCCATTGAGCTCGTAATGGACGTTAAGAAAGTGACGTGGCAGTTAACAAATTTTGTATAATAATATATTTAGTCCTCCAAATTTACATATTTAGATTAATTGCATGCTGTTTTTGGGGACAAAACTTCTCTAGAGAGTTTGATTTTGGGATTAGAGGATTTCATGGAATCATGGGTCCAAGCCTAAGAACTTCATTTTTATTTCATTAAATTCTAGTCCAACTATATTTTTCAATACTAACTTAAGAGTGAATAAAATTCGATTAAGGTATAAAAAATTGACTTGACTCGACACGTAAATTTAAATGAAACTCGAATAACTCAGAATTTTTAGTAATTGGTGTATCAATTTTTAAGTTCGAGTGGAGTTTCTCAACTCGACTTAATATATGTATATCGCATATGAAAAAATGTGTACATCACTTAATGAGTGTAGAAAGTCGTTTAAATTGAAATAAATTAGTATCATAATACTATAAATATTTACATTTAAATTTGACTAGAAATCCGAACAACTCGATCTGAATCGACTCGAATTGCATAAACTCATCTCGACTCGAAAAAATTATATAAAGTTTGAGTTTATAAAATATGACTAGTTAACTCGACTAACACAAATTTTCTACATAACTTGACTCATCAACTGCTCCCCCTATTCTAACTCATTGGCAATAAGATAATATTTAAAAAGTTCATTTACTATATTTCCTTAAAAAGTATTTACAAATTAACTCAGTCTTAATTCAGTCAAAATTGTTACTATCGTATCACATTGAAAGACGTGGGTTGGAACAAATAATATTATTCTTCAATTTATAGATGGAGAGTAATCAGTATTAAAAATATTTATATTACTATTTAAAAATATTACTTTTTTTTTTATAATTTAGTGAGGAGGGATTTAAACTCATATTTGAATTTAATTTAATTTTTTTAAAAGTATTGTTAGAGTGAGTCTCATGTTCTATTATTATTAGTAATTATTTTTAGGGTAAAGTTTAAAAATGTCATTAAACTTTGGTTAATTATTTAATTTGATACTTAAACTTTCAATTGCTTCAATGTTACCATTAAACTTTGTGATTTACTTCAATTTGGCCATTGAACTCTTAATGGACGTTAAGAAAGTGATGTGGCAATTAACAAATTTTGTATAATAACACATTTAGTCCTCCAAATTTGAATATTAAGAGTAGCTGCTTGCTATTTTTGGGGACAAAACTTCTCTAGAGAGTTTGATTTGGGGATTAGAGGATTTCATGGAATCATGGGTCCAGGCCCCGAGAACTTCATTTTTATTTCATTAAATTTTAGTCCAATTATATTTTTCAATACTAACTTAAGAGTGAATAAAATTCAATTAAAAATGGTGTTTTTTTCTCAACACGATATAAAAATTGACTTGACTCGACACGTAAATTTAAATGAAACTCGAATAACTCGGAATTTTTAGTAATTGGTGTATCAATTTTTAAGTTCGAGTAGAGTTTCTCAACTCGACTTAATATATGTATATCGCATATGAAAAAAATGTGTATATCACTTATGAGTGTAGAAAGTCGTTTAAATTGAAACAAATTAGTATCATAATATTATAAATATTTACATTTAAATTTGACTAGAAATCCGAACAACTCAATCTGAATCGACTCGAATTTTATAAACTCATCTCGACTCGAAAAAAATTATATAAAGTTTGAGTTTATAAAATATGACTCGTTAACTCAACTAACACAAATTTTCTACCCAACTTGACTCATCAACTGCTCCCCCTATTCTAACTCATTGGCAATAAGATAATATTTAAAAAGTTCATTTACTATATTTCTTTAAAAAGTATTTACAAATCAACTCAGTCTTAATTCAGTTAATATTGTTACTATCGTACCACACTAAAAGACGTGGGTTAGAACAAATAACATTATTCTTCAATTTATGGATGAGAGTAATTTGTATTAAAAATATTTATATTACTATTTAAAAATATTACTTCTTTTTATAATTTAGTGAGGAGGGATTTAAACTCATATTTGACTTTAATTTACTTTCTTAAAAGTATTGTTAGAGTGAGTCTCATGTTCTATTATTATTTGTAATTATTTTTAGGGTAAAGTTTAAAAATGTCACTAAACTTTGGTTAATTATTTAATTTGGCACCCAAATTTTTAATTGCTTCAATGTTACCATTAAATTTTGTGATTTACTTCAATTTGGCCATTGAGCTCTTAATGGACGTTAAGAAAGTGACGTGACAGTTAACAAATTTTGTATAACAACACATTTAGTCCTCTAAATTTACATATTCAGAGTAGCTGCCCGCTGTTTTTAGGGACAAAACTTCTCTAGAGGGTTTGATTTGGGGATTAGAGGATTTCATGGAATCATGGGTCCATGCCCGAGAACTTCATTTTTATTTCATTAAATTCTAGTCCAACTATATTTTTCAATACTAACTTAAGAGTGAATAAAATTCGATTAAAAATGGTATTTTTTTTCTCAACACGATATAAAAAATTGACTTGACTCAACAAGTAAATTTAAATGAAACTCGAATAACTCAGAATTTTTAGTAATTGGTGTATTAATTTTTAAGTTCTGTAGGAATATACTTGTCGATGGGACTCTAATATTTACTTGTATTAGGACTCTAATATTTAATTTTATTCCTGCAGATTTGTATGTACATAGTTTACTTGTATTAGGACTTTAACTCTATCTCTACTCTTGTATAGATTAACTAGGAGTCCTAGAGTCCTACTTTAAGTTAGCCTTATCTTGGTAAGAGTATTACCTAACATAGGAGTTTTATTATTAGTCTAATTCCAACTCTTGTAGCCTGTATAAAGACCCCTATTCGACAAAACTAAATCAAGGAAAAACCTTTCTTCTGTCCATATCAATTCCTTACATGGTATAAGCTTAAATTACATTCCTGGCAATTTTTTTTCTGTCCCTTTTTCGACATAATTTTTTTCTTCCTCTCCGAGATTTTTTTTCTCCCTCACCTCCCGATAATTTTTCCCTCCTCTTGAACCGACAAAATATTTTTTCTGTCCTTTTAGACAGAATTTTTTTCTCTTCTCCTCTTGCCTCGTTTATTCTGGCTGGGCTCCCTCCAAATCTTCATCTTCAAGTATCCGATTCACTAAAGACCAGATGATGGAAATCCAGAAATTGTTTGAGAAATTTCAAGGAACTCATGAGATTCATTTAACTGTTGCAGAACAAGACGATACTTCTCTCTCCTCTGCTCTTACTACTTCCAAAACATCTCCGATTTGGATTTTGGATTTCGGTGCGTCAGATCATATGACTGGGGATCGAAGTCTCTTTTCTACCTTTCAACCGACAACTGGTACGAGTATTCGAACTGCTGATGGGACTATTTCTCAGATCACATGTCGTGGATCTATTCAAGTGGATAACTTAATCCTTGAGGATACTCTCCTTGTTCCTAATCTCACATTTAATCTCATTTCTGTGAGCAAATTGTCCAAGGATTTTAATTGCTATTTTAATGTTTCTGGTTGTACTTTGCAGGCACTGAATTCACAGAAGAGGATTGGTGCAGCTAGGTTGCAAAATGGGCTCTACGTACTCTCTCAAAGTTCTCCCACATTAGTTACTGTTTCGCATTTAAATTCTGTTATGTTATGGCACAATCGTTTAGGTCATCCCAGTTTTCATTATCTTGCTAAACTTCAGCCTTTATTGTTTGTTAATACAAAACCAAGTTTATTTCATTGTGATGCATGCTCTATTGCGAAACATACTAAGAAACCTTATCCTCCATCTAAATACAAACTCTCGCGTCCCTTCTCTTTGATTCATAGTGATATTTGGGGACCTTCTCGGGTACAAAATGTGAACCATTGTAAGTGGTTTATTACATTTATTGATGATCATACTCGCCTTACTTGGACCTTTCTTATGCGAGAAAAATTTGATACTCCTGTCATCTTTGAACAATTCTATAATATGGTTCTAACCCAATTTCATACTCGAATACAACAGTTTCATTCTGGCAATGGTAGGGAATATTTTGCTCACTCCTTGGGATCATTCTTTCACAAATATGGGATTGTTCAGCTTAGTTCCTGTGTTGACACCCCTCAACAAAATGGTATTGCCGAAAGAAAAAACCGTCATCTCCTTGAGGTAACCCGAGCCCTTCTTTTTACTACACATGTTCCTCATTATCTTTGGGGTGAAGCTTTATTAACTGCGACTTATCTTATCAAACGAATGCCAAGTAAGGTTCTTGCCTTTAAATCACCTCAATCTTTGTTCTTGAAGTATTACCCTAGTTTCAAACCTATTTATTCTATTCTTCCTCTAAAAATATTTGGTTGTACTACTTTCATTCACAATCACAAACCAAACAAATCCAAACTTGAACCCCGAGCTATTAAATGTGTGTTTGTTGGGTATTCCTCCAGGAAAAAAGGGTATAAAGTTTTTCACCCTCCCTCCAAGAAATATTTTGTCACTATGGACCTGACTTTTCTTGAACAGGAGCCTTACTTCCAACCTACTAGAGATCAGGGGGAGTCTTCTCAACCTCTCTCACCACTTTCCGAGGTAATAACACCTTCTTTGTCATTCCCAAAATCAAATTTGTCGCCTTCTTTACAACAGCCAGAACAGTCCACTCCTTCTTCTTCCGAGCATGATCTATCACCCGAAACTGTCACAAAACAGTCCACAACTTTTGTCCCACCTATTGTTCATGTTTATAACTGACGAAAATGTATCTCTGAGTCCATCTTGCAATCTACTACGCGCCAAGAATTGGATATGAATTCAGCAGCCCATATTAATGAGACAAGTAAGCATTCTTCACAGAATTTAGATGATTTACCTATTGCCATTCGTAAAGGAGTTCGAACATGTACTAAGCATCCTATACAAAAGTTTGTTTGTTACTCTTCTCTCATGCCCTCTTTTCAAGCATTTACAGCTAGCCTTGATGCCCACAAAATTCCTAAAGATATTAATGAAGCTCTTAGTGATCCACGGTGGAAGAGAGCTGTCCAAGAAGAACTCTCGGCACTTGAAAAAACTGCTACTTGGACGATTATTGATTTACCTTCCGGGAAGAAAACTGTCGGATGCAAATGGATATTTGTGATCAAATATAATTCAAATGGGAGTATTCAACGATATAAGGCACCGTTAGTGGCTAAAGGTTTCACACAGACTCATGGCTTTGATTTTACCGAGACTTTTGCACTGATGGCCAAACTTAATACTGTTAGAGTTCTTCTTAGCATTGCTGTCAATCTTGATTTGAACCTACATCAACTTGATGTCAAAAATGCCTTTCTCAATGGGCATCTTCCTGAAGAAGTTTATATGAAGATTCCTCCCGGACTTCAAGCTTTTGGAGGAGCAAAGAAAGTGTGTAAATTGAATCGGTCTTTATATGGCCTTAAACAATCTCCGCGGGCCTGGTTCAAGAGATTTACTATGGTTATCCTCAAAAGTGGATACAATCAATCCCTTGCCGATCACACACTCTTCTTTAAAGCATGCTCGAACGGGAAGAAGGTCCTTCTACTTGTCTATGTTGATGACATTATCATCACCGGAGATGATGAAGCAGAAATCTCTAAACTCAAACAAACACTTCAGAGGGAGTTTGAGACTAAGGACATGGGCAAACTTCGGTACATCTTGGGAATGGAAGTAGCTCGATCTCAGCAAGGATTAGTCATTAATAAACGGAAATATGTGCTTGATCTTATCCAAAAAGCTGGTTTACTTGGATGCAAACCAGTCGATACTCCTATCGATGCTAATCTTTCATTCAACTCGGTAGCTCCTCCTCTTCGAGATAAAGAAAGATTTCAGAGGCTTGTTGGGAAACTCATTTATTTATCCCTTACTCGGCCTGATATAACATTCTCTGTTAATGTTTTAAGTCAAATATGAGCAGCCCCACTGAAGAGCATTTGGCAGCAGCTTATCGAGTCCTCAAATATCTCAAAAAGACGCTCGGACATGGCTTAATTTTTCGGAAAAGTACTGACAGATCTGTTAAGATCTATACAGACTCGAGTTGGGCTGGAAATTTGACAGATCGAAGATCTACAACTGGTATTGTTCCTTTGTTTGGGGTAATCTTGTGACATGGAAGAGTAAGAAACAACATGTCATTTCTCGAAGTAGTGCATAAGCTGAATTTCGAGCACTAGCCCAAGGCATGTGTGAAGGCCTTTGGCTTCTTAAACTTCTCAATGAAGTGGACCCTCGAAATGCTAGCGATTTTGAGATTCTTAGTGATAACCAATATGCTATAAAAATTGCTAAGAACTCAGTTCAACATGATCGTATCAAACATGTTGAAGTTGATAGGCACTTTATAGCCGAAAAAGTCAAGAATGGGACTGCTCGACTATCATACGTCCCATCCGCTAGCCAACTCGCTGATCTACTCAAAAAAGCTTTGCCTCCAGCAACATTTACTGCGTTTATTTCCAAGCTGGGCATATACAATGTCTATACGCCAGCTTGAGGGGGAGTGTAGGAATATATTTGCCGATGGGACTCTAATATTTACTTGTATTAGGACTCTAATATTTAATTTTTATTCCTGCAGATTTGTATGTACATAGTTTACTTGCATTAGGACTTTAACTCTATCTATACTCTTGTATAGATTAACTAGGAGTCCTGGAGTCCTACTTTAAGTTAGCCTTATCTTGGTAAGAGTTTTACCTAACATAGGAGTTTTATTATTAGTCTAATTCCAACTCTTGTAGCCTATATAAAGGCCCCTATTCGACAGAATTAAATCAAGGAAAAACCTTTCTTCTGTCCATATCAATTCCTTACAAGTTCGAGTAAAGTTTCTCAACTAGACTTAATATATGTATATCGCATATGAAAAAAAATGTATATATCACTTATGAGTGTAGAAAGTCGTTTAAATTGAAACAAATTAGTATCATAATATTATAAATATTTGCATTTAAATTTGACTAGAAATTCGAACAACTCGATTTGAATTGACTAGAATTTCATAAACTCATCTGGACTCGAAAAAAATTATATAAAGTTTGAGTTTATAAAATATGACTCGTTAATTCAACTAACACAAATTTTCTACTCAACTTAACTCGACCAACTGCCCCCTATTCTAACTCATTGGCAATAAGATAATATTTAAAAAGTTTATTTACTATATTTCTTTAAAAAGTATTTACAAATCAATTCAGTCTTAATTCAGTCAATATTGTTACTATCGTACCACACTGAAAACGTGGGTTGGAACAAATAACATTATTCTTCAATTTATGGATGAAGAGTAATATGTATTAAAAATATTTATATTACTATTTAAAAATATTACTTCTTTTTATAATTTAGTGAAGAGGGATTTAAACTCATATTTGTATTTAATTTAATTTTTTTAAAAAGTATGGTTAGAGTGAGTCTCGTGTTCTATTATTATTAGTAATTATTTTTAGGGTAAAGTTTAAAAATGGTCACTAAACTTTGGTTAATTATTTAATTTGGTACCCAAACTTTTAATTGCTTCAATGTTACCATTAAACTTTGTGATTTACTTCAATTTGGCAATTGAGCTCTTAATGGACGTTAAAACAATGACATGACAGTTAACAAATTTTGTATAATAACATATTTAGTCCTTCAAATTTGCATATTCAGAGTAGCTGCTTGTCGTTTTTGGGACAAGACTTCTCTAGAGAGTTTGATTTGGGGATTAGAGGATTTCATGGAATCATGGGTCCAGTCCCGAGAACTTTATTTTTATTTCATTTAATTCTAGTCCAACTATATTTTTCAATACTAACTTAAGAGTGAATAAAATTCGATTATAAAAGGAGTTTTTTTCTCAACACGATATAAAAAATTGACTTGACTCGACACGTAAATTTAAATGAACTCGAATAACTCGGAATTTTTAGTAATTGGTGTATCAATTTTTAAGTTCGAGTAGAGTTTCTCAACTCGACTTAATATATGTATATCGCATATGAAAAAAATGTGTATATCACTTATGAGTGTAGAAAGTCGTTTAAATTGTAACAAATTAGTATCATAATATTATAAATATTTACTTTTAAATTTGACTAGAAATTCGAACAACTCGATCTGAATCGACTTGAATTTCATAAACTCATCTCGACTTGAAAAAATTATATAAAGCTTGCGTTTATAAAATATGACTCGTTAACTCAACTAACACAAATTTTCTACTCAACTTGACTCGATCAACTGCTCCCCCTATTCTATCTCATTGGCAATAAGATAAAATTTAAAAAGTACATTTACTATATTTCTTTAAAAAGTATTTAGAAATCAACCCAGTCTTAATTCGGTCAATATTATTACTATTGTATCACACTGAAAAATGTGGGTTGGAACAAATAACAATATTCTTCAATTTATGGATGGAAAGTGATATGTATTAAAAATATTTATATTACTATTTAAATATATTACTTCTTTTTATATTTTAGTGAAGAGGGATTCAAACTCATATTTGTATTTAATTTTTTTTTAAAAGTATCGTTAGCGTGAGTCTCATGTTCTATTACTATTAGTAATTATTCTTAGGGTAAAGTTAAAAAAATGTTACCAAATTTTAGTTAATTATTTAATATAGTACCTAAACTTTCAATTGTTTTAATATTACTATTAAACTTTGTGATTTGCTTTAGTTTGGCCACTAAGCTCTTAACGTGACAATTAACAAATTTTGTATAACAACATATTTAGTCCTCCACATTTGAATATTCAAACAACTTAATCCTAATTTAAAAAATAATAATAAATTTAACTCTCAAAATTTACACATTATTTTAATTTGACCCTATTTTTAATTAAAAATAATTTAACTCTAAATTTAAAATCCTAAATCTGAACACAAAACTTGTATCACGACTAAATAAAACTTGTTCTAAAAACCTGTCATCTGCAGGTATAATTACGAAATTATCATTGGTTGAATAGTATTTTTCTCATTACTTTCTTTATATGAATTCATATGTAGTTTGCTTCTGATGTAGAGTGCCATCGCAGTTTCATCATATTTATTAGCTCTTGCCCCCGACAACTATGATTGCATTGGAAACCTTGGGATTGCATATCTCCAGAGCTAAGATTGTCTCCTTATGGAACTGAGAAGGTGATAATGAAATGCTGAAGTGAGAGTTGCAGAGGATAACTTTGAGCGGCGTCCAACCTTAGAAAATCAAATATGGACTATAAAAGAATTTGAATATGGTTTATGATTGGATTATAAAATGCTCATGATTCTTTGTTTTTGTATCTTTTGAATTGATGGGTCTTCGGTTTTTAACTTTTGGGTTTAGGGTTTTTGAGTTTTAGTGTTTAGGATTTTAGGGTTTAGGGTTTAGGGTTTATAGGTTCGAAGTTTTTAGTTTTGTGTTTATAGATTTGGGGTTTTAGGTTTAGATTTAAATTATTTTTAATTTAAAATATGGCTAAATTGAAATAATGGGTAAGTATTCAGGGTTAAATTTATTATTATTTTTCGAATTAGGACTAAATTGTTCGAATATACAAATGTAGAGGACTAAATGTGTTATTATATAAAATTTGTTAACTGCCACGTTAAGAGCTCAGTGGCTAAATTAAAGCAAATCACAAAGTTTAATGATAATATTGAAACAATTAAAAATTTAGTTACCAAATTAAATAATTAACTGAAGTTTAGTGAGCATTTGTGAAATTTACCCGACTTAAACGAGTAACTTTGGCTTCACCTCGAACATGTCCCCAAGATCAAAACATTCTTGCAATATATGGATTAGTTTATTATAGCTAGTAGATAAAAATTATATGTTCCTTTTGGGTGCCTCTTTCTATGCCAGCAATAAAAAATACTAAAAAATTAAATTTTAAACTTTAATTTTAAATTTTAAATCCTAAACCCTATAGTTTATACCTTATAAAAATATATATTATCCTAAATTCCCTAAAAAGAAAAAAAAAATAATAATGTAAAAACTGCAGGAATTAGTTTGAGTTTTTTGTGTGTTGAGTTGGCTCGCTGTCTTTTAAAACCAAGAGAAGAGATAAACAGACAACGGAAGCATGTATTCCACGCCGTGGCAGCCATGGACGACTGCTTTCCAACATTTGGCATGCACGGGGTTCCAAAAAAAACGGAAAAACTTTGAACCATTAAACTAGCTTGTATATTCGATTAAATCGAGTTGAGTGGAGTTTATGAAATTTGAATCAAGTGAATTGTTCGAGTTTATCTTCAAATTTTATTGTAATTATTTATAATGTAATGATACTGATTGATTCTAATTTAAACGACTTTCTTTAATCATATAGGATATACATATATATTTCTTCATGTATTTTCACAATGAACAAAAATCATCTGCCCTTTTTATGCCTCACACTAAAAAATATTAAAAAATTAAATTCTAAACCCTAACCCTAAATTATGCATCCTAAACCATAGACCCTACACCCTAAAAAAATACACATTACACCTAATTCCCTAAACTCTAACCATAAACCCTAAACTCTAAACCTATTTTTTTAAGTGGAACACCAAAAGGGCAGGGATGGAGCTGGGATTCAATGTTGGGAGGGGTAAGAGTCTATTAAGCCATTAAATCTAAAAATTGGGAGGGGCAAAAGTCTTATTTAATTAACATTTAAACTAAAAGGGACTAAAAATACAATTATACTATAAAAAAGTTAGGAGGGGCAACAACCCCTCCCACACCTTACATAGTTCCGTCACTACAAAAGGGGCAAAGTTTGGGGCAGACAATTTTCATCCTTTCACAAGTGTGTGTAAGATTTATAATGTTATTTAATAAATCAAATATCATCTAAAATTATATAATATTATTTTAAAGAATGAATTTCGAGAAAACAATATTGATTCGAGTATAAATGAGTTAATGAGTTAATGAAAAAAAGAATTTACAAAGAATTGCGATTATAAGATTAAATTGAATAAAATACAAAGTTAAAAAATAAATTGCGAAAGGAGAATTTGTTTTTCATAAAATAGAATTAAAATTACGTAGGTATTCAAGTTACTAAATCATATTTTGTCATTCAAACTTTATGTGAATTTTTTTCAATCTAAATCAACTTAAAAATTAATTTTTTAATCGAGTCGAGTTGTGCTTTCTCCTACGTGAAACTTCAAATCTCGAATACTGACATATATTTGAATAAGGACAAAATCGAAAATCGATCTTTAGTCCAGTTGTTGTTTTCTTCACTATTTTGAACAGTGGTACGTTACTTTATTTCGAATGGTGACAATTTTGGCTCATGCAAAACGTACATGCCTAGGGACAATTCTAAAAGACAACGACTTAGGAAACAACTAAAAACAAGCCACAAAATTGAAGTCATTGGATCAAGCCGGTTGGGTGTGAACCATTAGATCAAAAAAAAAGGTTACCCGGTGAACCGGTAACCTTAAACTGAGCGAGTATTTTAAATACCCTAAAACACGTTTGAAAGCTCGATATCGAGCGAGAGAAAAAAAACTTAGGGTTTCGATACTCTCTAATTCAAACCCTTGCATCTGAGAAGCGAAGCTGAAAGAATTCGGATACTGATGCATGGATTGGATTGGAAGCTAAAGAGTGACGGAAGAAGAAAGCTGTTCAAGTAAGATCGATGTTTTTAGTTTGGGTTCATACTTTCTGTGTTTATGTGTTAGTATTCAATGGTTTGGAAGGAAGTAATGGTGGGTTGTGTGGTTTGAGTTTGGATTGTTGAAGGAAGTAATGGCGGTTTGGGGTTTAAAGTAGAAGAAATTTGTAAGGTTGAAAAATTGTAAGATTTTTAATAATAAGGTTCCCTAAGCCTGGTTTATCCTCTGTTTTGCTACTTAAATCTTTGGAATTTTAAACCATAAAATGTGGCTATGAAAGGTTGTTTGAGGGCTTTAGAGGTGCATCATTACTAATTTTTCTGACTTAATAATTGTATAGCAGTTTTTTATTTGTATCAAATAGAAAATACATGCTACCTCCAAGTTTGAAAAGATTCATCCTAAAAGTTTCTGAATATATTTTTAGCACTCTACTTTTTTGGACAATGCACTGTATGGTTTATGGTTCCTTACTAGATCATTTTTTTATATATGAAGATCCAAGATTTTATTGAATAACTTAAAAATTCCCGGTAAAAAAATATGTGAGTTAGTTCTTGCACTTTGTGTTATAAAATTTTATACTTCTCTTTAATTGGATTAGAAATTTGTTTTATAGTAGTGCAACCATAGGGAATAGATTTATTTTGCTTATCTGGTATATAAAAGTTATGCTTCTTGAATTGTTTCTTTGTCTTTATTAGGAGTAATCCATTTCTTGTTTCATCATTTCTTTTAAGTTCATAGTTCTCTTGATTTTTGTCCAAATCATAAGCACTGCCCCTTAATCCAAACTCTTTAGACTATATAGTTCTCATCTATTTCTCTTTATGATTAAACTATCATCCTTAGTGTTGTATATGACTATTATATTATATGCTCAGCCACTAGGTTAATGTTTTGCTTATATATGAGGAACATGGAAACATGTATCTTTTCTAAGCTTGCCCTTTATTCGTGAAATGTTTTATTTTAATAACTTAGTCTTTTTGTTTCTTTTATGAATAATACCTTTTTTGTCTGCACTTTGAGATAACTATTTCATAATAAAGGATATAGAAATTACTAGTAGTCGCATGAAACTTAATTGGTATGAGATTTTTAGTTCTGAACATCTTATTTATGTAGTATTAGGATTATTTTAAACTTTTATGGCCATGATATCTTGAATTTAAATAGGGGAAATTTGTAGGGTTAAGAATTTGTAAGATTGTTAATTTTTGTTTCTTTATATGTTATGGTTTTGTGATTTTAGCTATGAATGTTGGAGAAATATGTGGTAAATATGATGAATTCATGGTAAATTATATTAGATTAATGGTTCCTGTACAAGTGTAATAGTTGAGGTAACATGTGTATTAGGGAGAATCCTCTCATTTGGCCGAAACATGTTTAAGGAATAGAGGATACTTTTGTTGCTAAGGATTTTTTAGGATTGAAACTCCATGTTAGGGGTAGATGCATGAGCATCCTTTGGTTCATAGCTCTTTATTTGAGTGTATTTAATTGTTATGGTTTTGTGATTTTAGCTATGAATGTTGGAGAAATATGTGGTAATATGGTGAATGCATGCTAAATTATGTTAGATTAATGGTTCCTACACAAATGTAATAGCTAAGGTAACATGTGTATTAGGGAAAATCCTCTCAGTTGGCCGAAATAAATTATGTATGATTTATGCTTTGTTTAGAATGTTAGAAAAATAGTTTCATAAGGTAAACTTGTCTTAGTAAATTGGGGTAATTCTTATTATTGATTTGTTCGATTTTGTTGATTTTATGTGAGTAGAAATGTTTAGTTGCTTGATCATAAATTTAAGAGATTGTTATGATAAAGTAAACAAGATTTGATTGAAAAGTGTATGAGTTACCATTTTGCCGTATATTACTTGAGGATCAGTAGGTTAGGAAATGTTTGAGAAATACATATGTGTGTATAAAAATAATGGATTGTTTTGATGTATATAACTATATGAGTATAATTATCATGTTTTACAGAAATATATGAACATTTATGGGTTGTTTTCTAAGTATATGAGATTTAGTGGACTGTTTGAGTAGGAACATCTTTGTATATAGAAAATTCTTATTATGTTCAGTTTGAGTACGTAAGTATTATGTAGCGTATTGATAATTGTTACATTAAAATTTGTTAAATTATTCACAGAAAGATGCAATAGGAGATAAAATATCTAATCAAACATGTTTAGAATGGTGTTTGTAAGTTTGAAGGTCTAATGAATTGTTTGAGGTTTAAGTTGAATATGTCTCTTACGTATGCCTTGAGTAAAGTTAAAGTTGGTAACTTTTAGTATATACTCTTAACGTCTATAGTTAAATCTATTGACATTTATGATAAAAGAAAATGGAAGAAATTTATTGGTCCCTAAATTGATAAAAATGAGCTTTATGAACATTAAAAATGGCTTGAATATGTATGTTGGTATGGTTGTTTGTTGTTTATGTATGTTTGTTTAGTAGTACTTAACTTTTTTTGTTTGTTTTCCTTAGTAATGGAATAAATGCTTTAATAACCACATGGAAATTTGTTTATGTAGTAATTATCGTTTGTCATCAATCGGTATTTCTTTCATCGTTTTGTCCTTTATCATTTTAGATAGATGTTTATAATGGAGCATGATAAGGAGTCCGATGTAGAAGCGGTGCGCGAGGTACCTAAAAAATTGGCACCATATTTTCACTTTTAGTAAGTTAAAGTTGATTGTATATAGCATTGTTGAAATTGTTACGTGGTTAGCGATATGTATTGTGTAAGCTAACTCTGGAATGTTGTTTTATAGTATAAGCGAATGAAAAAGATTGAAGGGCGGTAAAAAGAAAATGAACAATAGTGTAAGTGTGGGAAAAAAAGACCACTGTGTGTTTTGTAATAGTTTGTTAAGTGTACATATTATTTGCATTTTACTAAATGTGGGACTGATACAGGTAAGAAAAGCTCTAGGTGTTAGATGGGCTAAGATGAGTGTTGATGAAAAGAAGCCATATATTCAAATGTACGAGGAGAAGCATACTCAATCTCAATGGATAACAGAAAGCAATATGAAGGAAATAGTTATTCTGGAAGAAGATAAAAAGGTAACTGAATATGTATATTTCTTTTTAGAGAAACAATTAAGGGTTCAAACATGTCGTAACATAATATTGCTTCGCGTAACAGTTATGTAATTATTGTTGTATGAAATGTTGTAGGAGATAACTACAAGATGTAGCGTGAGGAAGCTGTCAGATATGTTTAAAGAGATGCAGATGTTGCGTGTAAAAGAGTCTATCGCAAATTTAGTGCAAGTATACACGACACAAGTAGTAAAGTGATACAAAGTATCGGATATCGTCTCCACAGGGATTGGGCTAATGACTTCACCTTATTTCACTGCACAAAGTAAAAGAAATAGTTTGAGAGTTGTCACGAATAATATTGTAAAAATGCAAATAAAAGGAATTGAGATATCAAGATAGAGAGAATGGGCTGGTATTGAGTTGCTCAGTAGTGTAGGTATTGAATTGCTTAGGATCTCCAGTTCTGTCGTCGCACCCGTCGCCGACAGCACCTGTCGCGGCGTCTGTCCGTTAGCTGTCGCGGCAGCGAACACTAACTCCGTACCTCAAGCTTGGCAAGAATCCCTGATCTGCCTTGCCCTATCCCTAGGCACAAGTCTGTCGATGATCACGTCTTTGATGATACCTCCCGGCGTGAATCGAAGGATGAACACCGATGTGTATGAATTCTTCCTTGGCCACTTAACCTCGCCTTATCCCTAAGCACGAGATGGTTAAACTATAAACTAGAGAACGCGCTTTTACCTCTTTCGTATACTTAACTCTCCCGATGCTAAGTAAATAGATAACCTCACAATGCTCTCCCGATGCTCTTGCAAGATATTAAAACCAAGATAAAAGAACTTGAAGTTTATTTTATTGAACTTGAAAAATCCTAAAACAAAGCAACCCTTGCAACTACTTTACAAAACAACCCGTAGCCCTAGGGGGAATTTAGAACATATCGGTGACAGGTAAACGGCAGGGTTTTGGTTTCGGTTATGGGGTAATCGGTTATGCCCTAGGTTTAATCTATGCCCTTTATATAAGCTTTGGGCTCAAGTTATCTAAGGTAACAAGGATTATAACTTTAATTAAAAGTAAGATTCTAATAAAGACTAAATCTCTAAAGTCTCCTACTTTCCAGCCGCATCCTTGCTTTTAGGGATTTCCTCTCCTTTGAGCTTTGGCTTGACATATCTTTTGATCCGGGGCTTGGAAAAATATTCGGCTTTCACACGACAGACGAGCAGATTTTTCTCTATCTATCGAGGTCCACTTGACTTTTCCTCTTCATGAGTCTGCTGTCACCATGCTATCACGACAGGTCCATGACAGGTTCGTCTTCTTCAGCTGCTTGTCCAGTTCAGCTCTCCTGCTTGTCTGCCCTGCGCCTGCCTTCAACGTCTTCTGTGACAGATACCTGCAAAAATAGCCATCTTTCAGTAGAATCCGTGCCTTTTATATAATTGTGATGTTTTATTGAAAACTAACCTAAATGCAATGCAATGATGCTTGAATGCAGCAGAAATATGGGTTAAAAAGGGTGTAAATAATAGAACTTTTACGCACTCAACACACCCCCAAACTCAAGTTTTTGCTTGCCCTCAAGCAATGAAGACTTAAAAGAAAACTGAAAATTTTTGTGTTGGCCTTCAAACAATGATCTGTCCCTTACCTGTCGCTCATTCTCTATGGTGGCAGCAACCTGTCGGAAGGGTTAGGATCTGTCCGGAATCTCCCTATAGCTCTCGTGCAGTGTGTGCATGCTTGTGAACAGTTATATGCTAAGACTCTCTTAGTTTCACTAGAATATTCAACTCCTTAACTCAAATTTTATGCCAAAGTTTACTTTCTTTTAGAAGGCACATTTTCATGCTTCTTTTTCTTCTATTTCCAAGCTAAGTTTTTCTAGAGCCAGTTTCGGGCACCTCTAGTTAGCTTCCTAGAGCCGGTTTCGGGCACCTCTAGGTTTTTGATTTTCTTTTGCTAAACTTCTTTCCTAGAGCCAGTGTTAGGCACCTCTAGGGGCTATCCAAGTTCTAAGCTTCCTATTCTAGTTTGGCTAAAAGAAATCTAAGCAATATAACAGTCACAAAAGTGTTTAAGTTTTCAGAACTATAGAAAGGCTCTAAACTTTTCCTTAACCTGTCCTAAAGATGCTGCCACGACAGAGCCGTCATGACAGGTAAGTTAACTTCACAGTTTTAAGCCAACAGTTAAAATTTTCTGATTTTTCTGATTTTTTTTTAAAAATAAAAGAAAATAAATAACTAATAAGACACAACAATTAATCAAAAGATGTGCTAAAGACTCCATTAAATATGGAGGGTTGCCACCCCCAAACTCGAGGGTTGCATTGCCCTCAATTCAAAATGACACAAAAACAAATAAAGAAAAACACGATAAATAAAAGTACATCACAAATATATAAGGGCAGGCAGCAATAAGAGGAGAAAAAGAAATAAAAACTTAAATTTTATTCGCTGTCCTCGCTGCTGCTGCTGACGCGGATCTGATGGCGGCGTCTGCGTTGGGGAGGTGGCTGGGCAGGTTCCGGAGCAGGTTGATCAACAGGTTCATCAGCCTGTTGAGGTGCAGGTTCTTCCTCCGGTTGGGGGACAGGGTCGTCAGCAGGTTGAAGGGCAGGTGGCTCCACTAGTCGGACATCAGAACTGCTGCTGCTGTCCCAGCTGCTACTCGTGATGGCTTTGGACAGCCTTCTCTTGTTGGCCACATGCTTAATACGTTTTACCCGCGTGAAGGCGCTGTCCAAATTCCTCCGGACAAGAGGGCTGTCATCAGTGGCAGCTCGCTTGGTGCCTCGAGGGGAGGTGTCTGCTGGTGGGCTGCCGGCTGCTGTCGGGGAAGGTGTGGAGGAGGCAGATTCTCCGTGGGGAGAGACAGGTGGTGTGGGAGTGGGGGAGGGGATATTGAAATAATGGGCGGGGAAGGTGGGGAAAATGACATCCGGAAAATTCAAAGTATTGGTAATGAAATTTACCGTTGCATTGGAGAAGTCACGGATGAAAGTCATCAAACCCATCTGGCGCTCCTCTATCCTCAAGATGGCAGCAAGGATGTGGGCGTTCTGATCTGCCGGAGCGGTGTTGGTGGCAGCTTCTGGGGCAGGTTCGGTGGCAGGTTCATCATCAGACTCAGCAGGAGGGGCGTTTGGATCGAAGGCGTTGAGGGGCGATACGACGATGATCTCCATGAGGCTGGAGATGTTGCTGTCTGTCCAGCCGCTGCCCTTCTTGATTTTGTCTGAAGGGTCCTCCGGTACGGCAGCGCAGCGGCAGAGGGCAGTGATGGTGAAGGGCAGGCAGAGTCGTGAATCTGATCGGAAGGCACAATCGAGAATGCTGTCCCGCATGTACCTGCCCACATTGATGGGCCTGTCATGCATGATAGAGTGGATGAGGGCCAACCGCTGTCTGTTGACTGTCGTATGGTGGGACGAGGGCAGGATACGCTTTTTGATAAAAGCATTCCAGAGTTTTGCCTCAGGGAGTAGCTGCGCCCTATTGACGGAGTTGGGGTTCTTCTTACTGGTGCTCCATGTCGTTCCCGCCTCTGTCAACTCCCTCATGACAGCATCATGTCCGGCAGCGTCGAGGGTGTCCCAAAATTGTTGATGAGCATCGTCACTGGGGCCAAAGAAGAGGCCGAATACATGGTTGATGCTGCTGGCGGTGAAAGGAACTGTCACTCCTCGGACGATGACATATGTCGCCGTCTTACTTTCGATCGCCGTATAAAATTCCCTGACCAGAGTGTCGTTAAGCTCTGACGGCTGCTCGGCAAAGTCCTCCCAAAGTTGTGTTGTTATGGCCTTCATAATGAACGGCCGGAGTCCAAAAAGAGGGGCATCTCTGTTATAGATGAAGCTCCGTTCCTCCCATAGTTCCTTTTTAGCGAACGGGGATGCTGCTGCTGAAGAAGAAGCGACGGCAGCGTTCTGACGGGTTTGTCGTGAAGACATTTTGGTTGCAACGGCTGAAAAAAAAGAGAAAGTAGATAAAACTAGAAGGGAATAACAAGAGAGAAAATCAGAAGGGATGAAAAATGAAAAGGGGGAGGGGTTTATATAGCGGTCGAGTAGCTGCCCATTTAATGCCGCAACGGCAGGTGGGAATAACGGGGCGGCAGATTGGATATTGCGTGTCTGACGCGTCTGACACGCATTAATGCGTCTGCTGTGCGTCTGTCGCACGCTTCTTCGTCTGCTGTGCGTCTGTTGACAGCCTGTCAAATCCGTCTGCGCCGGCAGCTGAAACGACAGGTTATCATAAATGGGCTTTATTGGGCTGATGTATGGGTGGTGGGCTTGGGCCACTTCTTCTTTCTCACTTGACTCCTTTATTTCCTAAAAACTGAAATTAAAAACAAAACATTATTTGAATAAAATAAATCTAATTCCTAATAAATAATAATAAATAATTAAAATAAAAATAAAAGTTAGGTTAAATTAGGGATGCCTTGTGGGGCATCACCTAAGATAACCACTTCCTGTATTCCTGGGGCTTCAGTCCCCTGATAATGCTTGAGGCGTTGTCCATTGACTTTGAATTGGTGCCCGTCCTTTAATGATTGAATTGTAATGGCACCATGGGGAAAAACTTGAACCACTTGGAATGGGCCAGACCATCTAGATTTAAGCTTTCCTGGGAAGAGTTTCAACCTAGAATTAAACAACAATACAAGCTGCCCTGGGCAGAACTGACGTGGCAGCAACTTCTTGTCATGCCACTTCTTTGTTTTCTCCTTGTATATTCTTGCGTTGTCGTAGGCCATCGTCCGTATTTCATCGATCTCATTCAAATCTAACAGCCTTTTCTGGCCTGCCTTGTCCAAGTCCATGTTTACTGCCTTAATTGCCCAATATGCTTTGTGCTCGATCTCGACAGGCAGGTGGCAGGTTTTCCCATAGATCAATCGGAATGGAGACATGCCCAATGGAGTCTTGAAAGCTGTCCTGTATGCCCATAGTGCATCATTCAGAAGCAGAGACCAATCTTTCCTAGTTGGTTTAACCATCTTTTCAAGAATGTTCTTCACTTCCCTGTTGGAAATTTCAGCCTGTCCATTGGTCTGTGGGTGGTATGCTGTCGCGATCCTGTGCTTGACACCATATTTCTTCAAGGCGGCAGCAATTACCCTGTTATCAAAATGTCTCCCTTCATCACTGATAATCGCTCTAGGGATGCCAAATCTAGAAAAGATGTTTTTGTGCAAAAACTTTTGGACCGTTTTGGCATCATTCTTTTGAGTTGCGATTGCTTCTACCCACTTGGAGACATAATCTACTGCTAGGAGGATGTAAAGATTTCCACACGAAGATGGAAAAGGTCCCATAAAATCAATCCCCCAAACGTCGAAGATTTCGACTTCTAAAATATTCTGCAGTGGCATCTCATTTCTCCTCGAGATATTACCTGTCCGCTGGCACCTGTCACAGTTTTTGTAAAATTCCTGTGCATCCTTATACAGTGTCGGCCAGTAGAACCCTGACTGCAGCACCTTGGCAGCAGTTTTATTGCCTCCTAAGTGTCCTCCATATTGTGAAGCATGACAGTGATGGAGAATGTCTTCTTGTTCTTCTTGTGGTACACATCTCCTTATAACCTGATCTGCACACATCTTGAAAAGAAGAGGTTCGTCCCAATAATAATGTTTAACATCATTTTGAAACCTCTTCCTGGCTTGATAAGTAAGATCAGAAGGTAATATTCCGCTAACTATAAAATTAACGAAATCAGCATACCAGGGAAGGTTAGAAGACTTACCTGCCGCCATGGCTGTCGCGACAGCTATTGCGGCAGCAAAGAGCTGCTCATCTGGGAAGGTCTCTAGTATGTGTGTCTCATCTACAGGTAGACTCTGTCCCATCTCCAACCTCGACAAGTGATCTGCCACCTGATTTTCTGTCCCCTTTTTGTCTTTGATTTCAAGGTCGAACTCTTGTAATAGTAAGATCCACCGTATAAACCTAGGCTTTGCATCCTTTTTTGCAAATAAATACTTGAGGGCAGAATGATCGGTATGCACTATTACCTTCGTTCCAAGTATATAAGAACGAAACTTGTCGATGGAGAACACCACAGCTAACAGCTCCTTTTCTGTGGTGGTGTAATTCACTTGGGCATCATTCAATGTTTTGCTGGCATAATATATGACATGAAACAGCCTGTCCTTACGCTGCCCAAGTGCTGCCCCGACAGCATAGTCACTAGCATCACACATAATTTCAAACGGTTGCGTCCAGTCTGGTGGCTGTACTATGGGGGCTGTCACTAGCTTTTCCTTCAGAACCTTGAATGCTTCAGTACATTCTTCATTAAAGTCAAAGGGTCGGTTCTGCTCTAAGAGATGACATAGGGGCTTCGTGATTTTTGAAAAATTTGCAATAAATCTCCTATAAAAACCAGCATGCCCTAGAAAACTCCTAATTCCCTTGACTGTGGTTGGCGGCGGCAGCTTCTCAATTACCTCTATTTTGGCCCTGTCGACTTCTATCCCACGGCAGCTAATCTTATGGCCTAAAACTATCCCTTCATCTACCATAAAATGACATTTTTCCCAATTAAGAACAAGATTAGCTTTTTCACATCTTTCAAGTACCTTTTGAAGGTTGCCGAGGCAGCTTTCAAAATCGTCTCCAAAGACAGAAAAATCATCCATGAAGATCTCAAGGAAGTCCTCAACCATGTCGGAGAATATAGCCATCATGCACCTTTGGAAGGTGGCAGGTGCGTTACAGAGTCCAAACGGCATCCTCCTAAATGCGTATGTTCCGTAGGGGCATGTGAAATTCGTTTTCTCTTGATCCTCTGGTGCAATAGCGATTTGGTTATAACCTGAGTAACCATCAAGAAAACAATAGTAAGGTTTACCCGCTAATCTATCAAGCATTTGATCAATAAAGGGTAAAGGAAAGTGGTCTTTTCGGGTAGCTTTGTTAAGCTTCCGATAGTCCATACAAACCCTCCAACCGGTCACAGTCCTGGTTGGGATTAACTCATTGTTTTCGTTGGTTATCACGGTCATGCCTCCTTTCTTGGGAACACATTGCACCGGGCTTACCCATTTGCTATCGGAGATGGCGTAAATAATACCAGCATCTAACCATTTAATTATTTCTTTACGCACTACCTCCTTCATTGCAAGGTTTAACCGTCGTTGGGCATCAATAGTCGGCTTATGATCTTCCTCTAGGAGGATTTTGTGCATACAGATTGCCGGGCTAATGCCCTGAATGTCTGCTATAGTCCATCCTATCGCCCTTTTATGTTGCCTCAACATGTCGATCAGCTGTCGTTCCTGTTCCTGCGGCAGCTTAGCAGAGATGATTACGGGCAGTGTTTTATCACAACCAAGATAAGCATATTTGAGCTGCCCTGGCAGGGGCTTAAGTTCTAAGACAGGTGGTTCAACAGTAGATGGCTTTTGGATTAAATGGTTATCCGAAGTGTAATTCAAGGGTTCGAATAACTTACCTGGGCGATGTTCTAACCAGTCTACCTCCTCATGACCTTCAGTATCAGATGTATCGGATTCAGAGGAGTCGCTGTCGTTGGTGCTGTCGTCGTTGCTGTCGTGACAGGCTTGTAAATGGCTGTCGCAGCAGTGACCAAATTTTATATCCCGGCAGCCCGACCTGATGCAGGGTTGATCAAAGGTCACCTCAATGATGGCCTTGCATTCTTCATCCACATCAGCATGTTTCATTGCTTGGAGAACGTTCAACTTAATTTCTTGATTGTTTACGCGCATGGTGAGTTCTCCTTTCTCCACATCAATCAATGATCTTCCCGTGGCTAAGAAGGGTCGCCCTAGGATGACTGGTGCGTTCTCATCTGCCTCACAATCTAAAATAAGAAAGTCAGCAGGAAATATAAGCTTATCCACTCTTACCAAAATATCTTCAATTTTTCCTTCGGGGTGAACGTAAGAGCGGTCGGCAAGCTGTAGGGTAACTGTCGTGGGCCGCGCCTTGCCAATACCTAATTTCTGAAAAACAGATTTGGGCATTAGATTAACACTAGCACCAAGATCACATAATGCCTTACCCACAAATCTGTCGCCGATTACGCAAGGTATGAGGAAGCTCCCTGGATCCTTCTTTTTCTGGGGTGGTTGCCGATGAAGAATACTCATGCAACCTTCTTGCATCCTTACCGTTTCAAATTCCCCAAGTTTAGATTTTTTAGACATGACATCCTTGAGAAATTTAGCATAACCGGGCATTTCCCTAACAGCATCTAACAACGGAATGTTAATATGAACCTGTTTAAAAATATCATAAATCTTTTTAAGTTGAGATTCATGCTTAGCTTGCTGTATCCGTTGAGGAAAAGGTGGTGGAGGACGGTAATCAGCAATGTGTCCTTCCTACTGCATGCGAATCTGCGGACGATACTCATCTTTTTTCTCCTCTGTCGCTTCTGCTGTCGTAACAGGCTCATCGGCAGCAGTCTGTTTATCACCTGTCGGGGCAGCTTCCTCGGCAGGTTTATCCAAGGCAGGTTCCTTTTCTGTTTCAGCTTCTTTTTCCGGCCCTGGTAACTTTCTCCCACTCCTAGTCGTAATCGCCTTACATTGCTCGTGTGGGGGCGGTCTAGCATTTTCAGTATTGCTAGGGAAACCTCCATTCTGCCTCGGCTTAATATGCTGCGACACCTGACCCATTTGTGTCTCTAGAGATTTCAAGGTGGCCTCATGGTTTGTCATTCTCATCTTGGTTTCATCCATAAAGTCTTCCGTTTTCTTGACAAACTTATTGATGTTTTCCATATACGTACCAGTCTGAGACATAAAGGTGGCCAGAGTCTGCTCCAATATACTACTCGTGGCAGGTGGTGGCTGCTGTTGTTGCTGAGGCGGCAGGTTCTACGGCAGGTTTTGCGGCTGCGGCTGCTGTCGCGTCAACAATCTAGGACCCCCCTGATTCTGATTATATGCTTGCGGATTTAGGGCATTGTTAGGGTTACTCTAGGAAAATTTGGGATCTTTCCTCCAATTAGGGTTGTAATTGTTGGAATTGTAGTTTGGCTTGTAATTTCCAACATATTTTCCTTCTTCTATATTTATAGGGCACTCATCCCTACTATGATTTCCCTCACATGTAGCACAGACTTCCTCGACAGCAAACCCTCGTACTTCCTCTTCACTCAATAAGTGTTTCATGGCTTTAGTGAGGAATGCTACCTGTGATTTCATAGTGATGTCGGCCTCATAATCCTTGACAGCAAGTACCCGTTTACCCCCTCTTCTAGCGGTTGGAAACTGCTCCTCATTCTTAGCCAGATGTTTCAAAACTTGCAGGGCCTCGTCCGGATCTTTATCCAATAATAGTCCATTCGCTGCAGAATCAATTCGAATGCGAGTTTGTAAGTTAGCAGCATTATAAAACTTAGTTACCTTATTCCAGACGGGGAATCCATGCATTGGGCAGTTTCGTAGAAGAGTTGTGAATCTGTCCCAGGCCTCGTGCATTGGTTCGTCATCTTCCTGTTGAAAAGTAGCAATTTCATTACGTAATCGCTCAGCTAAATGTGAAGGATTAAAACGAGACAAAAATTCACGAGTTAAATCTGCCCAAGTCATAATAGAACCCGGTGTAAGTTTTTTCCACCAAGTTTTAGCTCTATCCCTCAATGAATGGGGGAATAACCGTAGCCTCAGTATCTCCGGACTAACTCCTGGTAGTCTAAACGAACCACAGATCTCCTGGAACGTTTTGAGATGCTCCCTAGCATCTTCTGTCGCAGAACCACTAAACTGCCCGGCATTGTTGATCATACTAAACATGACAGGTTTAAGCTCGAAGTTGTCAACATCAATATCCGGCAGCGTGGTCTCCAGTTCTACATGATCGTTCAGCATGTAGTCACGACATGACCGTCGTCCACCTGCCGCGAGCGGGTCACCGACAGGCGGGATTTCTTCACCGACAGGCTGATTACGGGCTATCTGCTCTAGCTGTTCTTCAAGGTATTCGTTTCGGTCTAAAAGGTGGCGAATCTGTTTCTTGAGATTAAAGGAACGTTCAATCTCCGGATCTAATTTATACTCAGGATCTTCACCTCTTTTCGATCTGCGCATAAACAGGAAAACCTTGTGAAAAGCAAGAGTTTAAAACACAAAAGAAAAATTAAAGAAAAGTAAAAATAAAAACAAAAACAAAAACGAAAATAGAAACAAAAAGTGCAAGGAAAGAAAGGTGTAGTTATGTTGCCAATCCCCGGCAACGGCACCAAAAACTTGTTGCGTGTAAAAGGGTCTATCGCAAATTTAGTGCAAGTATACACGACGCAAGTAGTAAAGTGATACAAAGTATCGGATATCGTCTCCACAGGGATTGGGCTAATGACTTCACCTTATTTCACTGCACAAAGTAAAAGAAATAGTTTGAGAGTTGTCATGAATAATATTGTAAAAATGCAAATAAAAGGAATTGAGATATCAAGATAGAGAGAATGGGCTGGTATTGAGTTGCTCAGTAGTGTAGGTATTGAATTGCTTAGGATCTTCAGTTCTGTCGTCGCACCTGTCGCGGCGTCTGTCCGTTAGCTGTCGCGGCAGCGAACACTAACTCCGTACCTCAAGCTTGGCAAGAATCCCTGATCTGCCTTGCCCTATCCCTAGGCACAAGTCTGTCGATGATCACGTCTTTGATGATACCTCCCGGCGTGAATCGAAGGATGAACACCGATGTGTATGAATTCTTCCTTAGCCACTTAACCTCGCCTTATCCCTAAGCACGAGATGGTTCAACTATAAACTAGAGAACGCGCTTTTACCTCTTTCGTATACTTAACTCTCCCGATGCTAAGTAAATAGATAACCTCACAATGCTCTCCCGATGCTCTTGCAAGATATTAAAACCAAGATAAAAGAACTTGAAGTTTATTTTATTGAACTTGAAAAATCCTAAAACAAAGCAACCCTTGCAACTACTTTACAAAACAACCCGTAGCCCTAGGGGGAATTTAGAACATATCGGTGACAGGTAAACGACAGGGTTTTGGTTTCGGTTATGGGGTAATCGGTTATGCCCTAGGTTTAATCTATGCCCTTTATATAAGCTTTGGGCTCAAGTTATCTAAGGTAACAAGGATTACAACTTTAATTAAAAGTAAGATTCTAATAAAGACTAAATCTCTAAAGTCTCCTACTTTCCAGCCGCATCCTTGCTTTTAGGGATTTCCTCTCCTTTGAGCTTTGGCTTGACATATCTTTTGATCCGGGGCTTGGAAAAATATTCGGCTTTCACACGATAGACGAGCAGATTTTTCTCTATCTATCGAGGTCCACTTGACTTTTCCTCTTCATGAGTCTGCTATCACCATGCTGTCACGACAGGTCCATGACAGGTTCGTCTTCTTCAGCTGCTTGTCCAGTTCAGCTCTCCTGCTTGTCTGCCCTGCGCCTGCCTTCAACGTCTTCTGTGACAGATACCTGCAAAAATAGCCATCTTTCAGTAGAATCCGTGCCTTTTATATAATTGTGATGTTTTATTGAAAACTAACCTAAATGCAATGCAATGATGCTTGAATGCAGCAGAAATATGGGTTAAAAAGGGTGTAAATAATAGAACTTTTACGCACTCAACAACAGAAGCTGAAGATTGACGGGTTGATTAATGAGTTAGGGCTTAGGCCTTTATTTGGAATGAAATCGCGAGCAATTCATCGCGACCTATATCACGAGTTAGTGGATAAGTTTGATGTCCACAACTCGATGATGGAATTTGGTGGACATAAAATCCCAGTAATGGTTGAAGATGTGGAAGCAGTTCTGGGTTTGAAGAACGAGGGTCTAGATGTTGAACAGGCCACGAGAAATTACTATGCAAAAGAACTCGTGTTGAAGCACCGAATTAGTAGGAACACCACAATGAAAAAACTTGAGGGGGAGATAGTTAGTGGTGTTTTTCAGGGGGATGAGTTGAAAGCTCATATACTTTTGTTCTTTGTTGGTGTGTTTGTAAGTCCAAATGCAAACTTGGTGCCTTCCTCAGAACATTTCTGGTTGTTGTGCCCAGCCGGGTTGAGTGGAAAACTAAATTGGTGCAAATATGCATACGATAGGCTACTTGGTGGAGTAGCCAAGTGGAAAGCTCATGGTGGGTTGGCATACATAACAAGATGCATCGTGATCTTAGAGGTAATGTATTTTTAAAAGTATGTTGCGTTCCAATGTAGTAGTTGTAGTTTATAATTTTGCATATTATTATAATGTTTTGATTAATAATAAATGTAGGTGAGATTATTTGATTTTTGGAGGGGAATTCCGAGCAGAGTCGTTGCTTCCGATGATGGTCGTGGTCGCATACATGCTTAGGGCAAGAAGGAAGTAATCAAGATTATAAATTGCCTAAAGGAAGAACGGCCTACAAAAAAAAACCTAAAGTAAGTGGGATAAATGATTTTGTATTCTATATAGAATGTTGTTATGATATGAAATGAATTAATGATGATGTTTGCAGGTAGTTGGGCCTGATTATGAAAACGTTGAAGGGGAATAATATGAGCGAAGCCATGGTACAAATGTTGTGATTCTAGGGTTGTTGCAGACGGTTATCTCAAAGTTGGGTGAAATAAAAGAGTCTCCAAGCTCGTGTGGAGAAGGAAAAAAAATTAGAAGAGAGTTTGGAGTCATTGAAGGAGGAATGTAAGCACATTGTTGACCATGTTGGTAGTTTGAGTGCAAACATGATGTATATAAAGAAGGTGTTGCATATAATCGATGGAACAGTTGGCATTTGCCTTGAAGAAGAGGAAGCAGCGGTGGAGAAAGCAGAAGTCAGAGAGTCCGATCCAAAATATGGACTTAATATTGAGGAGCACACGTTGATGAACGATGTTCAGTTTTTGAAGGAAAAAAATGTTGTTGTCGGTAGGAAAAAGAAAAAGGTATAAGCCGTATAACTTTTTTATTTTGATCAACGTTTCATCAATTTCATGTATAAGATTATTGTTGTTTATACACTTGTTGTTAACTTGTAGGGTAAGGCAACAGTGGAAGCTCGGTCAAAGGTTAGTGGTAAAGAGATTCGAGTAGGAATGATAACTCGGAACATTAAATAAGTCATCATTTGAAAGAATTGTGATGTGGAGCTTCATTTGGTTTAAGTAGTGTCTTGAAATAAGTTAGTTATTGTTGTAATGTGTACTCACTGATTTGGTTTAAACATGTTATGTATATAGACGAATGATATGTTTGAGTTTGCTTTATGAGCGTAAATCGTATGTAATTGAATATCTTCATATGAGTTTTATATTTACAGAGGTTTTTCCATTATCTATAAATGGGTTTAGGTGTATTACTAATGCATGTGAGTAAATATTGTAAGTTTGATATGTTATTCAATATTAAAGAACAATTGTTTAAGTGTTGTAGGTACTGATGTACGTTGACATACCGGATGGAGTAGGAGCGGCAGCCAAAGGCACGTGTGACTATATATGGAATACGCCTTTCCCGAAGGGTAAGCAATCTGAAACGATGCTACAATGTTGTTCAGTTAAATATAACTTTAAAGTTTTTGTATGGATGCGTTGATCTCGTCCTAGATTTTGGCCACACATATGTGTCTATAAGCGATGTTGATACGTTACGACCAGGAAGTTGGGTCGGTTCAATGGTGAGTTGTCTTTAGAATCCACGTAAGCAATAATGTCATCTTTAAAGAAATGTAGTACGATAGTTCATATATGTTTTGTGTACTATTCATGTTATTGATGTTGTTGGGTGGTCGATTATTGTTGAAGATAGTAGGACGGAATGTCAAGCAAGGAGACGGTATCTATAGTGCGCATTGAGTGTATGTTTAATATTGAAAAATCTTGTGTATATTAAGAATAAACATATGTGGTTTGTAAGGAAACATTCTAAATATTAATTATTGTCTTGTAGGATCAGCTTCTACAAGGGGTAATGGATGGTGCTCAGCTTGCTGATTATTGGCGTTTGATTTTCAAACCGTATGGCAAAATAAACGACTGGAAAGTGGTATGACGAAGCAGAAATGTTTTATAAATCCATTGCAATTGATTCCATATGTATATTAAAAGGGTAATCGTTTATTGTTTCAGATCTTTATCCCAAATAATGACAATCAAAGTCATTGGTATATGTGTGTCGTGGATATTGATAGTGGTGAAGTGAGGCTACTAGACAACTTGCTCACAACTCGAGGCAATGCTGCAAGAGTGTCTGCGGTAAAGAACTTGGTAATATGCGCAAACTTAGAACTATTCAACACCCGTTTTAAATGTGACATAATATGTAAAAAAGGTATAAATGTTTGTGCATCTAGATTAAAAGGTTCGATGAATTTTTTAAAGAGGATAAGTTCGTAAAAGTGTTTAGCTCACCATCTAGGCCATTGACCGATCTCCGCGTGGTGGTGGCTAAAGTCAAACATCAAGATAATGGGTGTATAGTTGTTAAATTGAAGTGCTTTGTGTTATATTGGTTGTACAATTTGCAATCGATTAGTAATAATTTTTTCTTTAACCCAATATGTCTTCAAACATAGATGATTGATGTATGTTTTGCAATCAGTGGATGCAGCTTTGGCATAGGAATAGTGTAGAGGTTGTGGTACGTTTAGGCGTTGTTCATTATACTTTATTTACTTTGCAAATTTATAGGAATAAACACTCGTTAATTAATGCATCTATTGTTTACATTTCCTTTACTAGACTGTTTGGGATTGGGATATAATTTTTCTTTTGTATGATCTCGTCAACAATGATAAGAATAATAGGCGGCGAGAAATATCATCTGTTGTAAAGTCACATGTTGTACAACTAAAGTCATGTCCATTCGTAAACCGTGCCAGCATTCGTCGTGCACAATGGTAAGGGAGTATGCACGTAGGTTTTGTTTCTTATATAATTGATCTGATTACAACGTTTAGTTATTGTTCGTAACTTCATTCAATTTTTGTTGCTAAACAACATGTTGTAATTCGAGTTGTATCAGTGGCAATGGAATTTTTTTCTGTTTGAACCTGGTGTTACATATTTGAACCCTCTTTTTGTACAGTTTGAATCCAGGTTTGTATGTACAATATTAAATTATTGAAAAAAACAGTGGGTTGTACCATTTCATACGATAACGTGCATGTTCTGTAGTGGTACAACATTTTTGGATTAGAAATGGCCTACAAGCATAAATATGTTATGTAAGTATAGGATGTCAATACAACAATATGCAATATATATTATATTTCAGTGGAAAATTGAGATTCTTCTAGCATTTGTCGTCATATATTATTTACCTAAGTTGTGCACAACGTAAACACTATCATATACGAGAGATAAGGCGTTAGGTTTTACTTACAGTTATATCCTCTCCAATATGTGGTGTTGTATGTGTCAAGGTTCTCTAATCGTAAAACTTGGGAATCTGCATCACAATTATTAATTAATTGTTCGGAGGAAGGAATGAATTCATAGTGGAAATATAAGCACAATGGCAATGAACTTGATGGATTCTTGAGTAATATCTTCGATGACATGGTCGGAGATATATTGAAAACATTATCGTCTGGATTCCAAAAATGCGGTCGGTCCTAAGTGAAACGCAAAAGCAAACACGTGTTAACTTTTATTTAAGGACATGCTTTCTAGTAAAGTAATAATGACTCACAATTGCATAATTTTTGAACATGTCGAGGTCAAGGGGAAATTCATAATCGTCTTCAAAGAAAGTTGATGTTGTTGCAAATGTACCGATTGGAAGTTGTAGCTTCAAACGAGGGCATGTGTTCTTATTATGTCCCTCAATATTGCAAAATGAACAATGATAGGTTCGGGATGTTGGGACGTGCTTTTTCATTTTCTGTTTCCATTTTTCTTCCTTCTTTTGTGGGTCCTGAACGTTGTGCTTGCTTTCGTTCTTAGATGAGGACTCATTCAAGGTTATCGACTGATCAAATTCAGCAGTTAATCAAAGTAACTCATCTTTTGTTCTTTGAAAAGTTTCATCTGTTTGAGATGCAAGGTAACACAAGCGCGAAGAAAATGATCGTAGAGAAGCAAATCGAGACATTTGTTTCATTTCTGAAGGCACATCGAAGTGCGCGAAAGATGGAGCTGAGAGCTTTGCATTTTTGGTCCACCGTGGTAGTATTAAAGATGTAGGGATCTCTGAGATGTCTTCCAACTTAAGGTCGTGCAGTTGATGGCGACATGGAAGGCCGACTGTCTCAAATTTCCTACAAGAACACGTTAGGTTATGCATTGTGAAATCAAGCACGACCTTATACATTTTGGTCGGATCCTTGTACTTTGTTAAATGATAAGTTCGCGATCCTCCTGCTTCAACAATCGTATGTATAGCACGATACAATGTCTCATATTTAAGTTCCCCCTGAAAAATTTCGAACGATGCCCGGGTAAATATGTCAGCAACATTCCCTTCAAGCTCATTCAATTTCGTCATTGGGAAAGGATTCGAATGTGAACCTTTGAAATCTACCCTCAACTATGTAATACGCATCTCATTATTCCTATTATCAATAGCACGGGCAACTTCTAGACATGTCTTCTTACATTGGAGCACAATATCGAGCGCAGTATTCATAGCTTCGCACCGTTGTGTTAAGTGAACATTGACGAAGAAATGTCCTGTAAGATATGCTTGTGCCCACATACTTTGGGCCTGATCCTTCTCAAAAACCCACATATGGTGTTCGATGTTAAACTGTTGCACAACTGATCTCCACTCCCAATCAAATTCCTCTATTGTCATTTAAGATGACATGCATCTTGTAAATGCGGGAGTAAACTTTGAATCACCTATGTTTGCCTAAAAAATTCGTGACAGATGCCACGAACATATGTGATGTCGAGAAAGGGGGAACACCATCTTTATAGCCCTACGCATGGCCCTATCACCATCTGTCATGGCTGATACAAGAGCCTTGTTACACATTGCCTGTAAAAACTCCGTAAGTACCCATTCATTTGTATCTGCAGTCTCGTCAGCTAGAATTGCAACACCGAAGATAGTGGTTTAATGGTGGTGATTAACACCAACTATAGGCATTAGAGGTCGGTCATACATGTTACTCTTGTATGTTGTGCCAAATGCAATTACATCACCAAAGCATACGTAGTCAGACCTCGGTGTCAAAAAACACCAAAATAGATTATGCAATCCCCCTGATTCATTAGTACTATACTGCATATACAACCATGTATCTTGGTCTTTCCTAAAGTCAAAGTAAGCGAGTAGAGCATTTACATCACCGTTACGAATTTCAGACGCGTCAGATTTATGAAGTGAGTTGTACAGGTCTTTGCGTATGAAACCAACATTATGGAAACCACCGAACTATTGCGTAAAATAATTCATTATTTGTGACGTTCTAACCCCAACATTTTTCAATGCACGTGCCTCAACAACATCTGCATCATTAACTTGTCTACTGGACCGAGGAAACGATCGCATAATAGGTCGGCACAACGGGTGATTATGTTCAGTATGATATAATGATATCTCCCAATTATCGCAATCTGTACACTTTACAATAACTTTTGCCTTCCATTCAATTCGTGCTATCGCACAGGGCGCACGTTTCCGTTCCAAATCAGTAACTTTTGACCTCCGGGAGCCTCCCCGTATGTAAAAAAATTCTTGTGTTTTCCCAGCATGTCTAGTTGTACCACGACAGACACTGAACCCATTATTTTTCACATAATCCCTATAAAAGTTCCACGCCTCATCACGAGAGTTAAACACCAAACCAACCAAACTTTCGGATTCAATACTTCCATTTGTTGTGCACTCATCAGGTACAAACTTTTCGTCAGCTTTCCCAGTTATGTCATCCTTGTTTCGACACTGATGTTCAAATGGATCCTATGAAAATATAAATGTTAGACTCAACCAATGGAAACTATAAAAAATAAAGCTTGATGGAATGAAGGTAATAAAAATGTAACATTTAACGTACCTTCTATTCACTATTCGCAAGGTTGAAAGTTGGTGAAGATGTTTTGAAAATGGATTCTTCTAGGTTACCTCAAAGTTTACCCCCTAATGGCTGGTCTACCACCAAATTTTCTCAGTGGATTGATGAAGAGAAATTATTTCCATATTTTTTTTTTGCCAATTTGTGGTGTTTGTCTTACCATAGTCACGGTTGGTAGGTGCATTAAGTGCACAGATTAAGAGTTTGGTTAAACATTAAATGTAGAATTTTGTAAGGGGTTTCGATACCAGGTTCAATTGGTTTCGAAACCCCCTTAAAGTCTTCCAATTTCGGCCCTTACTGCCAAACTGGTACTGAAACTACTAGGGCAGTTTCGAAACCCCTATACCAACATTGGCATTATTTTGAGTCATCCAAACTGGTACCGAACTAGTAAGGCAGCTTCGAAACCCCAACAACATTGGTATTATTTTTGAGTATGTCAAACTGTTACCAAAACTAGTAGGACAGTTTCGAAACCCCTATACCAACATTGGCATTATTTTGAGTCTGCCAAACTGGTACCGAAACTAGTAGGGAAGTTTCGAAACACCTATACCAACATTGGCATTATTTTGAGTCTATGTAGAGTGTCCAGGAGTTCTACATTTTGTACAAATTCCTGCCCGTATTATTGTTATTCTTAAGCTCATTTAGTCATGTTTAGGTGCATTGCATGCATTATAACAATGTATTCTCTTTTACCATGCTTCCATTGAATATTTTATGTTTGGTTGAGAAAAGTTATTGTTTTAGTTTAGTTTATATTTTTAGGTGTTGTAGTAAGGGAAGGAGAGGAGAGGACAGGAAAGCTTGAACAAAAGGAGCTGTACTGAAGCAGTTCCAGATGCCGCCAAGGACGCTGCCAAAGCAGCATTGTCGCCAAGTGCCGCCCGGGAAGGAGTTACACCGACTTAGCCAAGACGGGTCGCGATTTAAAAAGAGAAATTTCCTAATCCCAATAAGCCCAGTCTTGCAATCTTCTGAAGCCTGTAGCGACTAGTAGAGTTGATCCAATATCGATAAGTAGGAGCACCTATCCTTACTTGCGGAATAAGGAAACGTCTAAAGAGTCCATATTTAAAGTATAAAGGAGTCTGTATTTAATGTAACTTACTTTTAGAACTCCTACTTCAAGGAGGACTCAAACTTAGGCCATGAGCCCTATATATACCCAATGTATGTGAGGGTATAAGGGCATAACGATGATAACGAGGGTGAGGGGATGCGAGCCTGAGCAGCCGCACAACGAGATGCAGTTAGATAGGTTGGAGTTGTTGGGGGTCGCGGCCCAACTCTCCTAGGGTTTAGGCGCGTGTATGTAAAGTAGTTTGAGGGAAACGGTTGTAATAGCTTGAGTTGTTTTCAATAAAATTCCAAAGTTTTCTTAATCTATGTTCTTTGTTCTTTCAATTAGTCTACACCAGTCAGTTGAAGAGAAAATCCATTTGTCTGGCACGAAAGTGCAAGGCTCACGAAAGGGTTAAGCACGGTCACAACATGCAAAGGCGTGACTAACTTGGTTCCACACTGGTCCACAAGTTTCAGCGGCTAAAAGGGATCACCAATCGAATGAACTTGCCTGTGTTAGGTTAACACTGAGATTTCTAGGTATTGCCTACATCACATGAGTGTTCGAGCATCCTAACCTAGAAATAGGAGAGATCACTGTCGACCATCCCGCCGAGCTTTGGAGTGTCTGCCAGACTTGCTGTCAGGACTTCCTTCCATTCCACCTGCCGAGACAGTACACTTTTGTAGTGGCAGTGACCTGCTGCGGCCACGTGACAGAGTCGTAGTTTGCCGCCCGCCATCCCACCGAGGCAGCAATTTATGGCAGCACAAAACATGCTCAGATTATACAATGCAATCCACATGCTATTGAGCTGCATTTGTCTCACCCAATCTATCGCCCAAATCTCTCCCTATCATTCCTCTCATCACTAACTTTATTTTATTTATGTTTTTATATTTCCACATCATGAGATTTAATTACGCATTTACTAAATCTTTGTGCAGGAAGCCATTCATAGTAGTTGCATCAATTCCTATAGGAGACGATATCTTTTATACTATAACTCGACAAGAGTGTACACTTGCACTCAGAAATAGAGAACACCTAGACGCTCTACAGTTTACCAAACTGGTACCAAAACTAGTAGGGCAGTTTCGAAACCCCTATACCAACGTTGGCATTATTTTGAGTCTGCCAAAGTGGTTCCGAAACTAGTAGGGCAGTTTCGAAACCCAGCAACGTTAGTATTATTTTTGAGTCTGCCAAACTGATACTGAAACTAGTAGGACAGTTTCGAAACCCATATACCAACGTTGGCATTATTTTGAGTTTGCCAAACTGGTTCCGAAACTAGTATGAAAGTTTCGAAACCTCTATACCAACGTTTGCATTATTTTTGAGTCTGCCAAACTGGTACTGAAACTAGTAGGGAAGTTTCGAAACCCCTACACCAACATTGGCATTATATTGAGTCTGCCAAACTGGTACCGACACTAGTAGGACAGTTTCGAAACCCCTATACCAACATGTTATTTCACAAAAATGTTAACATTTAAAACCCACCACAAGCACCTTCCTTCATCTACTAAACTGCCATTTGCTTTCAAATCCTATGAAAATCGCCATTAACTACTCAAATCGTTTTCTTTGATGATTGTTGAGGGAGTCCTCATCTTTTATACATTGGGTGCTTCAAATCCATAATATTCGGTAAGGTCTGAAAACCCTAATCTGTGTTGAAGCATTAGCATGGCTTTATATTTTAGCATAAATGAACCCGTAATCCCTAATTGTAATCATCGAATGAATGTGTTCTGCCTTGTTTGATTTGCAGGAACGTATACCCAATCCATAACAATTCTTGTTTAAAAAAATTCTTCAATCACTTGCCCACCAAGTGTTTGTTGAAATTCCCAAACTAATTTTTATTTTCACCAAAAGTCCTCATTACCAGCAACATGCCACCTAAAACCAAGGTCGCTAAAACGAAACAACCTCAACTTGAAAGAGGTCAATCTTCCCGTTCGAATCAACCTCTTAAACCTCATCCACAACCTCATCTTCAAAATCCAAATTTTTTGAATCTCTGTTTTCGTGATCTAGTTTGTCTTGCTCGGTTTCATGAAGTTTACGAGTCAAAAGAGATTAGAGCCGAGCAAACCATAGACTTAGATTTTTTTACGTCCAAGGTGTATGAATTCGAATTCTTACCACTATTTGTCGAATGGGGTTGGATGAAATATCTTGATATTAAATCTCGTGTCTTTCACAACCTTGTGAAAGCCTTTTATGCCAATGCTACTCTTCTTCATGAACCAAACAAAAAATTTGAAGTTTATGGGATTGAATCGTATCTTATGGGAACGGAGTTTACTCTCACTCCTCAAAGTATTGCCCAACACCTAGGTGTCGAAAATACTGGTGCTTCATATGAATCTTAGAGAGTCCCTATTAAGTTTGATGATGATAGTCATACTCATCTTCATATCAACGATAGGCTTCTCCATCTTTTAACCACTTGGTTATTTCGTCCCTCCGGTGGAAGATGCACTCGCATGCGTCGTATCGATTATTGGTGGTTACACCAACTTCGCACTGGTAATTGTCCTAATATCGCCCTAATTATCTTCAAATCTCTTGTAAAAATTATTAACAACCCTTCTACCTTGTCTCTGAATTATTGATGTGTTCTAAGCCACATCTTTGAGAGTTTAAACATTGACACCTCCCTTGACTTGGAAATCCGTCTGAAGAGTAAAATTGATGAAACAACAACTAAGAATACCGGTTGGAGGTTCATTAATGGTGAGTGGATTCATAAGAATGATGAAGATGAAGCACGAATTGGCGGAAGACATGTTCTTGGACCAGATGATCCACCTCTCGTGACACTTGATTCCATGTATGCGGCTATGACGGCTATGATGACTCGCATTTACAACATGGATGCTTTTTTTCCCAGTTCTCATGTAGAGACTTCGGGTCTTCTTCGTAGTATAGATGCTCTTGTCACATCTTTAGAGCAAGACATACATGATGTTCGTCGTCATCTCCTTCCACCTACATCGGCTCCACATGCGCCGAAGGCTCTAGATGGTTAGGCTTGTATGCATTGTATTATGACTTTATAGTATTGTACGTTGGACTTATTATGATTTTGTTTTTAGCTTGATGAACATTGTTGGATATTTGATTTATGCATATCTTTGGTTCATGAATTCTAAGTAATTTTAATTATTGCTATAATAAATGTCTTATCATCGTATGCAAAATTTACTTCTCACTATAACAAAATTGTCTGAAAACCCTCGTATAAATGAAGAATTTCTTGCTCACAAAATAAATTATAACAAAGGTTCAGCTCCATTGCCTTTGGTGTAGCCTTGGATTGTGTTTGCTTTTACTAGAAAGTTTAATGTTTTCTTTTACATAACATTGGATTATTTGTATACATAAGATATCCTGGGTACTTCTCCAACAGAGGAGCAAGAGGATGTGGGGGATGACAACCAGCAAGATCATGCAGTCCTAGAATATATTCCACCTACTCCTGCAACACAAGAGCATGATCATGCAGGTGCTTCGACTTAGACGCCTCAAGTGTTTCTCACTTATATAAGAAGAAGAGAACGAGAAATGAGACAGATGAAAACTCCTGATCTGCTGAAAAAACTTCATCGTTATGGCATAACTCCAAGTAATGCAATACGCTATGAAATTAAGAGACCAATGAGTCGTCCATAAATGTATGGCGAATGGCTTACTAATTCACCCACTAACCCGCCCAAGAAAAAACTTCTTATTCTTGATTACAATGGAGTGCTTGCAAGTGTTACCAGACATGGTATTAAATATCTTTCTCACTTCTATTCAAAATGTTAAAAAAATTAGTTATATCTATTATTGTTTACATTTGCAGGTGTGCAAATGAGACCTAGTGCATGCGAGTTTCTTTTTTTGATTTAATAGCTATGAAGTTGCTATTTGGTCTTCAAAGAAAAGGTAATGTGTGTTTTTATCCAAACCCTCAATTTCCTTTACAATTTCCATTTATGGTTGTTCTGGTGTCTAGGGGCAAATCTACTACCAATTATTCTTACTGGATAATGTGGCCCTCTGTCACTTCTCATAATCCATTTAATGAACCGATCTTTTAAGAATATTTCTTTTTTTTTAATTTTTTCAACTGAACTTTAAAACAATGTAGAGGAAACGTTGATTGGGCACTTTGGAGAATCAACGATCTTAAAAGAAATTTTTGCTTCATTTGGGTAACTTTTATATTATTATGCACTAGATGTATCTTTATTATCTGTCTACTTTTGTTTCAAGCATCTTTAAATTTTTTCTAATATTTGAAGGAGTTTATTTTAATTATGCAGGCTCATGATATGTGCGAAAAACATCCATCCAAACCAAATATATTTATTAAAAATCTAAGTCGCGTGTGGAATGCTATGACTGAATATAATGAACGAAACACGCTGTTGGTTGATGATTCAGAAGCTAAAATGATTAATAATCCGGTCAGTAAATTACTCAAGATATTTGTTTTTACTTTCATATATATAATCAATGAATTTTTATATAATTATTATATTTTCAATTATGTTCATGTTTCAGGAAAACACCTACATATGTCCTAAATCTTACAAGATAGAAGATGAGAGAACTGATAACACATTAAGTAAAACTTCCATAGTCGAGCATTTTCCATATGTCCTAAACATTTTTTGGAACTCAAAGTTTTTTATCTAATTATTGTACTTGCAATTGCTCATAGAAAAAGGTGATTCCATTCAGGTGTATTTAGAAAACTTGGCCAGGGAAGAGAATGTTTAAGAATATGTGAAGCATCATCCATTTTTGGATTGACGCAAAAGGTAAAATGGTCAACTGCCGATACTCATAGCTTCTTAATTTCTCAAGTTTTGTTTTATCCTTTTTCTTTGTCTTATGTCTTCTTTGTTTTATGTCTTATGTTCCTCGTGGTAATATGATAGACTCCTTTTTGGATAATGGTGTTTCCTTTAAAAAGACATTTTCGTATGATGGTTTTGCTTTAGTAGTGACCTACATTATGTCCATATTTTTTGGCCTTGATGTTTTTCCATGCATTTGTTGTGGCTGTACAGCTCCATAATTGCTTTCTCCTGTCCAATTTTTCAGTCATAGAGTGCACAAGGAGAGGTTGGTGCAACTGCCATGAGTGGCAGAGGGCGTGGAGGTGGTTTCCCTGGTCGGGGACGAGGAATGAAGAGGCGATACAGATGACCCCCATTCATTTTTGTTATCGAATTTTCTATGTCTGATCAAAGAATGTGGACATATTTTAGTTTCTTATTTTGTTATTACATATTTGGATGATGACGTAACTTGGGATTGAATGTTTAGCTTTTTGTTTGGGAAGTGTGGCTATTGCTTTCGTTTGATGTACAAAATGAAACTTCATCCTTTTAATCTATTTTTTTGAAAGGAATTTCTATGAGGACATGAAGCAAAATTAAAATCTCAATTCCTTTCGTTGTCGATAATTACTTCAAGTGTTTAGGTTTTAGCTTTTTATGTAATCAGGATTTCATGTGCAACCATATTTGAACCAAGTTTACATACATATGTAACTAGGCTTTAGGGGTTTTGAAACCACCATTGTGGTTTCGGAACCACTTTGGCAGTGTGCCATTGAATCAATGCTTACCCAGGAGGTATCGAAACCTCTATAAGGGGTTTCAAAACCACACATAAAGATCTTGTAATAGAAAAGGTTTTAGGGGTAGGAAGTTGTGTATATACACCAATCCATTTTTAAGGTTAAGCTCCTTTGCCTTTGGTGTAGAGATGTAGGAAATTCGGTACATACTGTTTTTATTACAAAACTTATGGTAAATCTGGTACCTTTCGTAGTAAAATGTGTACATACATGTCAAACTTGGGGTTTCGAAACCCCAATTATGGTTTCGGAACCACAATTATGGTTTCGGAACCACTTTGGCAGTGTGCCATTGAATCAATGTTTACCCAAGAGGTATCGAAACCAACAACGGCGGTTTCGAAACCACACATACAGATCTTGTAGTAGAAAAGGTTTTATGGGTAGGAAGTTGTGTATATACACCAATCCTTACCCAAGGTTCAGCTCCCTCGCCTTTGGTGTAATGATGTAGGAAATTCGGTACATACTGTTTTTCTTACGAAACTTATGGTAAATCCGGTACTTTTTGTAGTAGAATGTGTACATAGACGTCAACGTAGAGGTTTCGAAACCACAACTGGGGTTTCTAAACCACCTATACAGCACTTGTAGTGGAAAAGTTTTTCGGGTAGAAAGTTGTGTATATACACAAATGCTTACACTAACTTCAAATTTTGTAAGAATTTAAGTACATACCGTTTTCTTACTAATATTGTAAGGTTTTCCGTACATTTTGTAATAATTTCGATATATACACAAAACCTTACAGAACTTATGGTAAATCTAGTATATTTTGTAGTAAAATGTGTACATACACATCAAACTAGGGGTTTCGAAACCCCAATTGTAGTTTTGGAACCACTTTAGTAGTGTGTCATTCATTCAATGCTTACTAATGAGGTATCGAAACCAACAATGGCAGTTTCGAAACCTCCCATTCAAATCTGGTACATTTCGTAGTAAAATATATACATACACAAATGCTTACACTAAGTTCAAATTTTGTAAAAATTTAGGTACATACCGTTTTTCCTACTAATATTGTAAGGTTTACCGTACTTTTTGTAGTAATTTCGGTATATACCCAAAACCTTACACTTTGTGTAGAAAATTAGGTTTTCTCGTAGGAAATTGTATATGTACACAAATTCTTACACTAAGTTCAGCCATTTTGGCCTTTGGTGAAACTTTGTAAGAATTTTGGTACATACTATTTTTCTTACTAATATAGTAATGTTTCCCGTACATTTTGTACTAATTTCGATATATACATAAAACATTACACTATCTGTAGAAAATTAGGTTTTCTCGTAGGAAATTGTGTATGTACACAATTTCTTACACTAAGTTGAACCCTTTTGGCCTTTGGTGAAACTGTGTAAGAATTTCGGCACATACCGTTTTTCTACTAATATTGTAATGTTTTCCGTACATTTTGTAGTAAGTTCGGTATATACAAAAAATCTTACACTTTGTGTAGCAAATTAGGTTTTCTCGTAGGAAATTTTGTATGTACACAAATTCTTACACTAAGTTAAACCCTTTTGACCATTGGTGAAACTTTGTAAGAAATTCGGTACATACCATTTTTCCTACTAATATTGTAAGGTTTCCCATATTTTTTGTAGTAATTTTGGTATATACACAAAACCTTACACTTTGTGTAGCAAATTAGGTTTTCTCGTAGGAAATTGTGTATGTACACAAATTCTTACACTAAGTTGAGGCATTTTGGCTTTTGGTGAAACTTTGTAAGAATTTCAGTATATACAATTTTCCTACTAATATTGTAATGTTTCCCGTACATTTTGTAGTAATTTCGGTATATACACAAAATATTACACTTTTGTAGAAAATTAGGTTTTCTTGTAAGAAATTGTGTATGTACACGAATTCTTACACTAAGTTGAACCCTTTTGGCCTTTGGTGAAACTTTGTAAGAATTTCGGTACATACCGTTTTTCCTACTAATATTGTATGGTTTCCCGTACATTTTGTAGTAATTTCGGTATATACAGAAAACCTTACACTTTGTGTAGCAAATTAGGTTTTCTCGTAGGAAATTGTGTATGTACACAAATTCTTACACTAAGTTGAACCCTTTTGGCCTTTGGTGAAAATGGTTCAACTTTGTAATCAGTGCATATAATTTTTCCTACTAATATTGTAAGGTTTCCCATACATTTTGTAGTAATTTCCGTATATACACAAAACCTTACACTTTGTGTAGCAAATTAGGTTTTCTCATAGGAAATTGTGTATGTACAAAAATTCTTACACTAAGTTGAACCCTTTTGGCCTTTGGTGAAACTTTGTAAGAATTTCGATACATACCGTTTTTCCTACTGATATTGTAAGGTTTTCCGTACATTTTGTAGTAATTTCAGTATATACACAAATCATTACAGTTTGGGTAGCAAATTAGGTTTTCTCGTAGGAAATTGCGTATGTACACAAATTTTTAGGTTGTAACATATTATGTACATACCCTTTCTCTTACAGTTTTCGTAATAGATTATGTATGTACCTAAATCCTTACGTTGTAATAATTTATGTATATACCGTTTCTATTACAAGTTTTGTAATAAAAGCGATACAAATTTTGTAACAAATTGTGTACAAACATTTACTCGATTAACTGGTTAGCCATGATTTAGCCTTTAATTAGTGGTTGTTTCCTAAAATCTTCCCTGGCCTAGAGCAAAGCCAAATTTGAATTATTGTTAAACAATTTGATTTTTCTTTTACAATTAGAGAAACATGTATGTGAAATTGAAATCAGAATTAAATTTAAATTTTGTCAAAAATATGCATTCACATACCCAAATGAATGGTGGTAATGGTGATATATGAACCCTATACTTTAAGCGTATATGTAAAAAAATATTAATTCATAATTAAAAAATTTCGAGCATTATCATAAAACAGATAGAGGATAAAAATAAGCTTAATTTATAAAGAACTGTGTGAAATTTCCTAAATTAACGAGGATAAGAACAAAATGTTCCTTTCTAGTACAATTACAAAATAGGTAGGACGAAATTTTCGTTATATTATCAACGACAAAAGAATTTTTTGTGCACTCCACAAAATATTCGTTGTTTTTGTTATTATTTTCAAGGGAAAACTACACCAGTGACCACCGAAGATATTGGGGATATCTATTTGAACCACCGAACTATAAAAAACGTCAATCACACCACTAAACTTATTAAATCAACTTATTTTGACCACCGCCGTTAAAAAATTAACGGAGGGGTGACGGAAGTGCCACGTGGCAGTTAACAGGACATTTTTAAAATTACATGTTTAGTCCCTGTTATTTACTTATTAAATCAATTTGATCCTAATTTTATTTTAATTAAATAAAAATTAATCAACCAATCAAATTATGACATGTGTCATCACCCAATTGGATTAATTTAATTTGTTTTGTTTAATATTTAATATATTTTTTCCTCCAATCAGGTGGTGACACGGGACCAAAGGGATAAAACCCCACGCTTTAACCATTGAACCAAACTGCTCTTAGTGCTATAGTTTGCACCTTTTATATACATATCTTATAGTTCGACTGCAACCTGTTGACTTACTATGGGTAACAGTAACGTGAACAACGTAAGCGTCTTCTCTTCCGCCGATTTATTATTATTACCTTTTGAAAATGGCAGTTTCTTTTTTGTACTTAAATCTATTATCTGATGTCACGTTTTGTTGAAATGCAGAATACAGAGGAAAGCACTGATCTTGGTACGTTGTTCTTTCCCTTGGCATATATGTCGCTTTCTCTTTCTGTTATTTGGTTGTTTATCCTGGAAAAGGATGCATTTTAATAGCACATCTACAATATTCTGTGCAGAGTTTAGTACTGTAGTACACTAATTGATCTCGTAAAAATAAAATGGAAGTAATTTCAACCAAGCATACGCCTACCATTTAGAGGAATTTGTTTTTGTGAATACTTTAGGGTCTGAGGATTATACTGTTCTACTATTATGAATTATATCCATGATGGTATCCTAACTCTTAAGATGAAGAAATGGTAGTTTTTTTTCCTTATCCCAAATGGGTTGTAAAGGAAAAAGACCGGAAGAAACGATTTGCTTCTAAAGTATGCTTTTGGATTTAATTTCAGGTGCAGTGTTGCGAAATGGAAGAGAAATCCTTTTGCAGGTAAATGTGACAAATGCTGATCATTCTTTTTTATAGGAACTTGGACACTTTGTTGAGTTCATAAATGCTCTATGGTGTTCTATGTGCTGATTCTAAATTTATAATCTAAGTTGGTACTTCTTGTTTTCTTCCCCTAACTTTTACTAAACTATAAGATATGTATATAAAAGGTGCAAACCATAGCACTAAGAGTAGTTTGGTTCAATGGTTAAAGTGTGGGGGGTTTTATCCCCTTGGTCCCAAGTTCAAACCACCATAACGCCATCTTTATTTTCTTCTTTAAATTTCCTTTAACTAGGTGGTGAATTGGAGAAAAAAAATATATTAAATATTAAACAAAATAAATTGAATTAATCAAATTGGGTGATACACGTGTGATAATTTGATTGGTTGATTAATTTTTATTTAATTAAAATAAAATTATGATCAAATTTATTTAATAAGTAAATAACAGGGACTAAACATGTAATTTTAAAAATGTCCTGTTAACTGCCACGTGGCACTTCCGTCACCCCTCCGTTAATTTTTTAACGGCGGTGGTCAAAATAGGTTGATTTAATAAGTTTGGTGGTGTGATTGACGTTTTTTATAGTTCAGTGGTTCAAATAGGTATCCTCAATATCTTCGGTGGTCACTGGTGTAGTTTTCCCTATTTTCAACGATAAAAGAATTTGTTGCACTCCACAAAATATTCTTTACTTTCTCAACGGCAAAAGAATTTGCTTTTGTATTTGACAAATTTTTGTTATTTCTGTAATTGACAAGATTGTCGAAGCCCTTCAAAATAAATATTAATCCTCCTAAATTAACTTGTAGAAATAGTACAATTAGACCGAATTCCAAAAGAGCTAAATCTATTATAATCTCAAAGTTTGAATAATAAGAACTAAAATGAGGGTTTTGAATTATTGATAAAATTTGTACAAAATCATTTACGTACTGGATAAACTATTTTCATTAAATGTTTATTATTTTATTGACGATTAAGAGGTTTAAAATTTTAATTGACAGGATAATTATTTGATGTACAGTCAGTGAAAACTTTTTTTCCACACGCAAGCTTCTTCTAAAGCTGTAAACTTTAAACCGCAAACACTAAAATTCTAACTCTAAACCCTAAATCTTAACCTCTAAACTCTAAAAACTAGACACGTGGAATTTTTTTTCATCAGCAGTGCATCGGATAAAAATTCTAATCATAAATGTTAAACAAGAAACTTTATAAAAACTACAAACATTAAACAACATATTAGTTGAACAAAATGTCCAAATAGAAAAGCACAAACAACATAGTAGTAGCTTCAGTTTATAAAGTGATAAATGCAAAAATTATACATAGTAGAGCTAAGCTGGCCATGGGAATGACACTTTGGGTTGAGTTGCATCCACTGCTTCATCACATTTGGTAGCTGAACTGCTTGATTCTCATCTTCGACATGCCCTAAATGTCATTAGGATTAGTGATATATATATATATATGGTGTTGTTTCGGTTTTATATCCCGAAAATTACAATATTGTGAAAAAAAACACACACACCCAAATCTGTGAATGATTACTGATCCCATAAGCTTGGTTGGCAGTGTTTACAAACTATTATCCAAGGTCCTTGCGTTGAGGCTTAGTGCTGTTATTGAGGAAGTTATTGGCGACTCTTAATTTGCCTTTTGTAAAGGAAGACAAATCCTTGATTGTTCCCTTATCGCTAATGAGACGATTGACTACTGCAAAAAGAGAGGTCTAGAAGCTATCGTGTTCAAGGTCGACTTTTGTAAAGCTTATGATACAGTTGATTGAAGTTTTCTACTTTTTATTTTGAGGAAAATGAACTTCAGCTTTGTTTGGTACAATTGGGTTCATCTTTGCATTTTACGGCATCGATCTCAATTTTGGTAAATGGAGCTCCCACCAACACTTTTCAGATTCGTAGAGGGCTTCGTCAAGGCTGCCCCCTATCCTTTTATTGTTCAATTGTGTAGCTGAAGCTCTTAGCTCAATGCTTTCAAAGGTTGTATCCTTGGGTTTCTTCAACGGCATCTATATTGGCAATAATCTAATCGAAGTCTCACACTTGTAATTTGCGGATGACTTAATCCTTTTCTATGGGGCTAACGAATCACAGATTAGAAATGTCATTCGTATTTTGAAAGGATTTGAATTAGCCTCGGGATTAAAGCTGAATTTAAGTAAGTCTAAGCTGTTGGGCATAAACGTTGAAGGCTCGTTAGTTGAGCATTGGACTTCTTTGTTTCACTATCATAGCGAGTGTTTTTCTGCACTTACCTTGGCTTTTCGCTGGGAGCTTCGAGGAATTCTGCCCAGTTGTGGTCGCCGATAGTGGATAATTTTCGTAAGAAATATACAGGATGGAAAGCAAAATCTCTCTTTTGCAGGTCGCATTACCTAGAGAATGCAACTTGGTTGCAGATCGCCTGGCAAAAAATGGCATTTCAAGAACAACAGATTTGCTGGTTGTGAAACATAACTAAGATATTTTTTGTTGTTGTCTTAGCTTTCAGCTGGTTTGTCCCTACTGAACTGTTGTGGAGGTTTTCGTGTCTTAGCTGATGTCATCTAGTTTTCGTGTTGGTATTAGGGGCATGTTATCTTTGTTCGATCTGGATATGGCACTAAGTATAACACTCTTTTTCTTCCATTTAATTTAAGTTTAGAGAGTTTTTTAACGATACTCTCTCGGGGTCTATTTGTGTTATGTAGTGGGTTTTTAATAAAATGTTTATCTTTAAAAATACTAATCCTAATCGAAGAAAAAAGTACACATATTAATATCTAAATAGGTTGAGCGGGATAACCTGACATAAATACAATAAGACTTAACTATGAGCAATATCCTCTATCAGTAACGGGGCAAGCCAACCTGGTGGTATACCATTACCATGATATGTAGTTACCAATCAATTTTTTTAATCTAAGTTTGAAGCTTATTGTTGAACCCAGTTTTAAGAAGAAAAGAGTCAAGGTCGATGTGGAATCAGATTTAAAGTAAAAATTGACTAACTCAACTTGAGTCAGGTTGAATTACAAAATTTACACTATATGATATATATATATATATATATTAGGGTTTCTTCACATTCCTTTTCACCTTTCATTTTTTTTCTTTTTCACCTCTTTTCATCGCTTTTTTTCATTCTTCGCTTCTCCATTTTCGTTATTCTTCTCGATTGGGTTTCAAATTTGCATGTAATTAAAAGATGTAATTAAAACGTATTAACACCGGTGAAGTCTGAAATATCAGATGTAATTAAAAGATTTTTAATGTCGAGACTAAAATTTGTGGGCTTTGTAAAACTTGGTTGGCATTCTTTGGGGAAAATTGGGCTCAGCAACACTATAATTATACAAAATCTGCTGGTCTGTGTGTTTGAGAAACATTATTGTTGACCGGTAAAACTAACAACGTTCGGATGGTGACGATTCACATGTAGTAACAATATCTTTTTGAATTGTATTTTCTGTCTTCAGTTTGTCCAAGGTTGCCGAGACAGAGTAATGTTGAATGTGGGAGGAGTAGCGGGTCGCCCCTTAAATTTTGGGTTTAATTCTATTTTAGATCCCTCTAAATTTTAAAGTTAGATGAATTAAACCTCGGCATCCCAAATATTTTGGATTCAATTGCTTTTTAAGTCTTTTAATTTTGAAACTAGGTAAATTAGATACTAGCTCCCCATATTCTGGGTACAGTTGTTTTTAGTTTTCTCTTACTTTTGAAAATAGTCAAATTAAGTCTTTATCTACCAATTTTTCGGTTTAAATACTTTTTAGATCCATTCAATTTTAAAAATTTAAAAGTATATCTTAACCCCCCTCCATTTCTAATTTTAAATTGAGGACTTAACAATTAAACTCTAACAATTATTTTACTTCTATTTATATTTGTCCGTGAAATTTCATCATGGCTCCATTCGAATGATTTTTTTTCTTCCTTGTTGGCTTGTTGCTAAGTGTTTGCTACTCTAATCCCATTTTATTTCTTTTAATTACATAAAAAACAAGAGTTTGGAATATAAGTAATTGTTGTAAACATCGATATTCGAACTTAAATTTACAATATATCACTTTTAGAAAATGACTCTATGAATCCTTTGAAACTCGAATTAAAAGAAAATTTATAATGAAAAGATTGGATTTTTAATGACAACATAATCAAATTCATATATTATATAATCTTCATCATCCGTGTCTGATACATTCGATTCCGAAATCAATACCTCGTCCCATATTGACCTCACTGAAGTTGTTATAGGTTCCGATCCCTACCAATAATCAAAATAAGAAAAATTAAATTTCAATCGAATTTTTGATATAACAATACACACACTAAAATTAATGCATATGCATTATATTTGTTGTTATATCGAATTATTTTTTGACCCCATAAATTTAATTTAAATCGATTCAACTTGGAGTTGGACAAGAAAGGGATTATCTAAAATTCATTGAACAACAGAAGAAATGTTATATAAAACTAAGGGTGGAAATGTTTGGGATCAATTTTACCTGCAAAAATATCTTCAATGCTTGTTCTTCAGAGTTGTTGTTGATCACATATAGGGCTGCTTCCTAAAACAAAATCTTATGAAATTAATAAAAAAATCAAAATTATTGAGGGAATTCCGACTCTTTCGGGAGAAGTATATGAAATGTTATTATTTATCTCTTGATTATTGGGGTTTATGTTTATGTGCTTAAAATTTAAGGATTGTGGTTTGAATTTAGTGATTATGGTTAGAATTTAAGATTTATAGGGTAAAACTTAAATCCCTAACGTATTACTCTAACATCTAAACCTTAAATTCTAACTTTAAACCCCAACTTATAAATCTCTAAACCCTAAATTAAATTTTTAACCTCTAAAATTAACGCAATTGTGAAAATAAAAAATTTCTACCATCAAATTATGAGATATTTTTCTTAAAACAATATCTATTGTTAGGGTTTAATCGGATGACACTATACAAATGGCTCCCGAAAGAGTTTTAAAAAGTTTCTAAAGCATAAATATTGGGGGAATTGTGTTACCCAACTTACCCTGGCTAACTTCATTTCCGTATCAAACAAAGCTTTTGGTTCGTTTTCAAAGCATAATCTCCTCTCATGATCATCATGTTCAGCAGATGATGATGATGAAGAAGAAGAAGAAGAAGAAAATGAAGGATTTTCCATTCTAATTTCTCACCAACCAAACAAACAAAAACAAAAACAAAAACCCCAAACTCAAAGAAGTGAACGTAGGGTTCTTACATATAGGAGCCGAATGGTCCCACCTGTGACCACATTTCGAGAATCACATACAAAAATGTCTTCTTCTTGGTGAGGACCAGTAAACTCCAAAACCTGAATATGAAATGTGTTGCCTCTCTATTTACTTATGTGCAAAGTGCAAACTTTGACTTTGGGTATGGATTTTGCTTTATCTTTGCATGTCACATGCTTCCTGGATATCTGGTTTTTGCCACATTTCTACCTGCTTACATGTTTCTCCCATTAATGATGAACAACTAACTACAATCTTTCACAGGGAAATACTATGCCCACGTATATATAGTTGAGATTCTCCTTTTTTTTTTTATACTTATCTTTCATGTTAATTTTACTGTCCATGTTCAAGGTTCATAGTTATCCGTTTTAACAATATTATTATTGTGGAACTCAAGGAGTGATCCTAGTGAAAAAGATGATGGTGTTCATCCTATGAGACACGAGTTCGAGCAGATTTGTTTGCAAGGTGTGTCTTATCAAAGAGTTAAAAAAATGTATGAACAAATACTACATTGTAATCACTTTAAGACTATTAAAAAACAATATCATTATAGTGAGTATTCGATTGAGTCTAGTCAAAAGACTTTGAGCTAGCCGAGTTGACGAGTACTATTTTATAACTCGAACTTTATTTGATTTTTTTTTCAAATCAAGTCCAGTTTATGAAATTCGAGTCAAGTTGTTCGAGTTTATGTTCAAATTTAATTGTGAATATTTATAATGGTATTATACTAATCGGTTCCAATTTAAACGGCTTTCTATAACTATTTATGATATACACTGTATATTTCTCCATATCTTTTCATATGTGATATACATATATCAGACATAGTTGAATGACTCAACTCAAACTTAAAAATCGATCCACTAATTAATAAAAATTTTGAGTTATTCGAGTCCTATTTTATAATTCAAACTTTATTTAAATTTTTTCTAGTTAAATTGACTTTATAAAATTACGATTCAAATCAAGTTGAATTTTTCTCCGTAGAACAGAATAAAAAATATCAACATTTTCAAGTCGAGTCAAAAAAATTTACCCTTAAATGTCCCACATTTTTTATATTCTCTCTTTGAGAATGTATGCACCTTAATATTACACCCATTATTAAGGATTTAAGGTTGGATCAGTTTGATCCGTCCTATATTCTTTCTTACAGAAGGTTTATTGGATGAATAATTCTATTTATAAAAGAAATTATTAGATGGATCTGACTCACCCCATCATCTGTAGTCTCTGCTAATAAAATCTATTTATGTCAAAAATACTTTCATATACCCTTTCTTTTTTTACATGTAAGAAAGAGGTGAAGACTCACATTGAATAAAAATAACATTGATAAATCTTATTGACTAGGACTACGGATGACGTGGTGAGCCGAATCCAACTAATAATTTTTCTATTTACAGAAAGTTCACTGTGTTGGATTTTTTTTATATTACTTATCCCCCTAAGTTTTCAAAAAATGATTTAATATGATTTTGAAAAGAAAAAAAATTCTTTTGTTTTAAACTATTTATAAAATAAGAAAAACAAAGGAATTAGATAGTTAAATAAAATGAAATGAAATGGGCTAAACTCAAATAGGGAAATGAATTCCAACGACAATTTGGGTCTAAGATCCAAAAGCAATATAAAGTGAAAATCAATGTAGGCCCATTTTCCGGTTAATATCCAAAATTTGGAGACAAGAATTGGTTGCAACGGTCCAATTGAATTAAACTATTTAGAGGAATAAGTAATGGATTTCAAATATAAATTATAAAACAAACATAAAATATATTAAAAATAGGGGATTTATATGGTCAAACTCGAAATAGACGTTCGACTGGCACGTTATCGGCGTTTTTAGGGACGTTGTGTTAGAAGAAATGACCGCTTAGGTCCTGCAACCAAAGGGGTATCTTTAGACGCGACAATCGGCGACTGGGATTTGGAGGTTTGGGTTTGGGAAATTTTAAGAATTTGAGGACTATTTTGTAAAAATTATAAAATTTTAGGATTTTATTAAAAAATTATGAAAAATTATTTTAAAATTTTAATTTTGAAAAAATAAGCATGTCACGTGTCAAATATTAATTGGTTAATAATTTTTTAATACCTTTTAACGGTCATGCACCTAAAATTGCAACATTGTAAACTTTAGACACCTAAAATTATAACGCTTAAAACTTTAGACATCTATTTAAAAAAAATTAAACACCTAAAATTCGAAAAAGAGATACTTTAAAATTTTATTTTTTATTTTAAACCTATTTAAACTTCTAAAGTTCATTGCATTTAAATTCTTTTACCGACTTAAGTATCGGAGAATACACGTTAACGCCTCACTGCAATCACCGGAAAAAAAAGGTGGAAAAAGAAGCCGAAATTGGGTACAGAGCGGTGCAGTACATTTTTTTCTATGTGCATATGTGAGTAGAAGTAAGCATTCGATCAAGACGAATTAAGAAAATTGAGTTACTTAAATTAAAGAATTATATTTTATGACTCAAACTTTATTTAAAAAAATTTCGAGTCAGGTTGAATTTATGAAATTCAACTCGAGTTTTTTGTGTGTAAATTTAATTATAATTATTTACTTTGTTATAGTATGGATTGATTTTGATTTAAACGACTTTATCTATTCATATAAAGTATACATATATATATATACATACATACATACATATATATATATATTTCTATATTTCATTTTTTCACATTTGAGTACGATTTTTAATGTTATTCAATAAAAATATATTTCATCTAAAGTTATAAAATATATTTATAGTGTTATTTTAAAGAATGAACTTTTGAAAATAAAGCATATATGGGAATATAAAGGAGTCAAGAAATTGATGAGAGTAAAAAATTTACAAAAAAATACAGTTGAAAGACCAAATTACATAAAATGTAAAGTTAGGGGCTAAATTGAAAAATATTTTTACTAAAAAAATGAATTAAAGTTACACATATATTATCTAGTGGAAGTGGAGCTTGCTGTTTAAATTTGGTCAACAATGGACATGAACGAAAAATTGAAGAAATAAGAAAATCATACAAAGTTAAGAGGTTAAATTGTAAAAATAAAATTTTATTTTTAAAATATTAATTGAAGCTAAATATGTATTTTAAAGTGATTTAGGTACATGAGGTTCAAATTTGATTAAAAATATACTTAAAACGAAAGAAAAATTCAAGAAATATGGAAATCATACAAAGTTAATGCGCTAAATTACAAAAAGAAAGATTTTTTTCAAATAAAATGAACTGAAGCTAAATAAGTATTCTAAATGGTTTAAGAACATGTGGTTTAAATTAGGTCAAAATTGACTTAAAATAAAGGAAAATTGAAGGAGAAATAAAATCATAGACTAATTTGCAAAACTACAATTTTTTTTTTTTTTGAGTTGGACAAACTTGAACTCGAAATTTTACGAGTTATTCGAATTAAAAAAATCTAATTTCTACAAGTAGAGTCGAATTTTGTTCACCCGACACAATAATAAACTCTCTTATCAAACCGCATAAAAAAAAAAATAATAATAATAATAATAATAATAATAATAATAATAATAATAATAATAATAATAATAATAATAATAAACCTCTCGTATGTGGTGCAAACATGCAGTGTTTTATCCTTAAGGTAAGGAATACAAATAGATTCAATTCAAAAAAAAATTAACAAATAGTCACTTCAGTAATTATAAAAAATTTATTAAATCTATCTAATATATAAAATTGTTAGTTTATGTTATAAAATACTGATAAATTTCAATAAGCTTAAAGATCGTTTTATAACAATTTGATTAGTTTAATAATTATTTTTGTAATAGTAAGTTAAAGTTTAATGACTATTTTATAATAATTTAATAAATTTAATAATTGTTTTGTAATTTTTAGAATTCAATAACTAAAATGATTATTTTACTTAATTTAGTGGACATTTATATACTTTACCTTTTATTCTTATTTTGCAAGCATCTTGTTCTAGCCCACAGGATTATGATAGAAAGGCTCATTGTATTTGCATTTATTTAAATTAATTATTTTTTACTTAAAAAATAGGGTGTGTTTGGTTCTAGAGAATACAAGTCATTTTTATTTTCTTAAAAAATAGAAAATATTGACGAAAACGTGTTTGATTACAAAATTTGAAAATGTTTAGAAAATTAAACAAAAATGAGTGAAGTTTTAGAAAAAGGTGTTTTCACTATTTTCATTGAAAATATTTTAGAGAAGTGGAAAAGATAAAAACAAGGATTTTAAAATTTTAACTCTATTTAACCTAGGTTGAAATATTTTTAATGTTAATTTTAGAACTTTGATTTATTTAATTATATTTTTATTATAATGATATTTTTCTAATAACTACATTTTAATTTAATTATTTAATGAATAACTATTTGTTTATTTTTATTTTGAAAAACTAGATATCAAACACATTTTTACTATTTTTATTTTTGAAAACAAAATTTCATTTCTATTAACCAAATGTGTTTTCTATTTTCTGAAAAATTAAAAATAAACATCAATTTTATGAAAATGGTTATAGAAAATATTCTCTAGAACCAAACATGTTAAAAATCGGATATAAAAAAATATTTTCTGTATAATAATATTTACATCTGTACAAAATGCATTTATATAAAATTTAGCTTAACTAACTAGCTAATTATTTTTAGCCCTGAATTTGCTTAACAAGTAATTATGTTGTTGCATTTCTAAGGCTTTTGTTATAATATTTGCAAATTGTTTTGATAAAGTTATATATTTTGTTTGTATCAATTTGTTTTATATCTTGTCCCTCACAAAATAACATTTTATTTCTTTCATAAAATATTGAATTTGCAGCTATTTGCATTGCAGTTTTGCTGTCACAGAAAATTGTTATTGGTTCATTATTCAAAACATTAAGTTTAGATAACAAGCCCTTTAACAAGATTATCTTTGTTGTAGTTGCTGCCATACTTCTCTATTCTGCATCAGCAGATGATCTTGTAACTGTATTTTTGCTTGTTTTATTTTCGAGATATCAAAAAATCTTTCAGCTTAATGAAATATACAGTCACTGACTTTTTTGATAAAGGGCATGATGTCCATTCTGAATCACATTATGTTTTTAGCTTACAATCATTCAATGCCTTCAGCAAAATCTCTTGTTTTGGATTATTCTTCACATTTTTTTCACTTTTAAATCTTCTTCTAAGTGTAATTTCTTTAAATCCCGCATAAATTGATTCAGATTTTAGACTGTAAAAGTGATGTCAGGTATTTTATGAGTCAAATATATCAATCTTTCTAATAGTCTTTGAAACATTATTTTGTCTTATATAACTTTATTTCTAGTTTTTTGTTGCAGTCCTTTATCAAACACGACTGTAGTGAGCTTTTGATTTTGCTCCAAAGGTGATCACGCTGGCTTGGATTGATTAATATCTCTTTTTTTTTTTATCTCAAGCTTTTAGTTCTCCTATGTCTTTCATCTTAAAACTATCATTCAAAATTCTTTTCAATTTATAAATCAAATAAATTTAATTTTATTTTCAGTGATCATTAAGTCATCTACGTAAAAGAGCATTATCACCAGCTTGTTCTCTTACTTTTTGGTAAATATAGGATAATCGTACTTGCTTTGCTTATAACTTGTAGCCGGCAAGGTCTCTGTTAACCTCAAATTTTACTGTTTTGAAGCTTGTTTCAATTCATACAAAAAATTTTGCAGCCTACAAATCCTATGCTCTCGCTAGCTGTAAAGACCTTCAGGCTAACACACGTAAACGTTTTCATCAAGGTTGCTTTGTAAAAGAGCATTGTGAACACCTATCTGATGAAGAGGCCAATTGAACATTGCAACAAGAGAAAAAAACAATTCTGGCAATAACTAGCTTGGCCACAAGGAGAAAGGTGTCATTATAGTCAAAACAGACCTTTAGTTTTTCATTTTTCTTTGAATCACTCAAAATCAAATGTGTTGGTTTAATTCAGTTAACATGTTGTTAATATAATATATAAAAAAATGTGAAATCGAACTTATTTAATCACTTAATATATTTTTATTTAGGTAACTCGTTTTAATCGAATTTTATTCATTTCCACTCATAATTATTTCATAAAAAACAAGTTAAATTATCTAATAGAGCTTTTCTTTCAACAAAAAAATGTTGAAAATGATAAGTAGATAAGAACTTACTCCCATCACTTAAATGGAGAATTTTTTTGGATAAATTCTATGTTGCTTTGTTTTTTTAACACTACATATTCTTTAACATTTATATTCATAAAAAATAGTTTAATAACATTCAATAATTAATTTTAAGTACTATACTAAACATGTTTTATAACTTAAATTCCATAATTGTCCTACACTTAATTTTTTAGTTCATCAATCAAACGTTTAGTATTAGAGGTTAATCGAACACCAACTTGGTGAACAAAAAAATACCAAATAATCAAAAAAATTGAAAACAATACTTCTTTTTATAAGAATAGTTATGACTTTTAATATTTTTTAAAAAACTGTTTTAAATTGAATAGTTTTTTTCTGTAAAATTGAATGCTTTCGATTAGAAGGAGAAATTATATTATAGGCTCGATTCACCACGTCATTTATGGTCCCAACCAATAAAAAGTATTCATTTCATTAATTGTTTCATGTCATTTTTTTACCGAGTAAATCTTCACTCAGATTTATTGTAAATTAAATTAAAAAACACTTTTTACCAATTGTAGATATGAAAAAAATAATGAAATAAATGTTTTTATTGGTTGGGACCATGATTGACGTGGTGAGCCAGACCTATGATATAATTTCTCGACTACAACATTAGGAAAATTCTACAATGGGCGACGACCATTATGAACACCACTAACGATGAACATCGATGAACACCATTAGTTTTTTTTAATTTTAAAATATAAAGGACTAAAATTATAATTAAAATTATATCTTAAAAATAAAAATCAAATTTAATAGTTACTTTATAATATATTATTAATAGGTTAGAATCAAATAAACCCAATTCTCCTAAACCCTAACAAAATCAATCTCTTAAAAAAATAGAAATCAGTTTATAATTTTTAATAGGTTTAGGAGAGTTGTGTATATTTGATTCTAATTTATTAAAAAATTATAAACTGGTTTCTATTTTTAAGAGATTGTTTTTGTTAGGGTTTAGGAGAATTGAGTGTATTTGATTCTAACCTATTAAAAAATATTATAAAGTAACTATTAAATTTGATTTTTATTTTTTTAAGAGATAATTTTAATTATAATTTTAGTCTTTTATATTTTTAAAATTTAAAAAAATATATTATTGGTGTTCATTGGTTCTCATCGTTAGTGGTGTTCATCAATGTTCGTCGCACGTGGTAGACTCGTCCACAACATTAAGAGTGTATTCAGATAGAAAATTTAGAAAATAAATTAAAAAGTTTTTTATATATTGAAATTTGATAATAAAAAAACAAAATCAAGATAGAGAAACGATAGTGTTAAAGTAAATAAAGAAAGAAAGAAATTATAAGCAATGCGAAAGTTAAAAAATTTGTAAAACCCGAATAGATATCTAACAACATAAAAATTAAAATATTAAAAAATGAGTTTTGCACTTAAATTTTAAAATAACTACATAAAGATAATATAACAAATGCTAATATATGTAACGAGATAGAATTTACTGATCCTATGTAAAAATTTTAAGTTTTATTTTTTCTAGATAAATAGTTTTATTCATTTTTCTATACCGTTGAATAAATAAAATATTTTAATTAAATAAAAAGTTATTATATTCATAAAATAAATGTAAAGATTCGGACTTACACAAAAAATAATATAAATATTTTTATTTATTCGATTAATTAATGAATTTCGTTAGATAAATGAAAATTGGCGATTGAAATTAATAATAAAAATGAATAATATATTACAGAAAGGGTATTGATTATATATTATAATGATTCCGTGTGGTATTCAAAACTGTAAAAGCACTTTAAAGTCAGTGTCCAACTGTCATCTGCTCTCAAAATTTAGTCCCTCTGCCTTTTTTTAAACGGCCGTTATGCCTTTTCTCTCAATAACGGTGCCCTTTTCCGTCAATTTCTACGTAACACGTGACTAGACCCTCCCTCCCATGATACATCATACATAACACATGTCATCTCCATCATTCTTCTTCTTTCCATTCCCACATCATGTATAAAGTATAAACCATTACATTACATGATGATGATGATGGTGAGATAATGGGGAATATAACCATGTGCGATGTTAGCATGATAAAAAAACCAAGTGGGATGTCGCTATGTATGGGCATGCAACATACATATGATACACGATGACATGTCAAGGTTTTATATGATGGATTTACTTGGGGTTAGGGTTTTCCTGTAGTCCAGCTATCCAATATGGCGTCACGTCAACTCAAATTACATTTATATCCTTATATTCCTATAAATATTACTATCTCATTCATTCTTCAAAACTTTTCAATTAGATTCTTTTACGGGTATTCATAAATTATTTTTTTCTTCAAAAAAAATATTCTTTTTAAAAAATTGTACTCCAAAGAAAAATAATTGGTTGAATTTTAATTCAGTTTTATATCATAGTTGTTTTAAGCATTCTAGATATTATAAGTTTGAATTTGTTATCGAGATTGCAGTGATGTGAACCTTTAAAAAGTTATATTAGAAATGTAATGGTGCAAAATTACAATTTTTTTAGAGTATAAAACTAAATCATTAATAAAAATATAAAAATATATAAATTATATGAGAATAAAAAAATTCCAAAAGATACGACCGCACCCTAACGCTCTCTGAGTTCATCCCTAGTTTAAGGTGCATATATTTATTATATTAAACGTTGTGAAATAATTATTTTATCAATCACATTTCAAGAAATATTTTTTTGAAAAAATCTTATTTATTTATTTTAAATACCATTGGTCGAATCAGATAAATTTGTCTCATTAAAATTGTTGTTTCATTATTTAATAAATCAAATATTGGGATTTTTTTTCTTATGACTTGTGAGCGAGGAAACTAAGGAGATTTCATAAACAAAATAAAATAAAATTCAACTACCAATTAAAATGGTTGACACTAACTTTACGAAATCTAATTGACTTGAACTTTCAAATCTTATTGGCTGAGTCATTATATATATATATATATATATATATATATATATATATATATATATTTAAGGTTATGATCTACCGAGTCTTACATTATGTAAAATTTAATTATTTTTTACATCGTTGGATGAAATTAAATAAATGGTTAATATTTTTTTTATTTTTTTCTCCAAGTGATAATCTTCTCATATTCTACTGTTAATCTCATTCATCCATTTCACTCATCTAACGATTCAAAAAACGTGTAAAACTTAAAGAGTTTTACACTGTGTAACTGGATCCTATATATATATTCTAAAATTCAAATTCAAAGGGAAATTCATAATTTTGACTTATGATGTTTCTTTCCGTGAGCTTCAAATTCTCAGCAACCAAACACCTCCATGTCAAACCTAAACTTGATTAATTTCTTCAAATTTCACATAAATTCATGTCAAGAGCTAAGCCAACCAGCAAGGATAAGTTCTTATTAATTTTAGAATTAAGTAAATTTTGCCATAATTTTGTTAGTCTAAATTCTCTTGGGTTTCTATCGATTTTGAAATTAATTAAATTGGATCTTCTTCCTCAATGGCGAAGACAATAGTCATGTTTGGGGACATGAATGAAAATTTATAGTATTTTGGGGCAAAATGCAATCTTACCATTTGTAATAAATTATAATTTCAAAAAAATTACAATGATTATACACAAATTAAACCAAACAAGATAAAAATTAAAAAATATATATAAAAATCAAAGTTAGACAAAACTACTCGAACTCGAGTCTCCTAAAATAAACAACATTCTTCACTGAGACCATTTGTTGAGTTTAGAATCAAAAGTCAAGTTTAATTATGTATTTATAGTTATTAAATTATTTATATATGTTGAAAATGAATATTCTCATTCATTGATAATAATACACTGTACATCTGTCTTATATATACACATATAAAAGCTTCACTAACAAACTAACTAATTGTAACAATATTTACAACAAATTAACTAACTACTTTTAACACTCCCCCTCAAGTTGGAGGGTTAAAAATGTTTTTAACTCCCAACTTGGAAATAAGATGTTCATGTTGTTGTAAACCAAGTGCTTTAGTCATTATGTTTGCAACTTGATTTGCTGAAGCCACATGTTCTGTCTTTATTAGCCTTTTTTGATCTTTTCTCGCACAAAATGACAGTCGACTTCAATGTGCTTTGTACGTTCATGATACACCGGATTTGCTGCAATTTGAATAGCTACCTTGTTATCACAATACAATCTGATAGGCTTCATTTCTGTTAACCCCAACTCTTGAAGAAGCCTTCTCAACCAAATTAACTCTGTTGTTGTCATCGCCATACTTCGGTATTCAGCTTCAACTGAAGATCTTGCTATGGTATTCTGCTTCTTTGACTTCCAAGAAACTAAAGCTTCTTCAATTTTAACACAGAAACCGGTAATTAATTTTCTAGACATTGGACAAGATGCCCAGTCTGCATCACAGAATGCTTGAATCTGATAATCTGAGTTTGAAGGAAAAAATAAACCTCTGCCTGGTTCTTTCTTGACATACTTTACTATCCTCAAGGTTGCATCCATATGAGATTGTTTAGTGTAACCCCCTCGTCCCGGTCTGGCCGGACGACCGGTACGAGTGGGCCACACGGGGAAAACCGAAGCGAAACCCGTTAAGGTCCCACCTCGGTTAGCAACCCTAGAAAAATTTCTTTTATTTCTCTTGTCTAAAAGTCTATTTAAGTCCTATGTGATCAAACAACGGAATAAAATACATGAGACAAACATTCGATCCCAAAACAGCAATTAAACAGCCCACTTTTAATATTTTAAACAAGCCGTTTCGAAACACCCTTGAGGCGTATCGAAACGCCTTGACCAGGTCAACTGTCCCAGAGCCTCTACAAGGGGCCGTATCGAAACGGTGGTCAACCGTTTCGAAACGCCCTCAACGGTCAACTTCTCGTGGTCAACGAGATTTTGACCGTTTTGAAACCCTTATACCCGTTTCGATACACCTTCATCTCGTGAATTTCTCAGAATTCCAGTAGCCAAAACGTTCTGAAACGCGTATCGGAACAGGGGTTTCAAAGGCCATACCGTATCGAAACGCGTTCCGATACGGGGTCTCTGAAGCCTTACCCGTTCCGAAACGACCCAGCCCGTTTCGAAACGCGGGCTGTCTGCAGCCTTTTAAAATTCAGATTTAAGGGTATTTCAACAAGTATGAAGGTCCCATAGGACCCCTAAAGGCACACAAAACCATCAAACAAAGTCTAGAGGCATACATCCTATATTTAACATACTCAAACACATACAAGCATGGATTTAGACAATCTTTCGTACATAGCAAATTACACATTAAGAGCCTTTCATACAAGCATGCTTGAAGACATTAAAAGAGAACCAATAAGCATCATACATATCAAATAAGTTTACATGTCATTCAAGCAACTTAAGCATTCATAAGCCATCCATCATACAAACATTCGGCAAGATATAACATGCTTACAAACCAAGTCAACCATAGACATACATCAAACTAAAACCAACAATACCTATCCCATTGCTTAACTATTACATTCTAGCTTTTAAGGTTCATACATTGAGCTAACCATTAGCAACACTTGGATACCCTTCCTTGCCCTTGCCACCCTCAAGCTATTGATTTGCATTGTCGAACAAAAGAGAGCGTAAGCTTAAAAGCTTAGTGAGGGTAAGCTCTTTAAAAACAAACCTCGACAATGCAGGGTCCAAGCACGAGCTACAACCAAAATAAAATGCATGATCTTACCTCCGATCCACGCAAGCCATAAATATAGATGATGCATGAACATATATTCCATATCATGTCATGCTCAACATGTTTAAATCCACAACATATGAAATCACATATATTAAACCATGTTGGCAACACCTCCCAAAACACATTGGCTCACAATTAACCACATATTGGCAACATAAACTACAATCTGTATTGGCACCTAGCTATGACTCGAATACGCGGATAACCGTTGGAACTCACATCCAACAACTCAACCATTACCTGACGGTGGGATTCCACTCATCACCGTTCACGCGGAGGGGATTCCACTCATCCTCACGCCCCGTCGATGGGATTCCACTCATCACCGACTAATATAAATACAATTTCTGGGCGAACCCGTACTCCTCCTTGGTGACTCAACGCCACCAAGGCCACGCGCGACTTTTGACTCATGTGTACACACTAACATCCTAATGATCGATCATTTGTACCCAAGCATACTAGTGCCAAATACTACACATTTCATTAATCATTCATAATATCAATTCATAACACTTCCGTGCTTAGCACGTACTCACCATGATCCTCGGATCATGAAACCACCTCATAATATCATTTCTCATGCCAATACCACATGTACATCATTAACAACCATATTACATTATATTTTACACATGTGTATAACCATATCATATCTATCATCAACATGCATATAACAATGCATCAAACATGCCTCAACATACGTGTATACAACATATACTTAATCAACACCATCGCAATTTAACATGGGGCATATACAACCATTAAAAGTGCAACCAAGGTCTCTAATCAAAGCTTGGGATTAGGCTACCACTCTAATCCCAACTCTAGGTGGGTTTACCAATCCCATCCTAGGTTCACATGCTTGAACCAAATACTCAAAACCATTTGAAAATATTTAACCACTCACCTAAGCTTCCAAGCTCCAAGCTCAACTACCAAGCAAGCATCACCTTCAAGTTTTCGGATTTCTTCCCGAAGCTCCTCCAACGCAAACTCTCGCTTCTAAACAACCTCAATACAATTCAAATAATCCTCAAATCAGCCCAACATCAAAATATCAACCCGGAATACAAATTCAAATATCAAACCCAACATTTCAAGTCATGACCAAACCCCATACTTAGCAATTTCGGACAGCCCTAATACCTCTTCCAAAAACCTTGTTTCCAACATCCATTGCACCCACAAATGATCTCAAATCAATCCCTAACCATAGTACTACCATTGGGCTATCAAACCCCACCTTAAACAACCCCCAAAACTCACCCAAAACCCTCCAAAACACCATTTTCGTACTAATATTTTACCCAGCAGAAAATCATGTTTTTAAACACCCAAATGACATCTAAATGGTCCCAAATCATCCCCTTAGCATACATATACCATCAGCCCTCTAATTACACCTTAAAACCCACCAAAAATCAACTTTTTGACACCTTAAAAATGGGTCCAAGAACCCACTTCGGAAATTCATCAAAATTCAACCAAATTAACATATAATGTATATTTCAACTTGATTAAACAAAACCCCAACTCAATTTAACAAAACAAGATGAAAACCCCATAAAAACTCAAACTTTAAAATCAAACCCTAATTCCCAAAAGTTCATATTTTTAAAATCTAAGACCATGTATGAGTAGGAAATGAAGAGGAGGTTTAGAAAATGATTTTACCTTTAAAAACGCCCTTGAATTGATGAAGAAATCGATGGAAATACGAATTTGAGATTTGGGAGGGTTTGTTAGGGTTTCCATGGTGAAGAAAGGAAAATGAGGAAGATGACTACACCTTTTTTTTGTTCTCTTTAAATTTCAAAAAGTGGTCTAGCTTTTTAAAACATTTAGGTTAAATCACCGCATTGGTCCCTCCTTTTTATTTTAAAACCCAATTAGCCCAAGTTAAGGTCAAATTGATTAAATTTTAATTTTACCGACTCGGACCACTAACCCGACTAACTCCTAGCCCCAAAACACGGGTGTTACAACTCTCCCCCACTTAAGGAAATTTCGTCCCCGAAATTCATCGGACAGGAACCCACTTTCTTTCACACCACAACACACTAACCAACCACGGTGGACTTACCACACAACAATAGATATCTGATGCTAAGATCTCTACTGATTCTTCAAGGCATGCCAATTTCAAACTCAACTCAATCTTTTCAACAAATATAGCACGGAACAGATCTGACTCACATTTCTGAATCATAGATACACGTAACACATCTCAAACCCCTTTCTAACTCTGGTGGTAACCGCAACAGATAACAACAGAACCAGCCCGATTCACAAACTCATACAATACCGCTTGAACACTTGACTCATAACTTTCTCTGACTGATCATCTGTCTTCATCAATTAACCAAACACTATGCAGACGTCTTCAAAATTATTCTAGTTGAAATCTCGGATCTTTATTACTCACTTTTACTGCGAATCTTCCACGGATGTAACAAACTAGAAGAAAACTGAAGCTCAGTCTTGACACGCTGGCAATTTACATACTTACTCTCATACTGAACCACATTATTCATCCACTCACTCCGGAAGTACTCATCTTCAACCCACAATACGTCTTCATACTACTCAGATGCAATACAAATCAACCACCGTGCGCTTTGGCCAAAACAATACATCTCAAAACACTAGGTCAGTCGGTACAACTATTCTGTCTCTGAAATGCAAAACTCTATCATCTCTGGACTGTATTCTGAAGGTCTTCTTTCCACTATGCCTTGCACGTGAGGTGCCAAGAATCTGTCTTGCAACTGTTTCTCATCAAACATTCTGACTCAAAGTAGTCTCAACCCGAAACTCGGCCACAAAACTACTATCATTTGATATACGGAATTCGGCAATTGCAACTCGTAACTCAACTACTAATCTAACAACAAATACAACTCGGAACTCGGTTGCTACGTAGACTCTCTTCAGATAGTACTCAATCTTGAGATCACAGTCTTCAAGCAATTCTAACTACTCATGTTGTTCAAGTTCCAACCATTCCCAAGTCTTCAAATATTTCAAGCTCTAATGATACGTACATATACACTGCGCATTTCTTACTATACAAGCTTGTCTCCAAGTCTTCGAAGCAATTACAACTGTAGTTAACTCTATGTCTCATATCGAATAACTCTTCTCACGGTCTTTCAACTAACTCGATGAACAAGTCGCAATCTTCCGTCTTGCATAAGCACACAACCTAACTCTACATGTAATGCATCAATGTGGTTCACAACCCTTTCTCTGACATAAGTTGATTCAAGGCCGAAGCTCTCTTCAAAGTTTCTTTCAGTTTCTCAAGGGCTCATTGTCTCGCATCTAACCACACAACTGAACATTCTTCTGTAGCAATCTATCAACGGAGCAACTATCTTCAAACACTATTTACAATTCTCTGAAAGTAACAATGCTAGGCCTAGAACTATAGATATCTGTCACAGTCTTCAATTTCTTCCAACTCACATCTTCCTTTGTCTGTTCAAGATTTGTTCTAATACACTCTGCTAATTTTCATGTTCTAAGAGGACATCTTCATTAACTCGAAGTTCACGTTGTACAACTTGGTATACAATTAATTCTCTAATAGAATCTACCACACTAACTTCAAAACTCGCCATGATCTTCCTCGGTACTTGAATATACTCACGTGACATCTAGAAGAGCTACTACCACTGATCATGAAACTCAGAAAATTATTCTGCTCAACATCTCTATGAAGGTAACTAATACACTAGTCAAACAAAGCGGCATAACTCAGAGCTCAAGGCGATTACATCTTGCCCCTAAAGCTGTCTTTGGTACTCCAAATTTCTCACCTTCATCTGGTAGAAACGGATCTCAAATTAATCTTCAAATAGACTGAAGCACACACTAACTGATCGACAAATCACTGACACTTGTTTCGACTGTATGTAAACTGAACACATTCTCGTACTGTCACTCTTTCTTCTTCACAAATTACACTGTAGAACTCTGAGATGATGCACTAGGCCTACTGAATCTAAGGTCTAACAAGTCTCGGAGCTAATTCTTTAACATTCCCAATTCTGTCGGAAACCATAAGACACAGAGCAAACTAAAACACGAGCAACTCGGAGACGACATCAATAATAAACTCTTCTTCGCTGTTAGGAGACAAACTGGGCGTTTCTTCTAAACACTTCTAGGAAGAATCACAAACTATTTTAACATTCTGCGGTCTAATCTTCGTTCAAAAATCAAATCCATCACAATTGCTCAGCAAGTCTGTCAACTAAACTCAATCAACCTTTGATCTCTAAAACTGGATCAACATTCAATAAGAAGCTCACATCCTCACCTACCACTACAGTCACACAAAAATCTACAATTTCAAGGCAACTCTCTCTTTGTCTCAATGTACACACTAACTATGTGCTCTTCAAGCTGAACCTTGTCAAAAGGTACATCAAAACCGTAGGAAGACGATCGCTTCACACCTACGAGAAACTAGTAACTCTAAACCACCAACAACATCTTCTGTACATCTTTCTGATCACTACTGTCTCCCAAAGAGGCTAGTCACATGTGTCCCTACATCTAAGGTCTCAACAAACTTATCTAATTTCTTACATGCTCACGCAAAAGGAGGTATTCGCAGAAATTTCAACCTCACATGTACACGACTGATAGTCTTCGGTCCTCTTGTTTTCAGACTAGTTCTTCAACAGAATCTGACTCTTCTAAACTGTTCTTAGAGCATCTCGTAACTTCAAGACTCAATTGTGATCGCACACAAACAGTCTTGCTGGACTTGTTCTACCCCTACCAAACAATCCTGAAGTCAAAGCTCAAGGCTCCCTTCTCGGCTCAACTATATCGGATGTGACTTCATCTCTTCCGCTTGCTGGAAAACAACTCAACGTACACTGACTCAATCACACAAACTAGCTTCCACTCACGGACACTGACTGGCTGTCTTGCAATAAAATCATAGGCCAACCCCAACGGTCACCAACTAACACCTCACCAGACATGTTCAACTTGCATACTTGCTAACAATGTACAGAGATACGGATTCAGAATCAACTTGAGGAAACAACTTGATACTGTGCTAAGGGCTCATTCGATAAAACATTGACACCACTCTGACCCCCGCCCATAGGCCTTCACTTCTTCTTACTAACTAATGCCAGAGTTGATCACACTGTCCCTCATCCACAAGAATCGACCCATATACACACTGTCTCAAACGAACGAATTGTACCTCAATTCTGGTACAACCATACCTCTCTAACTGAGGTGATGGACTCCCTCAACCTAGTCCACCCCTTTCAGAAACTACGACTTCTACTTACCGAAAAGCAATTAAATCAACAACAATATCAACAGTAAAACATACAAGATTGGGTTAGCAAGGCAAGGCTTCCAAGTGGCTCAAGTATGTTTCTCTCACTTAAAAAAAATCTCTTTTTTCGATGTAATAGTAGCAATGGGACTCTACTAAACACGTTTCAAACAAATCAACACACATACATGTTCAACCAAGCGTATAACAAGGCTTACTTGCTAAACAAGTAAACATAAGCGTACTATCAAACAGCAGGCATTCTCAATCAATCAATCCTTCATCACAACATACACGAATAACAACAACATGCTTTTAAACAAGCAATCAACATACTTGTCATACAAGCAATCGTACTTACAAAGCAAGCAAACACCGTGCATATCAATTCAAAACTTAAACTTACCTCACTTATCTGCCCAAGGTCTCGGAAACCTTAGGCTCTGATACCAACAAATGTAACCCCCTCGTCCCGGTCTGGCCGGACGACCGGTCCGAGTAGGCCACACGGGGAAAACCGAAGCGAAACCCGTTAAGGTCCCACCTCGGTTAGCAACCCTAGAAAAATTTCTTTTATTTCTCTTGTCTAAAAGTCCATTTAAGTCCTATGTGATCAAACAACGGAATAAAATACATGAGACAAACATTCAATACCAAAACAGCAATTAAACAGCCCACTTTTAATATTTTAAACAGGCCGTTTCGAAACACCCTTGAGGCGTATCGAAACGCCTTGACCAGGTCAACTGTCCCAGAGCCTTTGCAAGGGGCCGTATCGAAACGGTGGTCAACCGTTCCGAAACGCCCTCAACGGTCAACTTCTCGTGGTCAACGAGATTTTGACCGTTTCGAAACCCTTATACCCGTTTCGATACACCTTCATCTCGTGAATTTCTCATAATTCCAGTAGCCAAAACGTTCCGAAACGCGTATCGGAACAGGGGTTTCAAAGGCCATACCGTATCGAAACGCGTTCCGATACGGGGTCCCTGAAGCCTTACCCGTTCCGAAACGACCCAGCCCGTTTCGAAACGCGGGCTGTCTGCAGCCTTTTGAAATTCAGATTTAAGGGTATTTCAACAAGTATGAAGGTCCCATAGGACCCCTAAAGGCACACAAAACCATCAAACAAAGTCTAGAGGCATACATCCTATATTTAACATACTCAAACACATACAAGCATGGATTTAGACAATCTTTCGTACATAGCAAATTACACATTAAGAGCCTTTCATACAAGCATGCTTGAAGACATTAAAAGAGAACCAATAAGCATCATACATATCAAATAAGTTTACATGTCATTCAAGCAACTTAAGCATTCATAAGCCATCCATCATACAAACATTCGGCAAGATATAACATGCTTACAAACCAAGTCAACCATAGACATACATCAAACTAAAACCAACAATACCTATCCTATTGCTTAACTATTATATTCTAGCTTTTAAGGTTCATACATTGAGCTAACCATTAGCAACACTTGGATACCCTTCCTTGCCCTTGCCACCCTCAAGCTATTGATCTGCATTGTCGAACAAAAGAGAGCGTAAGCTTAAAAGCTTAGTGAGGGTAAGCTCTTTAAAAACAAACCTCGACAATGCAGGGTCCAAGCACGAGCTACAACCAAGATAAAATGCATGATCTTACCTCCGATCCACGCAAACCATAAATATAGATGATGCATGAACATATATTCCATATCATGTCATGCTCAACATGTTTAAATCCACAACATATGAAATCACATATATTAAACCATGTTGGCAACACCTCCCAAAACACATTGGCTCACAATTAACCACATATTGGCAACATAAACTACAATCTGTATTGGCACCTAGCTATGACTCGAATACGCGGATAACCGTTGGAACTCACATCCAACAACTCAACCATTACCTGACGGTGGGATTCCACTCATCACCGTTCACGCGGAGGGGATTCCACTCATCCTCACGCCCCGTCGATGGGATTCCACTCATCACCGACTAATATAAATACAATTTCCGGGCGAACCCGTACTCCTCCTTGGTGACTCAACGCCACCAAGGCCACGCGCGACTTTTAACTCATGTGTACACACTAACATCCTAATGATCGATCATTTGTACCCAAGCATACTAGTGCCAAATACTACACATTTCATTAATCATTCATAATATCAATTCATAACACTTCCGTGCTTAGCACGTACTCACCATGATCCTCGGGTCATGAAACCACCTCATAATATCATTTCTCATGCCAATACCACATGTACATCATTAACAACCATATTACATTATATTTTACACATGTGTATAACCATATCATATCTATCATCAACATGCATATAACAATGCATCAAACATGCCTCAACATACGTGTATACAACATATACTTAATCAACACCATCGCAATTTAACATGGGGCATATACAACCACTAAAAGTGCAACCAAGGTCTCTAATCAAAGCTTGGGATTAGGCTACCACTCTAATCCCAACTCTATGTGGGTTTACCAATCCCATCCTAGGTTCACATGCTTGAACCAAATACTCAAAACCATTTGAAAATATTTAACCACTCACCTAAGCTTCCAAGCTCCAAGCTCAACTACCAAGCAAGCATCACCTTCAAGTTTCCGGATTTCTTCCCGAAGCTCCTCCAACGCAAACTCTCGCTTCTAAACAACCTCAATACAATTCAAATAATCCTCAAATCAGCCCAACATCAAAATATCAACCCGGAATACAAATTCAAATATCAAACCCAACATTTCAAGTCATGACCAAACCCCATACTTAGCAATTTCGGACAGCCCTAATACCTCTTCCAAAAACCTTGTTTCCAACATCCATTGCACTCACAAATGATCCCAAATCAATCCCTAACCATAGTACTACCATTGGGCTATCAAACCCTACCTTAAACAACCCCCAAAACTCACCCAAAACCCTCCAAAACACCATTTTCGTACTAATATTTTACCCAGCAGAAAATCATGTTTTTAAACACCCAAATGACATCTAAATGGTCCCAAATCATTCCCTTAGCATACATATACCATCAGCCCTCTAATTACACCTTAAAACCCACCAAAAATCAACTTTTTGACACCTTAAAAATGGGTCCAAGAACCCACTTCGGAAATTCATCAAAATTCAACCAAATTAACATATAATGTATATTTCAACTTGATTAAACAAAACCCCAACTCAATTTAACAAAACAAGATGAAAACCCCATAAAAACTCAAACTTTAAAATCAAACCCTAATTCCCAAAAGTTCATATTTTTAAAATCTAAGACCATGTATGAGTAGGAAATGAAGATGAGGTTTAGAAAATGATGTTACCTTTAAAAACGCCCTTGAATTGATGAAGAAATTGATGGAAATACGAATTTGGGATTTGGGAGGGTTTGTTAGGGTTTCCATGGTGAAGAAAGGAAAATGAGGAAGATGACTACACCTTTTTTTTTGTTCTCTTTAACTTTCAAAAAGTGGTCTAGCTTTTTAAAACATTTAGGTTAAATCACCGCATTGGTCCCTCCTTTTTATTTTAAAACCCAATTAGCCCAAGTTAAGGTCAAATTGATTAAATTTTAATTTTACCGACTCAGACCACTAACCCGACTAACTCCTAGCCCCAAAACACGGGTGTTACATTTAGGCTGATGCATAAATTGACTAAGATGATGTACGGAGTATGTAATGTCCGGCCTTGTATGTGTCAAGTAGATTAACCTTCCAATTAATCTATGAAAACTAGACTTATCTTCCAGCAAACTGTCTTGAGTACTCTGTTGAACCCCTTCATCATATTCAGCAGTTGTCAACTTAAAATTATGTTCAAGAGGAGTTAAAGCTGGTTTTGCATTCTCTAAACCAATATCACTAATCAATTCCAATGCATATTTGCGTTGATTGAGAACAATTCCTTGTTTTGATCTCAATACTTCAATACCAAGAAAGTATTTTAATTCACCAAGATCTTTCATTTTGAAATTTTGATGAAAACTAAACTTTAACTCCTCAATCAAGGTCTCATTACTTCCAGTTATAAGTAGATCATCCACATAAATCAACAAGATCACTCTATCATTTCCTTGTGTATTAGTAAACAAGGAATAATCATGCTTACTTTGAATGAACCCGGCAGAAATCAAAGCCTCAGTAAGTCTGATATTTCACTGCCTTGAAGCATGCTTCAAACCATACAATGATCTTTGTAGTCGACAAACCAAACCCTCCCCCTGACTACAAAGTCCTTGAGGAAGCTGCATGTAAACTTCTTCATCCAAACAACCTTGAAGAAACGCATTATACACATTCATTTGCCAAATAGGCCACTGAAAAATGGAAGCAATGGCAAGAACAGTCCTAACTGTTACCATCTTAACAACTGGTGAAAAAGTATCACCATAGTCAATTCCTTCTTGCTGGTTGTAACCCTTAGCTACAAGCCGAGCCTTGTACCTTTCAACCTCACCATTTACCTTATATTTAATTCTGTAGACCCATTTGCAGCCAATGAAAATCTTGTTACAAGGTAAAGGCACAACTGACTAAGTATTATTAGATTGCAAAGCTTGAAGTTCTTCTTCCATAGCCTTGACCCAAAGAGGATTTTTTAAAGCCTTAGAATAAGTAGTAGGCTCAGAAGTAGAAGAAATGGAAGAAAGAAAAGATTGAGTAAAAGATGGTAAATGAGAATAGGTAACAAGAGAGAAAGAAGGAACAAAGGGACACTGAAAGTTTTGAAGCCAACCAGGAGGTTAGAAACTCTAGAAGATCTCATAGGAACAACAGGATTAGTGGGATTACTTGTTGAGGATGCATCAACAGAAGAAGTAGGAATAACAGGAGGTGGAATGGAAGCATCAGAAGAAGAATTAGAAGACTCAAGGATGAGAAAATCAGAAAAAGAATCTGAAGTAGAGGAAGGAAAAAAAACAGAAGAAGAAGAAGAAACAGGAAAAGTAAATGGGAATATATCTTCATGAAACCTAACATCTCTACTAATAAAAAAGGTCTTATTAGTAAGATCAAACAAAAGATAACCTTTTTTGTGGAGGAATAACCAAAAAAACCAGAAGAAATGACACGAGAAGAAAATTTATCTGTGATAGCAGGATTAGTTGCATAACACAAGCAACCAAAAACTCGAAAATGAGAAAAAGAATGAGACTTAAGATAAAGCAGTTCATAAGGAGACTTCCAGTCAAGAGAAGCAGAAGGTAAACGATTGATTATATAACAAGCAGTAAGCACACACTCACCCCAAAACTTTAAGGGAACATTGGATTGAAATCTTAAGGCTCTAGCAACCTCTAACAAGTGCCTATGCTTACGCTCAGCTACACCATTTTGCTGGGGAGTATAGACACAAGAACTTTGGTGAATAACACCCAAAGAAGCAAAAAAAGAAGAACATTCAGAACTGAAAAACTCAGTACCATTATCACTACGAACAACCTTAATAATTGACTGAAATTGAGTTTGAACCATAGCAAAGAAGGCTTTGAGAGATAAAAGAGCATCAGACTTTAACCTCAACAAGTAAACCCATGTCATCCTAGATTTGTCATCAACTATAGTCAAGAAAAATCTATAACCAGAATGAGTGGAAATCCTATATGGTCCCCATAAATCAATGTGAATGAGATCAAAACAATTGGCAGACCTAGAAGAACTAAGAGGAAATGGCAACCTAGTTTGCTTAGTTTTAGGACAAACAGAGCAATGTGGAAGACTATCAGAATACAATTTGTCAGAATTAAACATATGCAATCTATTTAAAACTGAAAGAGGAGCATGTCCAAAGCGAGAATGCCAAAGAACATAATTATTATTAACATTTGCAACAGAAGCAGAAGACATACAATGAGTAAAAGGCAAATTACCAGGAAAGCCAGAAACAAATGTGAAAGTGGTGAAAAAATAAAGACCACCAACACGTTTACCAATCCCCACTGTCTGACCAGTTGAGAGATCCTGTAGTAGGCAGAAATCAGGATAAAATAGAACAGTACAATGAAGATCACGAGTAAGCTTTGAAATAGAAAGCAAATTGTGTTTAAAGTGAGGAACAAACAAAACATCCTTAAGAGTATGACTGGGAGACAAAGACACAGAACCATAATGAGTAATAGGAACAGTTTGACCATGAGGAAGATGAACAAACCGTGAATTAGGCAGACAAGGAATAGGATCAATCAAACAATTGAAATCAGACAATATATGATCAGTCGCACCAGTATCTAATATCCAAGAAACAGAACCAGAAGCAGGTATGCAACAATAATCATCACCTGCCAAATTCACAGTTGAATCACTGGAAACAGGCTTATTAAGAAGACTAAGCATCTGGTTGTATTGCTCCTGAGTGAACACCGAAGGAGACGGTAGAGAAGCAACCTTGGAAGCAACAAGAGATAGTGAGGAAATGGGAGAAGGATCCGATTGAACGATCAACGCAGCAAGAGCACCTTTCTTCTTGCCAAACTTAAAATCAGCTGGGAAGCCAATAAGCCGATAGCAGCTATCCCTCTTGTGACCCTTAACACCACAGTGAGAACAAGTGCCAGAGAAACGACGCCGTACCGAAGAAGGAGCACCAGCAGTGTTAGAGAACATAGCAGAAACACCAGTGATATCCGAGAGAGAAGAGACACCAGAGAGATGAAGGCGTTGAGACTCTTCTTGAATAAGCATCGAGTAAACCCGGTTGACGGTAGGCAATGGTTGCATTAACAGCAACTGACTTCAAACAGCAGCATAGGTTTCATTCAACCCATTAAGAAATTGAAACAGTCTTTGCTGAGTTAGAATCGACAAATTCGCCTGAGATTGTTCACATTCACAGGGAGTGAAAGGAACCAAGGCGGAGTACTCATCCCAGAGTAACTTGAGGCGAGTAAAGTAAGCAGAGATAGATAAATCACCTTGAGCGAACATAGTGATTTCACGGTGCAAGAAGAAGATGCGAGAACCATCAATTTTGTGGAAACGTTCCTTCAGGTCTTCCCAGACAAGAGCCGTGCTGGAGGCAAAGGCGATACCGGCCGAAAGATCGGAGCTCACAGCATTAAGAATCCATGAGAGAGTGATAGCATTACAACGATCCCAGAGAGGCTGGAGATTCGCAGCAAAGTCAGTCTTCTTGCAAGAACCATCAAGAAAACCAATCTTGTTTTTTGCAAGAAAGGCAATGCGAACGGAACGACTCCAGACGGAGTAATTCTCGATGCCAGTCAAGGGCTGAGAGACAAGAACAGCACCAGGGGCATCGGAAGGATGCAAATAGAGTGGGTGATTGTAATCGACTGTGACGGAGTCAGTCACCGGAGGAGTAACGCCAGCGAGAGGCATTGAGCCAAGAAAAAAACAAAAAATGAAAGGAACCCTAACAGAGGATCGGAAGAATTGGGGAAAACGAATTTGGGGGAAAAAATTGGGTATTCACAACGATGACCCAAAAAGATAGAAAGAAATGGGCTCAGAAACTGAAAACCCAAAAACGGCCTGAAACTGATACCATGTTAAAAATGAATATTCTCATTCATTGATAATAATACATTGTACATCTGTCTTATATATACACATATAAAAGCTTCACTAACAAACTAACTAATTGTAACAATATTTACAACAAATTAACTAACTACTTTTAACAATATATATGTATATATAAACGAAGTTATAATGTTTAGACATAATTATTGAGTAGTCAACAACCTCTAGAACAAATGATTAAAAGCTTTCAGATGATTACTTCCCCTCTCCTAGGTTGTGGGTTCTAGACCCATTATGAGCAATTTTCCCTCTCCCCCTCACCCTAGCTAGGAATTGTTAAAAATATATGTTTTTTTAGTAATGTTATTGTTTTAAATTAAACAAGTTATCAAAATTAATAATAAAGAGAATGGTAAGTTTATTTTTTTAATAGTATCAAGGTAATTATAAGGTAGTATATATTCATACAATGCTAAATATTAAGTTTACTTTTTAATACTTAATTAATGTAAAACTTATAATTAATTAATAATAAAATTTAGCATTAATGAACAGTCACATTATATTCTTACTAAATCCTAAAATGAATTAAAAATAGTAGAAATCAAATTTAAAACGTTGTCAACTTTGGAAAATAATTGTCGATTTTTTCCACTCAATGATTTTACTTAAAAAATATCTTCTTCTATTTTAAAATTATATTTCAAGTCTTTTCATTTTGTTGTTTGATGCAGAGGAAGGGTAAACATGTCAAATTGAAATAAAATAGATATGGGATATGTGGGCTATATTTCATCATTAGAAATGATACAGTTGGTACCAGTGAAGGATCAGTTGTCGGTTTGTGTTATGGCATTTTTGTCATTTCCCCACAAAGGTTATTTTGGTCACCCAAATAATTAGTGTATTTAATAATAAAAATTTAACCAAACTTAAATTGCTAATATGCGGTTGATATTTTAACTTAATTGAGATTCTAATTAATTTATTTATAGAAGATAATTTGATTATTATATATATTTAATGTAGTATATATTCATTATTAGTAAAAAAACCTTAGTGAAGAAGATTTCTTAGCGATTAAGTTTTCTTCGTAATAAAATTGGTTTTATTACAGTGTCTAACTATACTGTTTTTTATTTTAGCGATTAAGTTTTCTTCGTAATAAAATTGGTTTTATTACAGTGTCTAACTATACTGTTTTTTATTTTAGATGTTTAATTTTTTTTTTTGTTAGAATACGTAACATTTTATTTCGATAACCAATTTAAGATTGTCTGTTAAAAAAACTATTATCCTCCATTGATGATTTCTTCAAACTCTGATTTTTCTCATTTTTATACCCAACTCAACATTACAAGCACAATCAAAGTGTTTGAAGACTAAATTTTGAGATTTTAATTTTACTTTTCACCTAAATGAATTTTCGCAATCAAAGTGGTTTTATGACATTTGCAAGACTTAAGGTTTTTTTCCCGCAAAAATGAGAATGAAGACTTATGTATCAAAATTGATGTGCTAAAAATAATTGTGTTCTCAAAATTGAATTGCTTGAGACTTAGGATTGTTTGATTTCTCAAAAGCAAACTAATTTTTTAATTTTTACCTTGTTTTTTTTCCCCTATAAAATCTATGTGAGAAAAGGAAGAAGGTGACCGAAGACCACATGTCACGTATTCATTAGGCAAAGTTTTTTTTGATAGACTACCTAGAAATGAGTACGAAATGAAACATTATATACTTATTTTGACTAAAAATAAAATTTATGCACCTAAAACAAAAAAATATAATTTAGACACTTACTTTATAATAGAGCCAACGAAGTAATGTCTTATAAATAGGAGTAAAATTTAACCTTTAGAATTAAGGGATTCGTGAGAGTTGCATCCCCTTAGTCATTTTTACGTGGGAATGTTTGTAACTTCCTCTATGCAAAAGCTACACGTTATGAGGAGGGCTTGTAACTTTCGTGTAAAAGTTACATGTTGTGACGAGGATTTGTAGTTTTGGTCATGCAAAATTTACAAATTCGATACAGTAATATTTTATCATTTGGGATCATGGAGGTAGATCAAAAGGATCAAACCATATTAAATATTGTATTCTTTAAGTATGGTTAACATTTTTATCCTGTCCATCTCGAGCTGATTATGTTTTTGCTTATAAATTTCTTACATATATTTATACGTCTAAATCGAGTATGTAGTGTGACAACAAAAGACTTCCACTTAAATGAATTATGGGTTGATATTAGATTACAAGTTCAATCTCGACAACCTTTGTATATATGATGCCTTGGCTTAATGTAAAGATTGAGATCTTGATAATTTTTAGATTTTAAGTTTGAATTTCGCCACTTGTAAAATACATATGATTTGATCAATTGTGTTTTTTTATTAATATGAATTAATAACTTTAAGTGATTTGGAAATATTTGTTTAGAAAAATTATAAGTATAATAATAATTATAAACAATTCACATCTAAATAATTATTAATATAATCAATTATTGCATTTCATGATCAATATATTTGTATAAGATGACAATACTTATATGCGGTGAAACTTAGTTTAAAATAATTCTTTTTTTGGACAAAATGACATGTGCACGATGAAACTTAAATTAAAATGATTCTCGAGTAATAACGAAGGCATATAATAAGTGTGATTATGCCGTTACTGCATAACTAATTTTATTTCTTTGTTCACCAAGAAAAAAAAATGGGAAGGACTCTCCCCACGTAGAATTTTTTACCTTTTATTTATATTTTTTTTTCGAAAAAATAAATTAATTATGAATTTATTCCTTAATTTTAAAATTTTAGGTTTTGCTCGTCAACCTCTAACCTTGACTTGTCCTATTTTTCGAGAAATGTCATGCATATTATATATATATATATAACATAGACTTAAATCTCAAAATTTATAGTAGTGGAGTACAACATCATAATTAAAGCCACGTTAATGATATGTTTTAAATGAAAGCACTATCTAATTTTATCCAACTAAAGTTTAATTTAATGTCAACATGAATAAATAAAAAAAGTATGTAATAATATCCAAAAAGTCAGCACAATAATTCAAAAGACTAAAATTATGTACCAAAAAAGAGAGACTAAAATTAAATGCATTTTACTTTACATTACACGTAATATTTCTAAGAAAGATTTAACCCAAAAAAAGTTGAAATAAGAGAAAAGTATGGGCCAATGACTAAAGTTATATATAATGATCGAATTTATTTTTAATTGTATTTTTTAATTAAGATGATTTTGGATACTATATTGTAATTGTATGGAAATATAATTATTATTATTATGGTAAATAATTATTATGAATTATAATTATTTAGACATGTTTGACAACCACAATATAATTACATTTTGATTTTCATGTCATGTTTAATAGTACACATTGTAATTATACATTTACATAAGTTTAAATTCTAAATAATATTACCGATAAGGGTCGGGTGCAATAGCAAGACACATTGCTATCTCACGAAGAGAACCCGGGTTTGAACCTTGGAGATAACCTTGTTGAGAGGGAAAGTCATGAATCCCGAACTGCCGAACATGGATCATAAAATTGACATGTGTTTTACCAAAACAATTCTAAATAATATTAATTATATATCATAAAAAATTTAACTTTAGACCCTAAAAACATTTATAAATATTTAGGTAAGTATTCGATGATAAAATTACTAGGGTGAAAAAGTGTTATATATATAATTTAATGGAATTTTTTTTGATGCAATGCCATTGCAAATTTTAGTTTACACATTTATTTCAGATTTTAGAGATTTAATTTATGAGTTACAATTTAGGAGTTTATGTTTTAAGATGTTTAATTTAAGGGTCCATGTTAAAATTTAGAGTCTAAGGTTTATAACTTAAGGGTTTAGAGCTAGAATCTTAGATTTTAAGTTTAAAGCTTAAATATATTTGCTTGTTGAAAAAAAAAACATTATTCACCACTTGTGCTTCAAATTAACCCTAATTTAATATATACTATAAAGAGTTATTTCATGCACTAATAGTGAGAAAAAAAAACTCCACATGCATACCTAATTTCACTTTAAAAGTCAAATTTCTACCTTGAAATCTTAAATACTAAACCCTATCACTAGACTCTAAACCTTATTTTCTAACATTAAACCCCAATTTTTAACCATACAACCTAAACTCATAAACCCTAAATTAAATTCATTTATAATTTTTTTCTACTATCAGTGCCTGTAATATTTTCTCTATTCACTACAAGAAATGCATTTTTAGTGACATTGAAAATAGTCACAAAAAGTGTTAAATTTAGTTATTAAAATTTACAGTGACTATTTTTCTGAGTCGTCACCAGTCGTCACTAATAACTCCGTCACTATTATATTAGTGACAACTTTCATGTATTTCGTCACAATAGTCATATTTTTTATGACCACACTATTTGACACAAATGATTATTAATAGTGACTAAAATTTAGACACTAATGTTATTTTTACTAGTGACAAACATTCTATCACAAATACATATTTAAATGATGTCTAAAATTTGTCGTCACTGTCAATAATAAAAAATTAATTATATTTTTAGTTGTAACTATTTTATTTAGGGTTTAAACTAATCACTAATTGTCCCTAAAATTTAATGGAGCTTTTGCAGTTTTCATTAGATCACGGTGCTTTAGCATTTTAGTCAGCAAACTTTTAAGTTATTTAATTATAGATGATGTAGCATATCTATATATCAATTTTTAGTAAATAAACGCAATGCCTAGCTTCAAGAAGGATCGAACCTGGAACCTTTAGGGCGAGAGTGCAATACTTATCCACTAGGCTAGGCAAAAAATTTAATATTATTTTGAAAGAAAAATAATATTTAGGTGTAATTGTAATTGAAATTAATTTTATTTATTTTAAAAATATTTATTAATTATAACACTAATTATTATAATAATAATTTAACTGATTTTTCTATGGTTTCTTATACGAAGTACGTATGTTGAAGAAACTATTTAGATTTTTTTTTGAAGAAAAAACTAATCAAAATGAAATATATCATTTAAAATTTTCAATAAAATTCTACCATATATTATGCTAAAATCACATAGTAGTCTTTGTACTCTAATTTGGTCACTTTAAATTTCTATACTTTTTAAATTTTGAATTTTCGATCCTGACATGAATGGTAGTATTTAAATATGTTAAGTAAAATTTTATTTTTAGCTAATTTGTTATACATAAGTTGCTTATTTAATTTTTGTTCTTTAATTTGATCATTTTTAGTCCTTGTAATTTAGTCATATTGCCGGTGTCCCGTTAGAATTAGGATTAAAATTTTAAAATTTGAAAAATATAGGGACTAAAGTTGATCAAAATAGATTGACTAAAGCAACAATTTACACACAGTATAGACTATAGAAATATTTTACCTTTTGACAAACTAGTTTATGATAACTTTAATTTTTATAATTATAAAAATAAATTTATCATTGTGACAATGTCTAATTTTTCATTACTTTTATTTTTTATTGGTGACAAAATTTATCACAACAAAAAGTGAAACTTTAAGTGACAAGTAATTTTATTGTAACAACAAATATCAAATAATAGTGACCACTTCACATATCGTCACTATCATGTGTCAAAATTTTAGTGACAATGAACTTTGTGTCACAATTGTATACTTATAGTGAGAATTCATTTGTGAAAAATGTAATCGTCACAATTACTACTGTTACAGTGACCAAATAAAATTATGTCACAATTACTTATACTAATAGTGTCGCACAAAAAAATTGTCACAAAAAGTTAATATTTGCGACAAAATTATTACTAGTCACTATCAATTTGTCACTAAAAATCTATATTGTTGTAGTGATTATAAATTATAACATGTATCAGCGGTAGTGGTAGTGGAGGTGATAGTAGTGATGGCGGTGATGGCAAGAGTGTAGCTACTCACCAATCTCACCCTTCCCTATAAATTAAAGAGTGCAATTGGAGCTCTCAATTACATTCAATTTATCAGAACTCATAAATTATGATGGTTGTCCAAACATAATATACCTAATTACACCCGGATCCAATAACATAGCGACTTTCCGAACAGTTTCTCTATTATAAACAACTATGCTCGGGTTCTCAAGTTTGGCGGCAAGAAGTGTAACCGAGAGGGGGACCTGCAAAGTTGGATCCTCTCTAACTTGAATGCAAAGATTTGGCACCATTAACGTCGAGTCCCATGGAATGCGGTTTTGCATTCATGCTCTTGTAAATTCTGTTGTCCCGAAATACCCTACTGTTAAGAGGCAGTGTGGTCATGAACAAAGCAATCGAGTTCCATGCGACGCGATCTCTGTGCTGCCTAAGCGTATAACGCATCTTCCATTGTTGTTAAGTTGAATCCTCCCCTATGATGACATGAATTGAATACCGACGGATCAACGCAGGCGCCAAACCCGAACAAGACGGGTGCGAGAATGATAGTCAAGGATGGTTCGAGAAAGTGGGTTGTTGCAGCTTACAGACATATTCCAAGTGTGCAAGTTGAGTTATGGACTGGTAGAGATGGGTGTAGGGACAAGGAGCTACATAAACTGGTAGTGGGAACTGATGTCATGGCTGTTATTAGTCTTATCCGTAAGCATAATATGAATAATATTTTCTTACATTCTCTTGTTCATGAATGCATCACACTCCTTGAATGCTTTGTTTTCGGATAAAACAAACATGTAGACATTAGGACAAATGTGAAAACCGTGTATACTACTCCAAATGCACTTTATAATACATTAAATCAAAGTAGAAAAAAAATGAGGTAATATAGGGGTATATAGCTGCGACCGTGGGCCTGGGACTCCTCAACGGCCACGATTGAGACCCCTAAACCAACAACATTTGCTGTTTTCTTGAGCTCTCCTCCTCTCCCCGCCCATATCAAAGCATCCATCTTTACTCTCACAAAACTTACCATGCTCGAGCCTTGTGCCACCACCGCCTACGACTAGGGATGACAATTTAATTCTAATTCGATTAAAAAAATTGATTGGAAAAAGTTCAAATTTGAATCTGAAAAAAGTTTTGAGTCCTAATAGGAGACAAATTGGATACGAATCCTATTTAAGTTCGAGCTCGATCCGAGTCTGAGTTCGAATCAAAATATTTATGACTTTTAATTCTAAAAAAATATCGCATTAAATAGAGTTTGGGGGCCAATGTAAAACTTAAAAAAAATTAAAGGTTTAAATTAAAATTTTCAATAATTTTGAAGGATTCAATTTACATTTTTCTAAAAAAATTGGAGTCTAATTAAAATTTTTGAAATTTTGAGAGACTTAATGAGAACTTTTGAAAATTATGGAAAGGATTTAATTAAAAACATTCAAAATTTTTGAAGCTTAATCTAAATTTCTAAAAATTTTGTGGGGGATAAATTGATTTTTTTTTGAAAATTTCAAGGGTCTAAATTAAAATTTCCAAAATTTGGGGGGTCGTGGCCCACACATGTCTCTCTTGTGTTCCGCCCCTGAAATATTATTTATAATATTTACGTTAAAAAAAGTAAGACAATATGTATAAATTAAAAAAAGTTAACTTAAATATATATTAGATAACTTGAAATAATGGTAAAATCAAAATTTACTTATATATATATATATATATATTAAAAGTGATAATAAAAATATAATTGTATTAAAAATACAAGTTAAATAATAATAATAGTTATTAGTATCATTTATATCTATTAACTAAACTTAAATAAGGTAAAATATCTACGTTTACCACATGCATATATACATAAATAGGAAAAAGGAAATAAATGTAAGATAAAAGTATAGCCGAACAAACAAGAAAATAAATACAATGGAGAAATAAATAAATACAAATATTAATGAATTACGAAAAATTAAGGAAATTAATGAATAAAATAGTAAATGATGTGAAATTGTAAGATAAAGTTAAGATATATTAGGCTAAAATTATGAAATAAAATAGGATATAAATTAAAATCATAAACACAATAATTTATATGTAGTCAACAAATAAAGGACGAAAATAAATAAATACAGAATTAAGTGAGATAAATTAAAAATGCAAGAAATTAAATATACAAAATTATTGACTGATTTGCATTTAAATTAAAACATCGGAAGATTGAAATATAATATACTATAAAAAGCTAAAACTTGCAGATCTACCCCTTGAACTCGTGTCAACACTAAAAATAACAATTTAATTTGATTCGAATCCGAAAAATATCTAATATAAATCTGACTGAAAAAAGTCTAAATCCAAACATAAAAGAAGGCTACAGTCCAATTGTCTAACTTTATACAGGCCGATCCAAGTGTAATCCATTGCCATCTTTACTTACGACTCCTCACCCGATTAAAAAGAGCGAACCACGGTGAACCATCCACACTCACAATGCCAATCAACAAGAACAATACATTTTAGTTTTTGATGAAAAGAGTTGCTCGAAATTGAAGCCGTAATTTAATATTAATAGAACTAAAACAACACTTTTTTTATTGTCCTTTTGATCTCTAGGACTTTACCCGACTAAAACAATGTTTTTTTATTAATATTATTTGTTTCGTCTTTAAATTGACATACTAAACCCATAACTCTAGTTTTAGGAGCACCAAACAAGTGATATTCGAATATTTTTGAATTAGTTGAATTCGATATCAAGATTATTCAATTTAAATATTTTTCGAATTTAAAGTACTTAATTTTAAATTTAAAGTAATATATCATTAATCTCTCGCAATATTGACATTTGAATCGTTAATTCTTTTATTGAATAGGATAGTTTTGAATACCATGTATAATTATAAAACAATGACATATTAAGTAATTTAATAATAACCAATTGAATTTAAAGTCAACCCATTGGATCCAATCTGATTTATTTATTTTTTTCAAAAAAAAAATTCAATTATAATTGTGTGCTATTTTTAATAGAATTAATCAATAAAAATATAAATAAAATTATAAAAATAATCTGTAACAATATATAAATATAATTAAAATAAAATATTAAGATACATAATTCGATTTAATTTTTACCGCACCGCACCGATGGAAATAGAAACATTCATGTAACGTAATTTCGGTGCAAGCATTCACATGCAAGGAAACAAGTGAGTCACTTTAGTACATCCCATCATCCCATGATGATGTATGTATGTATGTAGTGGATGTATACATGCGCAATGCCATCATCATCATCCCATGTAAATTAAGGAAGGGAATGAAAGGGTGAAAAAAGAAAATTCAATCCTAATGGAATGCAAATTTGACGTCCGCAGAGCACAATACAAAACACTCTCTTTCTCTCTCTAGATACAGCGAAGCCGAAGAAGAACAGGGCACGTACCGAGACAGGAAAAGAAAAAGAATCGATTTAAGAGAGAAGAGCAAAAAACAAGTTCCTTTTTTTGTTCTGTATTTGGGGTTCCCCTTTTTCTTTTCTGGTGAAGTGAGTAAAAACCATATTAATTGCTTAGTTCATTGAAGCAGAAAGTAAAAGAATGAAGAGAAAGCGCGTTTAAAAAGACAATTTGGGTATGTTTTGATTGAAATCCAAGCTTTGAAGATTTGGGAAACTTTTTTTACTCTTTTTTCTTGCCCCCTTCTTCCTTGTTTATCTTTTTTCACTGTAACTGTGGGATTTTTCTTTTAACTCTGGTAAGTCTTCTTAAAGTCTTTGTAGCTTTGACCCTTTTGATATTTTCCCTTTTGGGGTTTAGGTCTGGATCATTGATTTGTGCTTTTAGTGACTGGATCGAGTTTAGTTGTTTTTTTCTTAATGTATTTGGTTGAGCATTAGTTTTTTTCTTTTAATAAAGTTGCAATTTTTTTTGGGTTTTGGAGGTTAAAAATTCGAGCTTGGTAAGTTGATTTTCGAGGCTTTTGTTGGATTTTGATGAAATTTATTAGCTTTTGAGATTTGGGTATTTCTTGAAGATTTGAGTTGAGTTTGATTTTTATGGTTATTGGACTCTGGAGTTGCATTTTTTTTGGGTTGAAAGTATTAATTATTTTTGTGCTAATTCTTACTATTTTTATCTGGATGATTTATGTTACAGTGGATCTGAGGATTCTCGTGTTCTATTTTTTTCCTGCAGGAATTCACGCGAAAGCCATTCAACTGTTGCTTGTCTGCAATGTTGGAATGCTCAGAATCAGAGCTCCTTGTTGGGGCCGCTTGTATTGTGGAACTGAAAGCTATATGCTCAGGCTCAGAACTGCCCTCTTGTTTTTGTGCACAATGAGGAGTGGGAAGCTGAAAGCAGCCAAGTTGGGGATAAACTGCTGAAATCTTTGAGCTCTAGGGCTATAGTTTCGTGATTTGTTCTGTAACAGTAGTTTATTTTCGAATTCATGTTGTTTTAGATAGTTGTTGCAGTTTTGTGAGTGAGTTTTAGATAGTGATTCTTGAAACATGGTGCCATTGGGGCCTTCAACTCCTATAGGTGGTTCACAGTCTGTTCCCCCTTCTCTTTTGAGGACAAATTCGGGAATGTTAGGACCGCAAGGCGGTGGTCTTCCTTCTCAATCTGGATTCTCTTCATTAGTGTCCCCTCGAACGCAGTTTAACAATATGAATATGCCTAATGTGTCTTCCCTTCTTAATCAGTCATTCGGGAATGGGGGCCCGAGCCCTCAGCTCTCTGGTCCTGGGAGCAGTCAGCGTGGAGGTATTGACTCTGGGGCTGAATCTGATCCACTTTCGAATGTAGGTACCGGGATGGGGTTTAATGCCCCACCATCATCGTTTGTGCCATTGAACATGGCAAACCCTGGATCGACCGGTCAAGTTCAAGGCCAGCAGTTTTCAAACCTTTCCGGTAACCATATTTTACCAGACCAACAGCAACCCCAACAATCCGATTCGCAACATTTCCAACATGGTCAACCGGGAATGCAACAAGTCTCTGCGCCTCACAACACCCAACAAGGACAGCAGCAGCAGCAACAACAACAGTTCCAATCTATTAGAGGAGGGTTGGCTAGTGTCGGAGCTGTCAAATTGGAGCCACAACAGCTGGCTAATGATCAGCATGGCCAGCAGCAACAGCAACAGCAGTTGCAATCTCTGAGAAATCTTGCTCCTGTTAAATTGGAACCGCAACAAATCCTGCCTACAAGAACTTTGGCGCAGGTAAAAATGGAACCCCAACATTCAGATCAGTCGTTGTTTTTACATCAGCAGCAGCAACAGCAGCAGTTACTCCAAATGACACGGCAGTCCCCGCAAACTGCTGCCGCCCAAATTAATCTTTTGCATCAACAAAGACTCTTGCAGCTTCAACAGCAACAACTTCTGAAAGCAATGCCTCAACAAAGGTCACAATTACCGCAGCAGTTTCAACAGCAAAATTTGCCTTTAAGATCACCCGTGAAATCAGCGTATGAGCCCGGGATGTGTGCCCGACGTCTGACACATTACATGTATCAGCAACAGCATAGACCTGAAGTAAGATCTCCATGGTCTAAAGGTCTATTTCCACATGTGTTGAGTGGCTTTGTGGATGTAACATTCCTGTTTTTTGTGTAGGACAACAATATTGAATTTTGGAGAAAATTTGTTGCCGAGTACTTTGCACCAAATGCCAAAAAGAAGTGGTGTGTTTCTATGTATGGAAGTGGCCGCCAAACAACTGGTGTATTCCCTCAGGTCTGCTGCTGATTAAAACTTGCCAAGTCTTCTGATTCTGAACCTTATTCAATTGCATTCTTATGTAACTGAATGAAGTCATTATCTTTAGAACTTTACATCTTTGTTTGTTTGCTCATCTTATAGATGAAATTTTCCTCAGATTTTGAGTATCTCTATATGTTTATTTTTTTCTGTTTCAAATAACTAACTATTAATGTAAAGGATGATTAAACTTCCGTATAAATGTTACAGGATGTATGGCACTGTGAAATATGCAATCGGAAGCCTGGACGTGGATTTGGTATGCCCTTTTCTTCTTTCTTATGTTGTTCCTCTTACTTTTGGTATGTAGGCAGTGAATTAGTTTTCCATAATATATTACTGCTTCTTATGCGGTGTCAGCAAACTTAAAAGTGTCTTATTCTTGCAGAAATTGGTATATTTTGGTTTCTCGCCGCTAATTTATCCATGTCTCCTGTATATCTTATATCTTCCTATTGTGCTTTCAGAGGCGACTGTCGAGGTTCTCCCTAGGCTTTTCAAAATTAAATATGAAAGTGGTACTTTGGAAGAACTTCTTTATGTTGATATGCCCCGTGAGTATCAGAATTCATCTGGCCAAATTGTGTTGGACTATGCAAAAGCAATACAAGAAAGTGTTTTTGAGCAACTTCGAGTTGTTCGTGATGGTCAGCTTCGGATAGTTTTCTCTCCAGATCTAAAGGTTACATATCGAGATAATGGCTTTTTGTCTTTGATCATTTTGGGGTATCATTAACTAAGTTTCAGCTCTTTCATTCCTTTCATCAGATATGTTCTTGGGAATTTTGTGCTCGGCGTCATGAGGAACTCATCCCTAGGAGATTATTGATACCTCAGGTTGTTATTCTCTATAGCTTGAGAATGTCTGATATATGCTATTGACCTGTATGCATAGTATGGCTGGACTGTATGAAATCTATGGAGACTTGTTGATTGAGTTTAAGATTATCTTATCGAGAAGTTAGGATAGGATGTCTTTCTATTTTATGAAATCTACAGGAGATGCATCAACTTGTAATATATCATTTTGCTCTGCTTTTATAAGATTGTCATATCGAGAAGTTAGATGTCTTTCTATTTTATGATCGGCTGCTTGAAATCTTCCTTTTGCACCATTCTTGAAATCTCATTTTTCTTCTTTTTATTTCCCTAAATTACATGAGTTAATTATTATTTTGTATGATTGCTGCTTCTCTGGTATTTTGTCATTTTTTATGGTTGTAATTTTGATCGGTACAGGTTAGTCAGCTTGGGGCCGCAGCTCAAAAATATCAAGCTGCAACTCAAAACGCATCAACAAATTTATCTGCTCCGGATTTGCAGAATAACTGTAACTTGTATGTCATTTAGAATTCGGTTTGATAAAGACTGTAAATGCAAAATCTCATATATTCTGGTTAGAGTCTTGGTCACACACGCACACTTGGGCAATGGGAAGACGAAATCAACTTGCAGTATATATATCTACTTCTTTCCTATTTATTAAAATTTAATAATAACATAACATATTTGTGTGACCAATGTTGCATGCATGGATTTCTAATTAGCTATGAATGAACTTTAGGTTTGTAGCATCGGCTCGGCAATTGGCTAAAGCCTTGGAAGTGCCATTGGTAAATGATTTGGGTTATACAAAGAGATATGTGCGGTGTCTTCAGGTAATTTCCTGCATTTGCATCTGCTCTACCTTTTTCATTCCCCCCAAAATTTTGGCTTGGCAGTATTTTCCCGCTAAACATTACTGATTTCTACAATCTTATTTAGTTCGTGGCTCCATATCGAATGTACTCGCTTCTTCAAACTGTTCTAGCAAAATTGCACTCTCTAAAGACTAGGTGCAAATAAACTATATTATTGAAATGCACCTTAACACAGAAAATGTTTGTTATTATGTTACGAGTGGCCAGGGGAAAAACAAAAACATGAAGATGAGTTTTATAGTTGTATCTCCTTTTTGAAGAAATTTTCTTTTGAAATGTATAATCTCCTCATGCTCCATTTTCTTATTTTATCGGCATTTTAACAGATATCTGAAGTGGTTAATAGTATGAAAGACTTGATTGATTACAGTAGAGAAACGAGGACCGGACCCATGGGTAAGTTTTGACAAGATCTACCTTGCTAAATTTATTTTATCTTCTCATTGGCTTTTTCGTTTTAAATATACTTCTAAACACTTGAAAGTACTGGTCCAGGCATTCTGCAAATGCTCTTGAGAGTTCCTAGTACCCTCCATTTATGTATTAGTTTACCTTTAACCTAATTTCAACAGGAATTTTATAAGCTGGTCGACTATCAGCTTGTGTTCGCCCGTTATTTTCTTACATTTTATGTTTTGCACTGTGAAAGGGTTCTTGGTTTCCGGCTTTTAACAAGCCGATGTGTTCATTTAGCTATACCATTGAAAATAGTGTGTTCATATTTTTGCAAATAGTGTTAGAAATAAGAACTTTACAAGTGTAGCTTCAGATTCATTTGTTCTCATGTTGGCTCTATGATCTCTTAGCTGGACGGTTGATCTCATTTATTTTGCTTTTCCTCAGAGAGTTTGGCTAAGTTCCCTCGAAGAACGAGCACTTCATCTGGTTTTCATTCTCAAGCTCAACAGCCCGAGGAACAGCAACAACAGCAGACATTGCAACAGCAAATGATGGCTCAGAGCTCTAATGGTGATCAAAGTAATGCCCAGGCTTCTGGGATGCAGCTTGCCACTAACAATGGTGTGGCCAATATAAATAACTCGCTTAATGTAGCATCTGCATCGACATCTGTCGGCACCATTGCTGGGCCTCTACATAATTCCATGAGCTCCAGGCAGCAGAATTCTATGAATAATGCAAGCAGTCCCTATGGTGGGAACTCAGCTCAGATTACGTCCCCTGGTTCCTCTACCACAATGCCGCAACCGCACACAATTCCTTCTCCGTTTCAGTCGCCAACACCTTCCTCATCTAATAATCCTCCTCAAGCTCCAAACGGTGCCTTAGCAGCTTCAAGTCACATGAGTTCCGCAAATTCTCCAGCAATGAACATGACGATGCAGCAGCCAGCTCTTTCTGGTGAGGCTGACCCCAATGAATCACCAAGCTCTGTTCAGAAAATCATTCATGAAATAATGTGTAGCCAACTTAATAACACCGGTGGAATGGTTGGCGCCAACACTCTCGGCAATGATGCGAAGAGCGTAAACGGAATGCTACCACCAAGCAACAACACAGTTCTGAACGGCGGCAACACTTTGATCGGCAACGGAGCCATCAACAACAATAATTCGGTTAGTGGTGTTGGGTTTGGTTCAATGAGTGGCGGACTCGGCCAGTCTGCTATAGTGAATGGAATCAGAGCAACAATGGGAAATAACCCCGTCATGAACGGAAGGATGGGTATGGCACAGATGGCTCGGGATCAACTCATGAACCACCAACAGGACATGGGGAACCAGCTACTGAATGGACTCGGAGCAGTTAATGGCTTTAATAATTATCAATTTGATTGGAAACCTTCCCCATGAAAAAGGATGTGGAAAAGGCTGATGGGTTCTTTGATTACACTATATATGATAGATCAAGGTCTTCCCTCCCACTGTGTACTAATTTCAGAGAAAGTGAAAAAACATATAGAATAGTGTTTTTATCAATGAAATGTTAAAAGCAACTTTGAAGTTGCTCCAATTTCCTATTAATTTGTTTTCCATGATTATTTTACTTTTACTGCACAAGCATTGGGATGACAGAGTGAAAAAGGATGATTGATTACAGAACATAAATTATGTCATTTTGAATGGGATGATACATAAAGGAAACTGACATAGCATGGCATGAACAGACCATGTAGATATGTTCTTACAAGAAACTCTGGGTTTGCTTCAAATTTCAGGCACCAATATATTTTTCAATTGTAGCTACAAGGGTAGACTTGGGCACTGCACCAATGATGCTCTCTTTCTTCTCTCCGTTTTGGAAGAACAGCACGGTCGGGATGCTCCTGATTCCGAATTTTGTCGGAATGTTCGGGCTGTCATCGGTGTTGAGCTTGTAACAAGTAATCTTCCCTGCATACTCTTTGGCTAACTCGGCTATGACCGGTTCAATCACTCGACAGGGTCCGCACCATGGCGCCCAGAAATCGACTAAAACCAGCGTCTTACAGCCGATGACAAGCTCATCCCAGTTTGCTTCTTTCACCACCTCAACTGCAAATTGCAGACAAAACTTAGAAACTCTGGAGCTGTGTCCAGATAAACTCAAACAAGACAAAGATGCTTACTTTGAGCAACAGCATCACTAGCTTTGCATACAAGCCTGGAGTTTTCGCATCGGCCGGTGAATGATAAACCGGGTTTATTGAATTTCAACCCGGAAAATGTCTGCAGATGGAGCTTGTCAACAGATGAAGAACGATGATGGAAGCTTTGGAGCACACTGGCTCTGGTGTTGCAGACTGAGCTCAACTGGAAACAGGTTTTTAGAGCCATCCTTTTGATAATCTGGTTGGAAAGGAAGATAACTAAATGGTAATATAAATGTGGCCTTTCAAGACTGGATTTTTTGTTCTCTATTTCCAAATTTCTGTCATCTAGCGTTTGGTTTAACCCAAAATATGAGGTCTGGAAAAGAGTATAAATTCCATATGGATAACATTCCATAAAGAAAAACGAAAACCATAGGTTTAACCATTCATACTTGTGTTTAAAATAGTTTATATTTGGTTTAAATTACACTACTTTTAGAATTTAAATTTTGGTCCATATACTTTGAACTCGTGTCATTGATTTTTTGTATTATTTTTTATTTTAATTTTTTTTTATGTTTTTGTTTAATTTCACTGTTAATTGTTGATATGATAGCTAAAAAAAGAAAAACAACTTTTTACCCTTTTTATCAATTTTATCCTTCATCTTCGCAAATAAAAAATTGTTATTAATTGCACAATACAATTTTCTTTTAACTTTATACGTTTATAATTTTTAAGAGTCAAATTTATAAAAATTATAATTGTAGATAACTAAAAAAATTATTCTATTTTCTTATAGCTACGCCTACTAGGCCAGTAATCAATGATAAAATCTGATAGAAGTTATTGAAGTGACCTTTATTTTTAAAGAGAATATTATTCAAGATCTCGATGTCGCAATTAAATTTTATAATGATATAGAGACATTTCATAGGCTGAGTCTATCACGTGCGACGAACATCGATGAACACCACTAATGATGAACACCGATGAACACTATTAAATTAATTAATAAAGATTTAAAATTTCAAGGACTCGTCATACAATTAATAATTAGGAAAATTCTACAACGTGCGACGAACACTGATGAACACCACTAATGATGAACATTGATGAACACCATTAAATTAATTAATAAAGATTTAAAATTTCAAGGACTCATCATACAATTAATAATTATTTTAAAAAATTTAATTAAATTATTTTTTATATATATTAAAATTTTATTTTTTTTTAATAAGGGTAAATTATATATTTAGTACCTCGCGTATTTCCGTATTTCTATTAAACTCTCATTATTTAAATATTATTTCAATTTGACCCTATTCTTTATAAAAAATAATTTAACCCTTAACCCTAAATTATTAAACCTTAAACCCTAAATCATATACTATATTTAGTATCTCTTCTGGGTCTGTTCTTATTGGGAGATAAAGATTTGATTTTGTTTCCCTTTTTCAATTTTCTGGGTGATTTTAAAACTTTGGGGTTTGATTGGGAAGCCAATGTCGTTTGTTTAGAATTGGGATTGAAAAGCATTCAAAGAGGACTAATTTTCAATGTCTTGGGCTGGTCCTGACGATATCTTTCTCTCCACTTCTCTTGCAACTTATCTTGATAAGAAACTCTTTGTCTTGCTGAAAGATGGTCAGAAGCTTTTGGGATTACTACGTTCTTTTGATCAATTTGCTAATGTTGTTCTAGAAGGAGCTTGTGAACGAGTTATTGTTGGCAATTTGTACTGTGATATCCCATTAGGTCTCTATGTAATCCGTGGGGTGAATGTTGTCTTAATAGGAGAGCTGGACTTGGAAAAGGAGGAGCTTCCGCCACATATGACTGCTGTGTCGACAGCCGAGATAAAAAGGGTATAAGGTATAGGTTTAAGAGTTTAAGGGTTTAAGGTTTAATAGTTTAGGGTTAAATTATTTTTATAAAGAATAGTGTCAAATTGAAATAATATTTAAATAATGAGGGTTCAATAGAAATACGGAAATAGTTGAGGTACTAAATATATAGTTTATCCTTATTAAAAATAAAATTTTAATATATATAAAAATTAATTTAATTAAAAATTTTAAAGTAATTATTAATTATTTAATGAATCCTTAAAATTTTAAATCTTTATTAATTAATTTAATGGTGTTCATCGGTGTTCATCATTAGTGGTGTTCATCGGTGTTCGTCGCACGTGGTAGACTCATCCTAATAATTATTTTAAAAAATTCAATTAAATTATTTTTATATATATTAAAATTTTATTTTTTTAATAAAGGTAAACTATATATTTAGTACCTCACCTATTTCTGTATTTCTATTGAACCCTCATTATTTAAATATTATTCCAATTTAATAGTTTAGGGTATAGGTTTAAGAGTTTAAGGGTTTAAGGTTTAATAGTTTAGGGTTTTAGGTTGAGGGTTAAGGGTTAAGTTATTCCACTGTGAAAATACAATCAATTTTATCGATTCTCCTCGCAACTTTTTTCGGATTCGATGTCACAATGAGCAGGAGTTTCTTTGTAGTTGAGATCCTACGATGCAGAAGAAGACGACAATGGGCTAGGTTGGAGCAGCACGGTTCGCATTGGACGAGTCCTCATAACACAGGTCCTCATAACGAAAACTAGCAAAGTGCAGAACCAACCGGTGGTGGCAGCTGAATCAATTTCGTTACTTTGGAACTCAACATTTGCTTAGTAATTTGTCCAAATTTGAGGCATGGCAAAGTGTAACATAAATCCAAATAAGAATTGAGTGAATTTTTTTCAAAATTTAAGTGTTGTTGATGTAAATAATAATGTTAGAAAAGTTTTATTCAAAAAAAATAATATTTAAATGATGAGGGTTCAATAGAAATACGAAAATAGGCGAGGTACTAAATATATAGTTTACCCTTATTAAAAAAATAAAATTTTAATATATAAAAATAATTTAATTAATTTTTTTAAAATAATTATTAATTGTATGATGGGTCCTTGAAATTTTAAATCTTTATTAATTAATTTAATGATGTTCATCGGTGTTCATCGTTAGTAGTGTTCATCAATGTTCGTCGCCCGTTGTAGAATTTTCTCATTTCATATATTTAAACTTTTATAATAATATATAGATTACAAATTAATAGAACCTAACAAACGTTTAAATAAAAAAGCGGATGATATTTATTTTAGGAAACACGAGCTTAAATTATTTTGTCTATATAGTATATGCGTATTGTCAAAACGTTAACAATATCTATAAATAAATACTACTTTATAATCACCTTAGATTATTTTAAATTTTTTATAAATTAATAATTTGTATGTATAAATTTATTTATTTATAAATTAAGCTATATTCTAATGATATCTAATAGATATTATAGATTTTCGAAAATAATGGAGAGCTATAAAGTATATTCCGTTCATTTTTAAATATAAATATTAAATTTATTATTCATCTAAATTCGAAATGAATTTACAAAATATTTTTAAAAGGTTAAATTTTTGATATACAGATCATGTAAAATTTATTTTATAGAAGCATGCATATTTACACTAGAAAACCGAAATCTTAAATTCCTAACCCTAAACCTTTAAAAACTAAATTTTATACCCTAATTCTAAACACTAAAACATAAACACATATACTTTAAACCTTAAACTAAACCCTTAACATCTAAATTCTAAACACTAAAACATAAACAATATTTTAAACCTTAAACTAAACCCTTAATCCCTAAAACTAAAAGATTTGTGTAAAGTAAATTTTACATAACTCGTGTATTAAAATTATTTTACCTTTCTAAAATGTCTAATTTTGAATATTTTGTGTTAGCTCGAATTTGAATCCACTATAAGAATATATTGGCCATGTTTGGTAAAGAGAGGTTTGAGTTAAAATTAGAGGTTTGACCGATCAAATCCGTTAATTTGGATGTTTGGTAAAGAGCGGATTGAAATAGCGGATTGGGGTGAAATATCTAATTTTGAAAAAGCTGCTAATAAGAGCTTTTTGAAATTAGAAGTTTTGACATAAAAGTTAACCCGTTTACCCTTAACAATTATAAAAAAAAATAACTTTATAACCAACAATCAATTGGTCCAGTGAGATATTATCAATGACAAAAACTAAGTTATGAGGGTCGGTCTCATATTAGTCATCTGCAAAATCCGATCCGGATTAGTCTTGAATGAACTTACCACCAAGTTTACTTCCAGGTTGAAATTGCAGGAAAACCTGCTTATATGCTTTGGCTTTTCTTTGTTTAGGATAACGAATGCCATTGGTTTTTCTTTGTTTAGAACGAATCATCATGGGACTCTTTGGAAACACAGTTCTTAAATCAACCGGTATGATATCTATACGAATATAACGATAAATATATACGATCAAAGTAGCGGAGGAGAAATTCAGTCGAAAAACATAAGAATACGAGAGAATTGTGATTTAGCACAACTCAAAGGTTATTCAACTCTATATTCTAACCTTACTCAAAGTATCTATTTACAACCATAGATAAAATCTCTAATCAAAATAAATTTCCACAATAGATCCATATTTTTTTGACCACTTTTATTTTTCATCGATTTAATCGCACCGCCAATTTTCGAACTGAAACAAAACGAATTCGGCTCATAAATTCTAACAATATCGATGTCTTGAGGTTGTATCTTCTGGGAAAATGGAACAAGCTGCTCCACCAAAGGCGAAATACAAGCAGCCAGTTTGTCCACAAAAGGCTTTTCTGTCCATGTCCCTCGAACTCGGACGTGATACATGTACATATCCAACACGGACGTATTTTCAAAATCTTTTCGCGCATTTCCTCATACTCGTATCCGTATCTGTATTTATACACGGATGTATATGATCAATGCAGAGTCACAAGAACACTGTAGCTTTGAAACAATGGCAGAAAGCTGCGATTTCTACATGTCAAAAGTTTCCATTTGTTTTCATGCATAACTAAGGGTCCACCCTAGGTAAGAAAAATCAATATCAGCATACAAGTGATGGACATTTAACAGGAGGATAGCCAGTGGTTTTCAGCTACAAGAGGGGTGGGTGGTTTTTGCAAATTGGTTTAGCTGATAAAGACAATTCTTCAAAGCAGAAGGTCCAGCTTTGGTTGTATTATGATGGGACCAAACCAATATCTAAAATGTAGCAGAAGAGAGCCTGTCCACTGCCATGTCCAGCAGGGTGGAATGCAGTTGAAACCAAATTGATAAGAATCTAAACCGTTAAACGAATAGACGGAGAACACTACACAAGGATACTCACAATGTAGGATAGGACGTACATTAATCATTCCAAGCTACCAACTAGCTAGTATAGACACCAGTGTATATACAGTCCAGCACACGGTATCACATTAATGTCAACCACAATCTAAACCAGAAGATTCACAAACACAGGTTCAGCCAAAAGTTCTGATGTATATATATATATATATATGTATGTATGTATTTCTTTCCCATACAGTGCTTATTATATGGAAGACAACAGTAAGAAGAAAGCTTCAATGGCAAGAAATAACAATACACATAGCATGGAGAAGACAAGAGGCTTCCCAATGACTAAAAGATCACTAAAGAACAGTTATGGTAGTGAAGCTTGTCCAATATCCTTTCATGGGTCTTCGGTGTGTTGGGATTCCGATTCGGATTTAGGGAGTAAAACTAGTGAGAAAAAAGCTTATCCGTCGCCACGGCCTTCAGCTTCATGTAGGTCATCAATGGAGTCCGATCAAAGGGGCTCTAGTTCTACCTCAAATGAATCTTTTGACGATGATGATTTGCATGGGGATTTCAGTTCCTTCAGGTGTGTGGCCTTATATTGTCAAAATATTGTCTTTTTTTTTTATTTGTTTCATCTTCTAATATATACATATACATATTCATATTCAACATTCGTAGTGAGTCGGAATGTCGTAAATTAATGAGTTTATGTACTTCAATCCCAAATGTTTGTTCTATTTAACTACCAACTCTCACAATGACATGCATTATATTTATGATCTTTTTTGTTTCAGCTCTTTATTTTATTTTTGGAGTAACTGTTCCACACTCGTGTCCGAGTAACATAGTTTACAACTGCATGCAGAGTGTTTGAAGAAAATAACAGCAACTTATGGTCAAAGGGATCAGCTTCCGGATCAAAAGCTTTGTTTATACATCAATCACCCCGACGTCTGTCACCGTGGGATGTCGGTTTCGAGTCCCCTACCGAGAAACATCCGTTTCATCCTCTTCCCCTTCCTCCAAGCTCCCCTAATGGACCTCCAAAGAAACCGCCATCCAAATGGAAGAAAGGAAAGCTTCTAGGAAGAGGAACATTTGGACATGTTTATGCTGGATTTAATAGGTAAAAGAAGTTCATGTATTCCAGTGCCCTTTCATAAATGTTTGAAAGAATTAAAAGGAAGAAACCATTTCTTACATTTGTTATATACTAATTTCCGACAGTGAAAATGGAACAATGTGTGCAGTGAAGGAAGTTAAGGTCATCACAGATGATCAAACGTCCAAAGAATGTCTCAAACAACTCAACAAGGTTTGTCTGGTTTTCTTGACAGACAACATTCTGAACATTTTTTTTTTTACAAAATTTGAGTGTCTTAATTAACATCTCTTTCTTTCATGGCAATGTCTGGGGTTATTGATTATAATCTTTTCTTTCTCATGTAAACAGGAGATATCCTTGCTTAGTGAGTTGTCGCATCCAAACATTGTCCAATATTATGGGAGTGAACTGGTATGCCTTAGACCCTCACATTTTTTCTTTTCTTTGTTACAAGACATATTAAGGAACTTGAATTCGAACCCGGGATTTAATCCAGTTGATTCATCCGGTCACCGTTAAGAGGTGACGTAAAGGATAGAATCCCGACATCTACAATCCTTTTCCCTTATCCTTAGACTCCATCCTCCTTTGTACTAAGAAAAGAACTAGTAATCCAACTTGTTTGCAAGTTCTGATATGTCCAATATGAATTTATGCAGGGATCAGACAAGCTTTCGGTTTACTTGGAATACGTTTCAGGGGGTTCGATCCACGGATTACTCGGTGAATATGGATCATTCAAGGAACCTGTTATTCGAAGTTACACTAGGCAGATACTCAGTGGCTTAGCTTACTTACATGGAAGGAATACAGTACATAGGTATTTTAAACTGTAACTATGAATTACATAAAATGCTCATCAAGAGTTGCATTTTTAGCCTTGAGAACTCAACAGATATATCTATTTCACCTGTTAGGGACATCAAAGGAGCCAACATATTAGTAGATCCTAATGGTGGAATCAAGCTTGCCGATTTCGGGATGGCTAAACATGTGCGAATTCATCCCTTTCTCCTTTAGTATTGTGTGCTTACTAAGGTGAAGAAGATGTTTCTGATGAATCTGTGTTGTAAATCCAGATATCTTCTTCTTCGATACTTTCGTTTAAAGGAAGTCCATATTGGATGGCACCAGAGGTACTTGTTCTTCCACATCTATCTACAGAAATATTATTCTCTGCTGTCTTGTCCAACATCCATTGATCTTTCCAGGTTATCATGAATACTAATGGCTATAGCTTGGCTGTTGACATATGGAGCTTAGGGTGTACTGTTCTCGAGATGGCAACATCAAAACCTCCTTGGAGCCAGTACGAGGGGGTACGAGGCGTTATTTATTTACTCATATTTGATTATAATAGCATCCGTTACATTCATAACCGAGAGTGACTGATCTTCCATGGTGTCAGCTATGCTTTCTTCCCAGTCTAAATCTGTTTATGTTCTTTAACCAGGTTGCAGCCATATTTAAGATAGCAAACAGCAAGGGTTACCCAGAAATCCCTGATAACCTTTCTAAAGATGCCCAGAGTTTCATAAAACTTTGCTTGCAAAGGGATCCGACTGCGCGCCCTACGGCACTGCAACTGCTTCAGCATCCCTTTATCCAAGACCAGTCTATGGTGGAACCAACAAAATTCAATTTGGCTGATTCAGCTTCAGATTTCCGCTCTAACAGATCAAGAATATGGACACATGATAGAGATCACAGGACGCAGCAAACCAGCAGAAGACCTTCAAAGGGTTCATGGTAAGCACTATGCACTAACATCTAATTATCTTCGATATCTGATGCATCTTCCGACGTTCACATCTAACTTGGAAATTGTGTGTCACTGAATGCAGGGATGAAATATCAATTACTGCTTCTTTACCCGAGTCACCTTGTTCGAACTCGATTCAAGGATGTAAATCAGCTTGTGGGAGCTCTCTTCAATCTTCTTATCAACCTTCTTATTAGTTGGTTTCATCGACTGATCCTTGAGATTCACAATCAAAGTAGCAATCACTTCAGATCCCACACAGATAAACCAAGATGATGGATTGTCTAAAGAATGACAACTTTAAAATGTAAATTAGATTACTTGAAGCTTTAGAGAACTCTCTGGAATATCCATATTTAACACTCACACCTAATCCGAGTAATACCGAGTAATAAGAATCCAAATTTACAACCGAGTTCATGACCAGCTGTAGAAACAACTAAAGATTGTAAAAGAGAAGAAATGATATATGCACCCACATAAATTTTAGCCATAAAGTCAAAATGAATAATCCTGCAAATCTGACTTTGAGTCGTTCAAATCCATATCAGCTAAGCACTCTTCTGCAGTAAGAGGAGGAAGTTGCCTGGTTTTGCGTTTTAAATTATGCTTGTGCCACTCACTCTTAAAGTGATCCCTGTACTGCTTGGAATCCCCCACAAATGCATTGCATGTGCTGCACTTATGTTGCCTTGCCTCCCCTTCAGCATTCTCATTTCCTGAAGAGATGGTCGCATGTTTTTGCATTTTCTCACTTAGCTGGAGGACTGAATCAGAAGATCCCGGTGGTAAATGTGACGTTGCTGACCCAGCTGAATCCTTGGCTAGATGTGATGACATATCCTCATCATCATAATTATCCACCTGCGTATCCCCCTCGGCATGTACAGACACTGCAAGTATTTCCAATCTGCCCTGTAAGTTCCTCACAAGGCCATCACATTCACGGAAAAGTCCTGGTTCAGTTTCACAAATCTGAAAAACAAGCAAATGGAAGATTGAGCGCTTGAACAAGAAAATGACTAAATAAACGGTAAACCACATAATTTTCAAGAGATATCAACCATCAATCATACAGCTTAGTAACATAGAAAAGTCAATTCAATCCCGAAACGGCGCCTATGGACACTGGAGTAGAGTCAAAAAGGGAATCACAGGTGCAAGAAGCATTGAGCTACTATGATAGTAAAATTCCCAACTGGATACAAGTTTCTGTCTACTCGCAAAAGTTTAAGCTTATGCATGGTTATATATACCTCCATCACTTTGCTTTACTCGTGTGTTATTACAATCAACAAAATCAAAATAAACAAAATAACAACAGGCCAACCTCATTCCACTATCTTTGAAGAATTCTCCTAAATTACAATTTCAATTTCACAGTAAATCAAGCCGGCAGTACGGAAAACTCTTTTTACGGATTAAATCAATCACTTTCACATAACTTGCAAATGCGGATACTTGAAAAATGGAGCAAGAAGACAATACTTTTAAATATTTCAGTAAATAATGCCAGCTACTACTCAGGACTTACAACTGAAAGCTGAGTTCCAGATTCATCTTTTGAAACAATGGTAGCACCCCATTCATTTAGCTTCTCACAAAGAGACTGAAAATTTTGTCCAGGAACAATGAGTCGTAATCTCATGGGCGACCGTTTTATAGGGAAGTTCTCCTGAAGCTGACGAATAACCTCTAGAGCCTGCAAAAAATAAACTGTTAGGCCATGAAGATAATAAACAACATGCCAACACACGATACACGAAATTCAACTAAAAGAATATGTTGAGATTTGAGCCCAACAGAATACTATTCCAATCCAATGACCAACTGTATTTCAGGATGGACAGACTTTTCAATATAGAAGAAAATGTCATCCAAACTTAAATAATTTAGACAAGCATTTCTAAACATGACATGAAAGATTCATCAGTTTGTTTCGATAATCGATAACTAAATACCAAACAACAAAAACTACTACAGCAACAACAAATGACCTGTTTCTTGGAGCTACTATGGGGATCAACAGCGAAATGAATTTCATGCATTAGCCTCTCAATCATACTAATGGTGTAAGGGCGCTGAGTTTCAGGATTGATAGTCTTTTGCATAACAATGGTTGCGATATCCCGAAACTGACTCGAATATTGGGATTCCCTTTCCTTCCCAGCAATTTGCAGCTCCCCTTTCTCCAAAATCTACCAATCAATAAAATAAAAAGAATTTTAACACTAATATCAAGTATCAACAAACAGAGAATAAATCAAAATTAATTTTCCTATCTCTAAAAAAATCAAATTAGAATTTACCTCCAAACAAATTTTAGTCTGATCATCAGTTCCAAAGGCAGCAACCAAATCTTTGGTTTTAGCAAGCACCCCTTTGGAAACATTGGAGTAAACCGTATGGGACTGTAACACTTCGTCCAAATCTTTCTCTCTGTTACAACAAATTCCTTTCTTTTTTATAAATAAAGTTAAATCAAAAGTACATAAGTAGAACGGAATTTGTGGAAAACTTACACCCGAGAACGCCAGGAGAGGACCTTGTTTTTGTAGCAAGCGATTTCGAATCGCATGCCGTGTTTCTTCAAACGCACGACTGCCACATTCGTCAGCCGCTTCTGCCCTATCGGTTGCACCAGCGTTTTCGACATTATTTTCCTCCGGCACGCCGCTTCTTTCTCAGATTTTAAGGATTAAAAGTTGGTTGCTTTATTTATCTCCTGCCGCAGCCCGCAGGAGATTAAAACGCACCGTTTCGGGGAACTTAAAAAACCCGGTTCAACCCAAACCCACAACTTAGCAATTCAGCATAAGGGTTCACACTATTTCCCTTCTCTGCCGAATTGCCTGTACTATCTATTTATATATTTTGCTTGTTTGGGTTCCCAGAAAAAAAGGAAAGAAAACAGAGAAAGTAAGAAGATTTATTTGTTGAAAAGCAAAATGGCGTCTATAAAGGAAAAGAGTGATGAGGCAATTCCAGAGGAGGAAAAGAAGGATAGCTCTAATTATTTTGATATTTATGGACCTCAAGTACTCTCTTTTTTGCCCTTGCTTTCATATTTTCTGTATGCGTTTTGTTGATTTGTTTTGGTATAATGGGGGAATGAGATGAAACTTAAAGCCTTCTCCTTGCAGGCAAAAGCAGAACTTGTTTTCAAGACGCCAGAAGCTGACAATACTTTGAATCTGCAAGTAAGTTTCTGGAAACCGACTTTATGGGAAAAAAAGAAAAGAAATCAATTATCTATACTGTGAGAAACATAGTTTAAGTTTGTTTTTTTGTTTGGTTTTTTTTATTCTTCCTGTTTTGGTACCAGGATGTTCAGGGACTTGTTACCTGGGTTCTTGCCGATGGATTCATGCCTTCCTGGGTTTTTATTAAGGTAAATGAATAGTATAATTTTATGTATTGAACTTTATAGTTGGTTTCCTTATTAATGTGTGGGACAAAGTCTACCATTCTTGGGGGTTTATAAGTTTTATAAGAACGCGTTCTTATTTCTATTGTTTGCAGAATAAGCCACTGATTCCGAAAGTTGTTATGCTTTATGTCCCTGGCTTGGATGCAGCTTTGTACTTGGCACAATCCATGAAACTTTCTGGTTTGAAACAAAGTTGTGGCAATCCTCGGCCGCTTTTAGCTCTTAGGTTTGTAATGATTTTGTTTCTGCATTTCTTGTCTATCGGAAATATGCTCGGAGTGTTTTGCAATGCTGTGTGTTTATGAATCTGTTTTTTTTATAGCTGTGTATCGGATGGGATGCAGACGATAGATGCTCTCCTGACGTGCAAGGTGAAGAGAAAGAGAAATGTGATTGAACCAGTGAAGGACGTAAGCCAGCCTGATGAACAAGGTGCAAAATCTGTCTTTGAGGTGGAATGGTTCACTTCTTTGCTTGCATGAGTTTCTTACTTGTATGGTGGAATTAGGTGCTCTACAGGGTTAGTTGGTTTTCATTAGAGGATTGCCAGTCCCAACTTGTGTGACTAGAAAAGCAAAGCTTTGGGGACAGTAAACATGTGACATTTACTCATTTGGCAGTCTTAACTAACTTTTATGAGACAGAACAAAGGTATTTCAGCTGTTCCGCACTTGTTGATAGTGGTCTTCCCAGTTCTTTACAATTCACTCTGAGTTGGGCTGCAATCCTCTTATCTGGCTGTATTGTAGTCGTTAACCTATTTTAAAAAATATTGGGAGTGTAAATTCTCCATGAGAAGGAAAATATTCTAATAAGTAGAAATGTATATTCATAAACAATTATGTGCAGTCATACAATAGATAATGCTTTCTGGTGTCCCTGTCCTACCATTTTCCTATTCAAATTTGTAAATTCAAAATCATAGTAATCAATAGGTACCATGATTAAAATTGTTCTTTGTAGTGTCTGCAATTATCAAAAAGTTATATTTAGGAGATGTGATGGTTCCTATTATGTTGCCACTTGGCAATCCTTTTGATGCTTTCAGCATCACAACATTACAATGTTGTTCTTTTAATATCTTAACTTATTTGAGGATCTCTTTCAATGGAATAACATCTTGGTAATAAAATTATATCGTTTTGCAGAAACATCCATCTCTTCAATGGACGCTGCAGAACTCTTGAAAGATATTCCTTTCCCCATTACATATTATACACTTACAGCAAAGGAACTAGAAGACAATGGATTTTGTTGTGATCAACAAGGTCCTAAAAATGGTCTTCTCTGACTGTTACATATACTTCTCTTTGCATGTTAATCTTGCTTCTTCATTGATCAAATGACCTTGGTTCATTCTTGGATTTGTTCCATGCAGGTTTTCTTTCTACTCTTCCTGCTTCTGATGGATCTTCTCCTTATGAAATATTGGCACTTGATTGTGAAATGGTAAATCCTGTGTCAGTTTAATCATAATGACTTTTTGCTTCTTATTTGTGAAATGCGGTAAAATTATGTAAACTGTTAGATGGAGAATGTACAAGATATTGTTGCTTTCTTCTGAAGAAGTTAGATAAAATCCTACATGAACTTGAGAGCTTTTCCTATAATTGCCTTGGTAGGCTAAGTTGTCTCCGTACCCATCTGTGGTCTGGAAGTAGTATATTTGATCAATAGTCTTGTATCACTTATCTAATATTGGATTTACAAAAGTTCATCTCTGGTCTGAATTCATGTTATTGTGTTCTTAAGCTGAAAATAAATTTTTGTACACTCTTGAGCAATTGTGCTTCTTACCTTCGGATATGGCTTTTGATTTTGCTTGGATTTATATAGTTGATCTTATGTGCTCATCATGATGGACTTTGTTTATTTCTCTTATTTTTGTCTTCTTATGTTCATGCAGTGTATAACAAGTGAGGGTTTCGAGCTTACAAGAGTGACCCTGGTTGATATTAAAGGACAGGCATGTTGATCAGAACTTCTTCTCTTCTCTTCTTTTTCATTTTTCTGATTTCCTGTGTCAGTTTATAGTCAACTATTTCTTGACATAATAGTCTTATTACATGCATGTTGTGTTTGTAGATTTATTTTATTTTGCAGGGCACTCTTTTCCCCCTCACTCACATTGAGGGGGGTTTTAATGAGGCCCCAATTTCTATAAAAAAATATGTTTATTTCTTTTAGATAATTCTGCTTGTTGCCTGTGATTGGCATTAATTGTATCAAATACAGCTCATGTCATATCTCTTTTTAGCAACCTTTTTCCTGAACATGTTATTCAATCCTGTAAAAAAGATGGGTAGAAAGAGCTACCATCTTCTTGTTGCCACATCATGTAAATGTTACAACTCATTTACTAGATAAATTGTCTGAAGCTGCAATGATGGTTTTGTTGACAGGTTGTACTGGATAAATTGGTTAAACCTTCAAACCCCATCACTGATTACAACACAAGGTAAATGTTATTTCAACTGTTGAAGTGTTCTTGAATTGCAGACTTGATGAGAAGCTTTAATTGGATCCTGATAAAGTCATTTTAGTTTTGCACATTTTATGTTCCAGATACATGAAGATTATGTTTTCTTTTATCTTTGATCTCGTAGTGACATTTTATTGGTATAGAAATTAGTTGGTCAAAGATTATGCTAGTTATTTTTTGTGTAAAGTTTTCGCATGTTTCAAATTGTTTGTCCAAATTTGGATGGACAGATTTGATATCTTCCGTCTCAACTCTGAGATCTTTCTCCCTCTCTCTACATGCAAACCCATGTTATTATCTCCTCTCAATAGGCCAATTCATAGCTTTCTTTATTGCTTAAGCAGATTTAGTGGAATAACATACGAGATGTTGAGTGAAGTTACTACGACTCTTCCAGATGTTCAGGTTCATTGCCCTTCATTGACCATCACTAATCAATAATTTTACTGCAATATTGTTGTATCAATGTCCCATTAAAAGATATTTCATTATAATTATTGATAGTTGCTTCCCATCTTCAGGAAGATTTTCGAAAGCTGGTTCACAAAGGTACCATCTTAGTCGGACATTCCTTGGAGAATGACTTGTTAGCTTTGAAGATTTCTCATGATTTGATAATTGATACCTCTGTATTATACAAACACCCCCGTGGTGGATCTTATAAAAGTGCTCTTCGAGTTCTTGCCAAGAGATTTCTCTCGAGGGAAATACAGCAGTCTGGGTCCGGACATGATAGCATCGAAGATGCAAGAGCTGCTATGGATTTGGCTCTGTTAAAGATTAGAAACGGCAAGTAATTATTTTCTATGCATTCACACATTTCAACATCAAGAACTCGAATATAGCTTATAGCGGAAGGTTTATAATACGATTGTTTTTGTTTCTTGATGTATAAACTTATATGTAATTTCTTACAATGTCTTTTCTTCATTGTCTTAGGACCTGATTTTGGTACGCCACCATCCTTTATGCGCAGAAAGCTCCTTACTCTTTTGGGTGAGTGTGGCAAGACCTCCTCTTTCATTGATGATATTTCCATAGTCAAGCGATATGCTTCTGAGTCATCCCATGCGATACCGGTTTGCTCTGACGATGAAGCTCTTTTAAAGGCTAGAAAAGAGGTAAGGCTTATTGCTTTTCTGGTATACCTTCATCTAATCCTGCTGGCTTATCAACTTCTTATATTATGTGTCCTGCTAGGTCAAGAACGATCGTGTACACTTTGTCTGGACACAGTTTTCCGAACTGAACTCCTATTTCAGAAAACAAGCCGAGGATGATGTAAAGTTGAATGGAAAGCTTGCGGAGATAATATCCTTGCTTACATGTGATAAGAAGCCTGTCAAACGAAAAGGAGTTAAATACAATATTTCAACTGAGCTAAAGGAAATTTTAACTCACATTGATGCTAGGGTTCGTAGTCTCCACACTGCATTACCCATTAACTCAATGTTTATAATATGCACCGGACATGGGGACATAGCCATTGTTCATAGGTACGTTTTGCTTAACCCGGCACTTATATACAGTGGAATATACTTTTATCTATCTTGCGTCTTATGATGTTTCCATGATCTGTTGGATATTGGTGTACTCAATTTTTCAAGTCTGTATATGTGTTGAACACTAGTACTTTAAGAACAGTGATAAGTCCAGATAACTAGACGTCAAGAGTTAGTTTTTCATTCGAGCTTTTTCTTTTTTCTCCACTGAATTTTCAATCATATTCTTAAATTTTGCCTTGGTTTTTCTCGTGTGCATGGATGAAGATTGAGGAAAATGCTGACCGAGGAAAGTGAAACAAAGTTTCCACGTGAGAAACTTATCAAGGTATTGGAAGAGCTGCAAGCCCAAGCTGAGGTAGCTTTATGTTTTATTGGTATGAAGCATTAGATGTTACAAAAATGCATTATGCACTAATTTGTCTTGCAATTTCCAAGAGCAACGAGGAATGCTCATGTAAGTTTTACAGGCTATTACAATTTTAACAATTGACAGTCATTCTTTTGATGCTGTACTGGAAAAATTTTGTAAACTGTGATGAAAATTGTTTAGTGCTGTTGTTTCTTAAGAGTTATGTGCACTTCTCTTTCATGTTCCGTGTTCATAAACTACTCAAACTTGACTAAAAAAACTCAAAAGCTGGCTCGGATCATTGATCGACATCGAGCTTAAGTTGCTTGAGTTATTGAGCGAACCAAGTTCAAATGATGTAAAATGCACATGGAAGCTAATTAACAAAAATTGTCTGAACTCCAAAGCAAATGAAACATATATTATAGAAGAAAAATGTTAGATGATTAGCATGCCCTACTCTTACATCAAAACAAAGAGGATTAAAAAGTTCCCTTTTTTTCTCGACTGCCTTTATAGTTTACAATGAATATTCTGAACTAACTCCATGCTGAAGCAACAATCAAGCTTTTGTCTTCCCAACCGAAATGAAGTGCACCCAAATCCTCCTTCACCTTGTACCTGTCACAGTACTCCGTGATAAGTTTTCGGGCCATATCGATCACGTCTAGACTCATTGGACACGGTTTGAAGCCAGCCATCGTCATCCTTGCGCTCCATTTTCCAGCGGCTTCGTATCGTTCTATCCTCTCCTCTCCTTCACATGCAACTATGTTGACTATGTCCCGTGCCAGGCATTGCCTTTCGACGTTCATTCGATCCTGGCTATCCCTAGGAAGTGTAGCGTCCAGGGAGTCGAAAACAGCAGAGTAGTAACTGTATGCTTCAATAAACCTCGGTAAGAAAGGTGATGTGTTTGTGTTTACATCTTGCTCGACAACAGTAACGAGTTTTGGATTCATGCTCTTAACCATCCGAAGAAGCTGATCTCGCTGATTGATGGTTGAAACACTCTCATCGGGCATGTGGTGGAGCTGAAATGCAAAGTTCACTACAAGTGCTTCACCCGGCCTGCAATCCAGCATAGATGGAGTAACAAGTGCAGTCTTTGAGGGAACTGCTCGAAACTCAAATGGAACACCGAGTATTTCTGCTAGCTTCTCCAATCTTAATCCAACAATTTCGAGACCTCCATTAAGACGTTGAACCGACTCAGGATCGTCAACTCCGGTTAACCTCAAATGAGGCGGCTCGCCAGGCTGCTTTGCGATTGTTTGAATCAGTGTGATGTATTGACTACCTTGACTTATATCGAAATCTATTATATGTACTATTTTTTCATCTTTAAATGCATCAGTAATTGCACCATTCGCTGCCATAAATCCAAACTTGAAACAAGGGCACACTTCAAAGAGGATTTGCATGGCTGCAAGCCTATCAGAAGAAGGGGGCTCTTTGCATTTTAAAGCTTTATAAAGATATTTCCCGGACGCTGCCATGCGAGCTGCAAGACCTTCAACCATGTAGGCTGCGATTCTCTGGGGCGGATCCCCTTGAATCGAGACCATCTGGCGAAGCTCGTTTATTATGGCTGAAGCTTCTTCGATGTTGCCTTCCAAGAGTATAGCAGCACATTCAATCAGCCTTTGTTTAGGAGAACAGGATGAAACATTTGATACCTCTTTGTTGCTGCTAATGCTACCGAGAAAAGAACCCGAGGATGATGACTCCTTTGGTGAGTCGTGAAACGAATCTGACCTGATAGGATCGGACCATTCACCTTCTACTTCCATGCTTAGACCAGTGCCAAACATGTCATAATCGCCATCAACATCATTATCAGCTAGCAGAGCTCTCTCCAGTTCTTGAAGCTTCAGTTTCATCTTATCCGGGTCATAGTCTAGTGTATCCGGGCTTTGGATTTCCACGTAATCTGGTTAAAAAATCGGATTGGATGATATTAGGACATCGAATTAACAAAATAAAAGAGTGCACTGGTTATGGAGAAAAGTGAACTACCTCTTATCAGGTAGGAAGGAATCAAACTTTCAGAAATCGCAGAACTAGATGAATGCATAAGCTCATCCGTAGGAGAATCAAAGAAATACTTCTCGTAGCTCTCGCTGCTGTAAGAATCCGTAACGTAAACAGGTTGATGCTTATCAGTACCAGACATTCGAAAGGCCATGTTGGTACTGTCACTACTATCCTGTACTGAATAGAGCTTTGTATTTCTAAATGATGCAGTAGCTGGTTCTGCAGACCTCACTAAAGACATGGTTTCGACTCTCTGGACAGTTGAATTATAAAACGATTCCTGCGGAACAAATCACAAATCAAACACGGATGTAAGACACGCAAACACATGACTCTAAAATCATCCACATCAAAGTTAAGACATGTTAGCACAAAACAGGTTTAGATATAGGAAAACAGGGAATTCGAGATCCCTTCATTGTTCAGTTCGGGACATCCGGAAACCGAAGTTCGATCTGGCAATCGCATGTGCCATAGTTTTAAAAGGCCCAAAAATCTAACTTATTTGGGGATTTTTTCCCAGAAAAATCTTACACCAGGTTGCCATAGACAGATTAAACTAATTGATTGAGCATTTATTTCCATGATTTGCTGCCATCCTTAACATACAAAAAACAGTGAATATCATTGATTCGAGTAAAGATCCATTGGCAAAGAACACTAGATTTCGAGGATTGAAACATACTTGAACAATTCCAAGACAAGTTCTTGGCATGTCATTTCAAGGCTTGAAAAAGGAAGAACAAGAAATCAATAATCCATACAGAAAAACACAAGGGTTTCTCCTTTACCTGATACATGAGAAAAAAAAAAACCTCAAGCAGCAGCACCAAAGATCATTATTTTCCTGCAAATCCAAGAGATAAAGATGAGTCTTATAGAACTGTGGCTTCAGTGGAGATGAAAACAAAGAGTTTGACCTTGAATTCAACCAATTAAATACCAATCCAAACACCAACAAAAACATAAAAACAAAACCGAAATTGTAAGGAAATAAATAATAAAAAATGGTATGTTTGAAAGGTCTTAGCTGACATATATAAAGAATCTGAACAGATAAACATTCCATATATGACCCAAGTTGCCATACAAGGAAAAGCAAATCCAACATATTCTGGAATCGAAAGGAAAAGGAAAGTGGTGAGAAGCACACCTCAAAGGCAAAGCGGAGTTCTTTGTTTCTATCTAAAGTAAAGACATAAACTTTGTGACTTGTGCGTTTCATTGCAAGACATTTTCTATCTCTTAAAAACTGGTTTTTTCTTTTCTTTTCTTTTGGGAGTTTGTCTTGGTCTGAATGTTTATACCAACTTGTTTGACTCAGACAAGCTGTTTGACAGAACCATGTGGAGTTCTTTTCTAATCATTCAATCCTCAAACTACAATGAATTTCCAACACCAAAACTCAACCAAACTCAATAGATAAACCACACCGAAACGCTTCAATTTGACTTTATGATCTTCCACTAGTTTTTCTCTCTTTTTTGTCCCCTAGTTCATGAAATAACTGTACTAAAAACAAGAGTGAAACTGGAATTTTGTGTGGGGAAGGAAGATAAAATTATAATATTAATGTTTTTTTTTATTGAGTAGAGTGTTATTTATATTATCAAAGGTAAAAGTCGAGATTCGAACTTTGAGCAGTGAGTGTTTTGGACATATGCGAGTTGAGCGACCGCACAAAGTCCCAAGAAAAGAGGGCTCAAATAAGTTGAATTAAATGTTTATAGGGAGAAAACAAAAGATTTTGGTTTAATAAATTACAAGAAAAAAATAATTTTAAAGATAGACACATAATATATTTTTATTAAGATAAAAATATCTTTTAAAAACTTTATATATTTTTACGATTATAAATTAAAGGCCCTTGTTCTAATAAATTGTAGAGGGCCCCGTAAACTTTTGAACCGTCCCTGGATATGAGCGTTCTTATTGTTTGGTCAATTAGTTAATCTCAAATTATTAATATTTTTTAATTCATGATTTTGAAGGTAGTTTTTTTTACACATTAATCAGGCAACTTTATTGATAAATAAAATAAAATCAGAAGATAAACATAGTAGAGATTTTAGCACATCCAAAAGATTACATCGGCAAACAACTCAAAACGGGATCAAACATTGCGTGGCCATGGGCGGAGCCACTAAGGCTATTGGGGGTGTCTGATGACACCCCATAATTTTTTGAAAATCATATTTTTCTATATAATTTGTATATGAAAGAATTTAAAAATATATAATTGACACTAATTTATAAATAAAATGACACCCTTAATAAATAAAATGACATCTCTTTATAAATAATTAATCCCTCTTAAATAACGTTTAAAAAATGACACCCTTTAAAAAATTTCTGGCTCCACCCCTATGCGTGGCCACCAACAAACACGAATAAGAGACAAGCGATTAGGGATGTAAAAAGCTGACCCGACCTGAAAACCCGACTGAAACCTGCTCGAGTCAGAACCTGATTTGACCTGAAAATTTAATGACTCGAACCCGATCTGTAACCGACTGTTGTTGACCCGAACCTGAATTCGACCTGTTACTGTAGTGACCGAACCCGACCTGCGTCCGACTGAAAACGACCCGAACCCGAATTGGACCTGTTACTGTGGACCTGAAACCCGACCTGCGCCCGACTGAAACGAACCCGAACCCGAAGCCGACCTGGCAGATAACCGATTTTACCCGACTGAATTGACCGGAGATCCGATATTACCCGACCTGTTTTGAACCCGACCTGTTTTGGACCCGACCTGTTTTAAACCCGACCTGTTTTGGACCCGACCTGTTTTGGACCCGTCCTGTTTTGAACCCGACCTGTTAATTGACCCGACCTGCTTTGAACCCGACCTATTTTTAACATGAACTGATATTGATCTGACTTGATATTTACCTGATATATAGTTGAAGAAGTCTACGATTTGATAAATTTAAAGTGTTGATAAATGTAAAGTATTAATTTATTAAATTAATTCAATACTAACTCGTTCAATATAAATTATTTGTGAAGTTTATTAAGAATTAACATACTTAAATTTATTTTATTAAAAATATTCTAAATTTAAAAGTTTTATTAAATTAATAAGTTGTGATTGATGAATTTAAAACAAATTATTTAAAATTTAAATTAATTTATTAATTGAGATCATTAAATTTAAAAAAATATTTTATTAAAAAAATTAATTATAACTATTAAAATAATAAAAAATATTTTTTAGTGTAGGAGAATTTTTTTTGAATTAATAGGGGGAAAGTTTTTTTGATTGATAGGAAATTATAGGGAGAAATTTTGACACCATATCAAAAAAAAAAAAAATTGGGGGGGGGGGGGGGGGGGATTTTTTGCCGCCAAATCAAATTTTTTTTTTGGGTGGGGGGGGGGGGGATTTGTTCCGCCAAATCAAATTTGTGTGGGGGGAGGGTGTGCCGCTAATATCAAACAAAAAAATTAGTGGAGATGAGATTTTTTTTATTTATGAGTTAATTATCCTTTAGGTCCTTTCTTAATTAGATTATTAGGGTTTAGGTTTTTTAGGTTTTAGTTTGTTTTTTAGTCTTAACTTTTGGTTTAGTTTCTTTAAATTTTATTTAATTAGGCCATGCTTCATAAATTAATTAATTATTAAGCTTTTTAGTTTGCTTTAAATTTGATTTGGTCCTCGTATAAAGATTTGATAAGTAATTAGGTTTAATAATTTTATTCATTGTGATTTGGGCTCTAATTAATAATTTAGTTTTAATTTATTTTTAGATTTGTCCTTTATGTTTCAATTTATTTTGTTTGTTAGATTTATGGGTTTATGTTTAAGGTTTAAGGGTAAGTGTGTCAAGTTGATTGTTTGGGGCTATGAGATTAGTTTAGGGATTATGTGATTAGGCTTGCATTCTAATTATTAGTGAATAGTGTCTGTAAGATTTAGATATTCATGTTTGGGGTTTGAGGGTAAATGTGTCAACTTAATTATTTGGAGTTATGAGATTAGTTTAAGGATTAGGGGATTAGTCTTGTACTCTAATTATTAGTGATTATAAGATTTAAGAGTTGAGGTTTATGTGTATTGTTTAGAGGTATACATATATACATACAAATATGTATGTTCTAGTATATATATATATATATATATATATATATATATATATATATATAATTATAACAATATATATATATATATATACTAAAACTTACATACATACATGTATATATATACTAAAACTTAAATACATGCATATATATATGTGTTTTAGTATGTATGTATACATGTGTGTTTTAGTATATATATATATATATATATATATATATATATATATATATGTTTAATTAATTATAACAATACATGTATATGTATATATCATAATATATGTATATGTGTGTATATATACGTAGATATAAATTTTATTATTTTTAATATGGTGATATTTTTATTCATTTTATTCCCTAAAATTTTATTTTCCACAGAAAGTTACCTTTATTATTTTTTAATTTTTGTAATTTACTCCAATATTTTAGATATAAATCATTTGATAATATTTTTGTTCATTCTAGTGCCTAATATTGAGAGTAAAATGTATGTAAGTATGTATGTATGTACCTATCAATGTATGAAGCCTAAACCCATAATGAATTTTCTCTTAACCTGAAACCATAAACCCTAAACATTAAACCCTAGTGTATGTAAGTATGTATATATATACTTATTTATGTATGAACCCTAAACCCTTGATTAATTTCCCTAAACCCTAATGCATACAAGTATGTATGTATGTATCTATCAATATATGAACCCTAAACCATTAATAAAATTTCCCTAAAACCTAAACCATTTAAACCCTAAACTCTGAATCGTCCAATGTTTTATAATTTTAATTTGATATTTCTGTTCATTATAACCCTTAAAACTTCATTTATATTCCAAATTGAACCCTACTAATTGTTTTTTAATTAGTCCAATAATATATAATTTTACTTTGACATTTGTTCATTTTAGTCCTTAAACTATATTTGTATTCCAAATTGACCATTTTTTATTTTTTTAATTAGTCTGATGTTTTATAATTTTAATTTGATATTTTGTTCATTATAGTCTCTTAACTTTATTTTAATTAGTCTGATGTTTTATAATTTTAATTTGATATTTTGTTCATTCTAGTCCCCTAAACTTTAGTTTAATTCCAAATTGACCCTTATTTATTGTTTTTTCATTTCGTCCGATGTTTTATAATTTTAATTTGTACTTTGTTCATTCTAGTCCCTTTAACTTTATTTCAATTCCAAATTGACTCATATTCATTGTTTTTTTAATTCGTCCAATGTTTTATAATTTTAATTTGATATTTTAATCTTCTATACCCTAAAACTTTATTTTTATTCCAAATTGACCCACATTTATTTTTTTAATTTGTCAAATGTTTTATTATTTTAATTTGATATTTTCTTCATTCTAGTCTTTAACTTTATTTTATTTCTATACCGACCCCTATATATATTTTAATTCATCATGTTTTATAATTTTAATTTGAAATTTTGTTCATTCTAGACCCTAAAACTTTATTTTTATTCTAAATTGACATCTACTTATTATTTTTTAATTACTCTAATTTTTATACTTTTAATTTGATATTTTTGTTCATTACAGTCCCCAAAATTTTATTTTTGTTCCAAATTGACCCCTTTTCATTGTTTTCTTTTAAATTTGTCTAATGTTTTATAATTTTAATTTGATATTTTTGTTCATTATAATTCGTGAAACTTTATTTTTAATCCAAATTGACCCATTTTCAGTATTTTTTAATTACTCTAATGTTTTATAATTTTAATTTGATATGACTTTAAATAATTAACTCCAAATCAATGACGATTGACGAAGGCCAACCTAAAGTCTATCGACTACTTATACGGTTGTACCGAACTCAAACTCAATACGAATTTCAATCCTAAAAATACCCTGACCTGAATTACCCGACCTGAAACTACCCGACCTGAAATAACCCGACCTGAAATGCACCCGACCTGAAATGCAACCGACCTGAAATGAACCCGACCTGAAATGGACCCGACCTGAAATGGACCCGACCTGAAGTGTATCCGAACCCGAATTAACCTGTCAATTATCTGCTTCGGACCCGACCCGTTTTGACCCGACCTGAAATGAACCCGACCTGAAATGGACCCGACCTGAAATGGACCCGACCTGAAATGGACCCAACCTGAAATGGACCCGCACCCGACCCGAGTCGAGTCAAAATAAAAAAATAACCTGAAATGACCTGTACCCGATTTTACCCGACCTGAAAGTACCCGACCTGAAACCCGTCCGATTACATGTTTTTACATCCCTACAAGCGATGTGAAGATCATCGTACAAACACTAAAAACCCACAAAAGTAATCATTGAAGCGTGTCATAAGGCAGAGCCATGTCATAAAAACAGATGAAAGCGTAACAAAATATATAAAAAAGAAAAAAAAATAACCGAAAACAAATGAAATATAAATCATCGGCGGTCGACAACTAATACAAAAATTGGTATCGTCGCCGATTAAACAAAGAAGAAAACAACAGTTATGGTTGAGAGCAAATTGAAAAAACGATTAGGGGTTTGAATTATTAACAAGACTTTTAAATTTTATAAAATTAAATGAAATTTAACTTCTTTATGACTTTGAAGGTAGTTGGATAGTTTAATTATCGTATAAAAATATTAAAACTTCATTAACCATCCTAAAAATAAATAAATATGTAGTTTTTAACTTTTAACACGTAAGTCGAAAGGCGTGTAAGGATAAATGGCGTTGAGAAAGTTCCTTCGTGGCTGAAACGCGTTGTACGGAAGGAATGTAAGAAATAGTCAACCTCTTACCAACTTTAGTGGCTTTTCTTCTTTCTTTCTTTCTTTCTTTCTTTCTTTCTTTCTTTCTTTCACTTCCTTTTTCCCTTTATATATAAGGTATTTATTTTATGCACAAATTTGTTTCCGTAAATATTTTAGTTTTAAAATTTAGAGATTTTATTTAGGGTTTAATGTTAGAGATTTTAGTGGATGAAGTTAGAATTTAGAGTTTAGGGTTAAAATTTATTATTTATAAGTTAAAACCTAAATCCTTAATCATATTACCCTAAAAACTAAACTTTAACCTTTGGGAGGTTCTGCGGTACGGCGCCTAGTATGCGGCTAATATACGGCGTAACCGGCTAGGGCGGTGACCGGTTAAAGATCATGTTTTCGGTAAAAGTTACCGATTATGTTGATCCGAATATCCATATAATCGGTAGCGCCGAATTTGTTGTTAAGTTGGAGCGGATGGGGACTCGGACATTTGGACTATAACAAAACCGGTAAAATTACCGGTTATGTTGATCCGAATTTCAATATATTCGGTAGCGCCTAATTTGTTGTTTATTTCGAAAGTATCCATACTTGATAAATCATTATCGATACTTTTTGAATACCAATGTAACCGCGGTTGAAAAAAAATGTCGAAAATATCGATATTTTTTTAAGAGCGTGCACAAAAGAATCGGTACAATAAAAAAATTCTACATAACCGGTTACATTATTAATTCATATAATCTAACCGGTAAATCTTACCGGATATATTGTTTGGTTTCGAAACGTTTTTTAAGAACGTGTGGAAAAGAATCGGTATAATAGAAAATATGAAAACATAACCGATTACATTATTAATTCATATAATGTAACCGGTAAATCTTTACCGGATTTATTGTTTGGTGTCGAAAGAATCGACACAATTCAAAAACGTATCGAAACTTTGGGGAATTGTATCGATTATATATATCATAATGATATAACCGGTTAAAAGTATCTATTCTCCGGATTTTTCCCACTCGCCTTTGTATTGGTTGCATTTACAGAAAACCTAAGAGAGGAGAGTATTTGAAATCGACCCGAGTTTGGTTGCTGTGAAATCGACCCGAGTTTGGTTGCATTTACAGAAAGCCTAATTTGTTGTATCAGAATCGAAAGGAAAGGTTTAGGGTTTGGGAACTTTGAAGTAAAAGGTATGTTGTCGAAACCCTAGTTTTTTGGTAATGTAGTATTGGGTAGTTGGGGATAATGTTTTGGGTTTAGTGATGTTGAAGTAAAATTGGAATTCGGATCGATATAGGTCAAAATTGTGTAAATATATTTAGGAAATAAATATCGGTACTTTGTTCTGAGAACTTATCGGTAGAAATTAATAATGTCGGTAGAAATTATATATCGATACTTTTGTCAGAAAACTGAAGCGAGATGGATTCTAAGGATCATGAAGATGTTGTTCAAGATGAGACTGAAATGATTCAAATGGAGGCGGAGAGAGTAGATAGGGAGGAAAATCCGAAGAAACCAAAGGGTGGATTTCTGTACTTCTAGTAAGTAGAAATTGTGAAATAATTAATCTGTAAATTGTAATTGGATGAAAGTATTTAAGAACATTTAAACTTTCCTATCATGACAGTATTGAAGAATTGCAGAGGATGAGGGATTGTGGGACTTACACTGTCGGTTCAGTATGTAAATTGAAATTATAGTGAATATATTGGAGGTTGAATATTTTGATTGTTTATGGTTTATGCATAATTTGCAGGTGAGAGACGTGGTGGTGAAAAAATGGTACACGATGAGTGAAACTGAGAAACAACCATTCAACATGTTGTCTCTAATTGCTAGAGAAAACTATGTGGCGAAGAAGAAGAAGAAGAAGATATTCATTATAGTTGTAAATATTTTGATAAATGATATATAAAAACTCTGACATTATATGAATATTATTTACATAGGAAGTGTCGACTAGGTGTAGCATAAATCGAGTGCACCACATAGTAGAGGAGTTGAAAGCGAAGGGTAAATCAAATCTGTTGGAAGAAATGGGGTTTGGATCTCTTATTGGGATTCAGGACCGACCAATTCGGAGGGAATTGTGTCGGTTGTTGATGGGAGATTTTGATTTGCAGAAGTGTGATGTGCGATACGGAGAATATTCATTTCATTTTAGTGTCCGAATTGTTGAAGCCGTATTGGGGTTACAAAATAAAGGCCAGAGTGTGAATGAAGTTATAAAGAGGGGGATTGGAAATTACTTGTGCAGAAGTATGGCCTAACGTCTAATGTGTCATTTGCTACACTTGAGGACGAAATAAAAAGCGGCAAGTATGAAGGGGATGATCTGAAGGCTCGGGTACTATTGTACATTATCGGAGTATTCCTTTGTCCAACGGGTGATTCATCCCCGAGCAAGGATAGTATGAAGTTATTGTGCGACTCCGGGTTTAGAGGTGAATTAAATTGGGCTTCATATGTGTATGACAAATTAATTGATGCAATCAAGACTTTTCAAAAGTCCAAAAACCCCTCATACCTCAAAGGATGCATTGCTGTCTTAGAGGTAAACGAGTTGAATATTGGTATTGGTTTAGAAAACTTTGTAAGTAGTTATTATAGAAAATGATAAAGTTTATAGAAAATGCAGGTTGCATTGTATGATTTTTGGTCAGATTCTTCTTGTGTGCCGACATTCCGAAAAACCGGAGTGGCACGCATCACTGCCTGGGGCAAGGAAGAAGTTGTTCGAGTTATGGCAAAGTTAAAGTTGGAATTACCGAAAAAGAAGGTTATGGTAATTTCAGTATTTATAGATTACTAAGTACTTAAAAAAGAAAGATTCTCTAATAATGTTGTTTATTTGTGAAGGTTGGCGAGGAGGAAGAGGAGGAAGAGGAGGAAGAGGAGAAGGTAGAATATAAGGTGAAAGTGAATGAAGGGGGAAGTAAAATTGACATATTGATTGATGAGTTGGCGGAGGTTAAAAAACTCGTTTCTGATTGTTTGCAAAGACAATCCAGAATCGAACAGGCTATTGATAGCTTAAAGGGGGAAGTAGGGGAAAAGTGTAATGGTTTTGTTAAAGAAGTGGTGGAATTGAGGGGTGAGTTAAAGGGGATACATTTAATTCCTGAAATAAACAAAAAATTGGATGAGGGGATACATTTAAGTCCTGAAATAAACAAAAAATTTGATGATGGGATACATTTAAGTCCTGAAATAAACAAAAAGAGGAGTTATGTTGAGGCAAAATATGATGAACTTATAAAAAATGATGAAGAAAATGTAGAAGAATTGAGTAAGATGGTGGAGGAAAATATAAGAGAGGTCCACCATGAAGATACGAGGACACCGGGTCATGCAATACATGTAGAGCTCGATTCAGGGTGTCCTGCACCAAAGAAGCAGAAGACTAAAAAGGTAAAATGAATAATACAAATGACATCCATTTTGATTATTGTGTTGTGGCTAATATCTATTGATATATCGTAGGTTACAAAGGTCAAAATACCAAGTGGAATTGATGACGTCGAGGCTGCGATGTGTGATTATGTATGGAATAGTGGATTGTTAGAACCATCGTAAGTTATATATATTGTTTTGCGAGTGATATTTATATAAATGTGGGAAAAAAATTAATACAAAAAATTACTTCTATAGAGATGTTATCCTAGATTACGGGCTCGAACACGGCACAGTAGGCGACCTTGGCTGCTTAAAACCCGGGGAATGGCTAATAAGTCCGATTATTAATTTGAAAGGCTGGTTGTTGGGTTACGATTCGATGAGGAAAAGTTCAGCGAAGCGGAAGATTTGCTATCTACCATCCGAATTTGTGGTAAGTTACATTTTTACACATTTTCGTGTCCAATTTGGTCATGGCTGGTCAATTAATGGAGATTGTTTTTTAAAATGCAGAGCGCGTTTATAATGGACGGTCAAAATGCGCCGTTTCTTATAAAGTCCTATTCTAAAACATTGATGGGCCATAATAAATTCACCGATTGTGACATGGTAAGATATTTTTGCGTACATGTTGTTAAGTATTTAAATAATAACAATATATGTTCTAATATCTTGTGTGACAATTGTTGTAGATCTTCATGCCAATAAACGATTCGAATAATCATTGGTGTCTCTTGGTGTTGGATATGGTTGATCGTGTAGCATCGTTTCTTGATAGTCTACATAGATCTCCCCGGCACAAGACTAGAGTGGAGCAAACCAAGAAAACAGTATGTGTCGATACATTTTGTAATTTATAATGCATAAATTCTTCGTAATCTAATTTTAAATTTTTTTTGACGCAGTTGGAATGTTTACATAAATTTAGTGAGGACGAGGAGTTTTGTGCCCAATTTGGGAAGATTAAGGTACCACCGAGGGATTTAAAATTCGTGGTCCGTAAGACGAAGGTGCAAACGAACGGACATGATTGCGGAATGTATGTGGTCATGTGGATGGAAGCTATTTCTGAAGGGAGGTCACCGGATGATTTGGTAAGTGGTCCGAAAAGGACTTCATTTTTAAAAACATTTGGCACTGACATTCACTCCTAATTTGTATGTAGGTTGTTGGGGATTTTGATCGTCCGAGAGTTTTAAATGATCTCATAAATCACGATTGTAATAGAAGTAGAGTGAAGTTCACAACTGCTTGCCTGGGACGTATGAAAAAATAATTATGTTACCATAATTTTTCCCACTATGTAAATGATGATATCATAGTTAGTTTGTTGTAAATTATGTTAACATATTAGCTTACTCTTGTAAAAATATCATACTTATTTTCCTTTAGGAAACAATTGTCGATACTCTTGTAAAAATATCGAAACTTTTATACGAAATATATGTATCCTTAGATTAACAATCCCCTTTAAAATCGATAGTTTTTTTTCCTTCATTATTAAATTATCGAAACCTTTTGACACAGACGGGCTGCCATAGCTTACTGGAATTAAAGTGTCGATATTTTTCTGCCGCAATGAGTAAAAATATCGAAACTTTTATACGAAATATATGTATCCTTAGAGTAACAATCCCCGACAAAATCGATACTTTTTTTCCTTCATTATTAAATTATCGATACTTTTTGACACAGACGGACTTGCTTAGCTTACTGGAATTAAAGTGTCGATACTTTTCTGCCGCAACGAGTAAAAATATCGAAACTTTTATACGAAATATATGTATCCTTAGAATAACAATCCCCGACAAAATCGATACTTTGTTTCCTTCGTTATTAAATTATCGATACTTATAATCTAAATCGGAAATTTAGGCGGGATTTCTATTTAAACTAGCACTTAACTTAAATCAAACATCTATTTAGGAATTTTATCGATACTATTGCAGAGATCTCTTCAACTCCAACGACGATTACCACCGTTCAGAGAAATTGCACCATTCAACCTGGGTAAAATCAACACCGACGAGGACGATTACTACGATCATATTTACAGGTTAGTAAAAGTGACTGATTTTGCGTACTTTAGAGTTAGGGTTTTGCACGATTATGGAGTAACCGATCCTCTTCTGCATATAACAGTTGTAATGGCACCCAAAAAAGGGGCACTCAAACGGAAGAGAGCTTCTGCTTCGAAGACAAAGTCATCTTCGAAATCAAGGTCTGCTAGTCAAGTAAGTTCAAGTTCTTCTGAAGAAAATTTGTCTTTTGAATCGCAAAACTTTAGAAGCACCGATGACAAACTGACATATGATAGCAATTTCAAAACAAGGAAGATTCGTCCAGAACGTGTTATTGACTTGAACTTCTTCTTCGATGAGAAAAACAAATTTGGGTTTAAAGATACATTTACAGATTGAGGGTGGCTTGAACTGCTTGGTGTAGAACCAAAATATTACCCCAATCTTGTTAGAGTTTTCTATAGTAATGCAAAATTAGACCGGCAGCCTGGTACGGGAAAAATATTAGGATTTACGACTCATGTCATGGGTAAGGACATATATATAGATGCGTCATCTATTGCTGCTGGTATAGGAGTGAAGAATGTAGGAGATTTCGATGAACATGTTTTAGATCCTACCATGAAACGTGTGGATCAGAATACTCTCACTCGCCTTGGTGCGGAGGGCAGATTGTTCCACTTTCTTGTCAGTTGGTTTCTTCGGCCGTCCGGTGAGAAATTTTCACAAATTCGAGATATTGATTACTTGTGGTTGTCTAAATATGAATCAAGAACCGCTCCAAACATAGCAAAACTGATATATGAGACAATTCTACATATAGTGAAGAAGGGTGCTTCCATTACAACCTCACTACCATATGGATGCATAATTTGCCATATATTGAGGAAGGAAGGAGTGCAATTCAATCTTGACTACCCTCTTCGACTATCCAGGAAGATCGACATGATTACCTTGACAAAAGCGGGATACGATTTTATTGTAAACGTCGGTTGGATAAACAAATGTGTAATTGGAGCGGAACAAGGCAACGACCAAGTGGAGAACGTTGAAGCAGAACAGCACGAACGGATGCAAGAAAATGAGATCGAAGGGGTGATTACCATGAAGTCAGTGATGGATTACATGGTTCATTTCCGCGAGCATATGGATGCTCGTTTTGGCGATATTAATGACCAAATCGGCCAAATGCGAGCAGATATTTCCTCACTTCGTACTGACTTCTCCAACTTCCGTAATCAATGGCTTCAAAGCAAATACAAACCCATAGGTAAAATAACCTTTCAATTTACAATTGACATTCGGTTATTTGACTATTGACATGCTTATAACAGAAGTGGACAATCCAGTGGTGCGTGAAGAGGATAATACGGTGCCTGAAGATGAGAATTATGAAGAGGTAGGCAGTTCAGATGAGGATGACAGTGAAGACCCCAACAAATATATTATTTCTGTAACACAGAACAAAAAACTTGTCATTTTTGATGTCAACGGAGTCCTTGCATATTATACAAAACAAACTCCCAGAGGTAATTAAATGTCTGCAAATCTGTTTACGGCTATAAAGAAAAGAATTATGTTTAATTTCCTTTCATGTTGTAGATGTTAAACTGAGGCCAGGTATAGAAGAATTTATGCAATTTTGTTTAGAGAATTTTGTTGTTGGAATATGGTCATCGAAGTTGAGGTAAGCACCGTTATGATTAAAATTGTTAACATTTCATGTTGACCTCTTAAATAATTTGAAGTTTATCGTGGTAATTGTTCACGATTGCAGGCATAACATTGACCTTGCTCTTACCAAACTACCCGTACAAAAAGAACGATATTTTTTCATCTGGGTAAGATGCTTCTTACATATTGGTAATTGAATTTGTTATGATTCTTACATATTGGTGCTTTACAAGTTACTATTAACAGGATCAAACAAAGTGCATACAGGAAGAGGAATACACCTTCTGCAAAGACTTGCATCAAGTTTGGAATGAGTATCCTCAATTCAAAGAGGAGAATACACTGTTGGTGGATGATTCTTCCGAGAAAATGAGGCATAATCCAGTGAGTAATATTTTTTACATTCAATTTATTAATAACGTAATATGCTATTATTTTGTTAATTTATCTTTTCTTTATAGGAATACAGCTACATATGTCCGCCTCCCTATAACCAATCATCTTCCAACGACAATGCGTTAGGTATGACAGTTACATATGTGACTAATTCCATTGGTTTATTTATATATTGAAGATGTTGACATGAGAGTCTGCTAATTTGGGTTATTTTTATATATCCACAGAAAAGGGCGGAAGCATCCGAGAATTTTTCGAAAAGTTGGCGAATGACCAGAGTACTGTACCCGAATTTGTAAAAAATAACTCTTTACACATTTGAATGTTATATCATAATGTTGTATGTAGTCACCATGTCTGTTGATGGGAACTTGCTGTATTCCAAATGTCCTCGTTGCCCTGAGACATAAAGAAGTGATTGATATTAAAATTAACCATAAACAAACACTTGCAGACAATATGTTGTAGAATAGATATAGTAACTTACATTATAATCCTCATCTGCGGGGCCGTAGGACCATTCCGCATCGTTAGCAAAAAAGTCAGTCGAGGTAGGTTGTGTAAAAGAATCCAGACCCAGCTTTAATTTAGGACACGTTACTCTGTTATGTCCCTCATTATTGCAGAAAGAGCAACTCCTACTTTTCTTCTGGACGATCTTCTTTTGGAAAACTTTTCTCTTTCCTTGTCTTCGTTTAGGGTCGCCAACGCGAACTCCATTATCAACATTTTTTCGTTTACTTGAATCTTTCAAACCGAACGAGTGTTCAAATTCGGCAGTTAGTCTTTTCATCTCATCTCTTGCGGTTATGAAAGATGCATCTGTCTTTGATGCAATGTAGCACAGACGACTTGACGTTGCACGTAGGGCCACGAACCGTGCCATTTGCATAACTTCAGGTGCTACATTGAAGTCAAGGAAACTTGGTGCAGCAGCCTTCGCCTCCTTCGTCCATCGAGTTAGAATCAACGACTTTGGAATACATGTGTAATCCAAGTGCTTCAGAACATGCAGTTGATGACAACATGGAATTCCTACAGTCTCAAACTTCCTACACGAGCATGTGACGGTTTCCGAGACAACATCAAAAGATACGTCAAATCTAATGTTCTTTTCCTTGTACTTTGACAGAACAAAATGTAGAGAGTCATCTGATAAGGACTGAATTTTTTCGTCAATCCGGTACAAAGTCTCCTCTTGAAGTTCTTCTTGGAAGAAACCAAATGATGCTCACGTATAAATTTGACCAGCATGGCTTTCTAGGTCTGTGAGTTTAGTGATCTGGTAGGGCGTTGTCTGCGAACTTAAGCAATCTGCTTCCAACTCGTTGATACGAATTTTACCAATAGTTTGTTCAATTGTACGAACTACGTCTACATATGTCTTCTTCTTTATCAGGGCACGTCCGAGTGCAGCATTCAAGGACTCGCTTCTTTGTGTGGATCGCAAATTGGCAAAGAAATGACCCGTTTGATATGCTTGAGCCCATAAGTTCCGGTATATTTTTACTGTATTCTTTATTCATTACATCAATGTATCCGATTTATTATTACCGTTTTCATTATACACTTCTACAACTTTGCATTCCAGTGTTATGTCATTTCACTTGTATCACATGCACTGTTTACTGCTCCTCCTGTATAAAGCTAAAACCCTTAATCCCCACAACGAATCTGATTCTTCCTTTTCAGTATCCTGTCTTTTCACTTCTACCTCCCTGTATCACGCATGCACCGTTTACTGCTCCTACTTCTCCACATTTACTTCTATAACCCCGGAAAACGAGGAGAAGAACGAATCTGATTCTACCTTTTCAGTTTCGCGTCTTTCCAATGTATCACATGCACCGTTCTGTTCATGTACCTTCTCCTCATTTATTTCTATAACCCGAGAAACGAGGAGAACGAACGAATCTCTGCCTTTTCAGTCTCATGCATTATCACTTTCCCTCCCAAACGGAAATTGCCTATAAATTAACAACTCCTCTATTTGCTCTTCACAACATCTTCAATTTTATCTACTCAACCCTTTCCTTTGTTTTTATAATTAGTTCTCTTTCACAATCTTCTATTATAAAATGAGTTCAAGCAGAAGTTCGGGTAAAAATCCTCAGTCTTTCGCAAAGAGGAAGATTGAATTCGACACATCATCAAACAGTGATGATGATTTCTATATTGATTCTGATTCTGATAATGACGAACAACTAAGCCACGAGGCATTGAAATCCAGCAAATGCTTCAGGAGTTTCTTCGAGGCATTCGATCGAATGAACTCTATCAACGACTCTACTACTCCATGGCGGTGTCCAGCATGCCACGGAGGTCCTGGTGCCTCTAAGTCGTTTTTTGGCCTTCAGTCCCTACTCACCCATGCAAAAACCAAAGGAGGAGATAAGCTGAAACTTCATCGCCTCCTTGCTCAGTTGTTGGACGAGGAATTACGAAGAAGGGGTACTTCGGCCAGTCCTCAACCTCAACCTCAACGTCACGCTTCAGGCCAATGGCGTGGTCTGAGTAATGATGTTGCTATTGTCTCCCCCCCGCCTTCAAGCCACCAGGAAGCTCATCACCAAATACTCTGGCCACCCATGGTGATGATTAGGAACACACAAAATCATAGAGATGGAGATGGGAAGGTAGTTATATAACTTCTGAATTATGTTTTCATTAATATTATAATACTTAACTTCTTATTTCTTTAATTTTTTGCTTCAGTGGATTGGCATGGGAAACCAAGACCTTCTCAACACTTTCAGTTCCTATGGTGTTGTTGCCAAGGCTCGCCATTCATATGGTCCAGAAGGCCATCGTGGGATGAGCCTTCTGATTTTTGAGAGCACGGCAAGAGGTTATCTAGATGCTCAACGTCTTCATAACCAGTTTGCTGCCTAAGGTTTCGGGTTAGATGCTTGGCAACGTCATGCTCCATCTCCTCCATCCAGCCAGCGCCAACTATATGGTTACATGGCTGAAAAAGAAGACATACACATCTTCAACCGCCATCTCCAAGGTTTTCTCAATCATTTTCTTCTATTATTAATAACAAGATAAACTTCTGCTCATACTTATGCAAAAAAAATTTGTTCATTAGGCAACCAAAAGGTCAAGTTTGAGATGCGACCATATGCAGAGATGGTTGGACAGCAAGCTGGTGCTGGAACAAGTTCCATGGGTGGCAGGGGGACTTGAAGGGAGGAGGCTTGAAGGGACAATGAATTCAGAATAAAGAAAAGATTGATGGTCTAATATTTATGTGCAGTTCAAAGACCGTGCCAGATTGTTTCCAATATCATAAAACTCTATTACATGATATTGGAAACAATCCGGCTTGGTCTTTGCATTGCACATAAATATTAGAAGATCAATCTTTTGTTTCTTCTCAATTTCTTTTTATTTCCGTTGCCATCTCGTTTTGTAATCTTTTCCTTTTGTAATCTTTTCCTTTCTATCTGATGCACTAGTATTTTCTTGATTCTAATTTATATAAACGATTTAATAGAAGTTTCCATAATTTTTATAAAGTATCCATACTTTTTCGAAAGTATCCCTACCTCTCATATAAGTATCCAAACATTTAATATAAGTATCCATATGTTTCATTTAAGTATCCATACTATCGACCCACAATTGAACCAGTTCCAATGTTTTTCTTAAATTATCGATAATATTGTATAAGGTATCGATTCTTATTGGCTACCCCTAGTACAACATATATTGATAAAAAGTATCGATAAACTTTTCAAAAGTATGGATACTTTCGAAATCAACATATCCGGTACCAACATATATTGATAAAAAGTATCGATAAACTTTTCAAAAGTATGGATACTTTCGAAATCAACATATCCGGTACCGCGTTACCGAATACATTATATACCTTATAACAAATTAGACGCTACCGGTTTTGTTATGTCTGACCTTTTACTTAAATTTGCCGGTTACCATTATTTTATCATTTTTAGTGGTTTTTACCGGAAAGATCATTTCATATCAACATATCCGGTACCGCTTTACCAGTTACATTATATACACAATCATGTTTCCGGTAACGCCGTATATTAGCCGCATATTAGGCTGCCGCATGGTAGAAAAATCCCTAAAACTAAGACACTTGTAAAAAAATTTCGTTTCTAACGTCCGTGCATGAGATATTTTCTCATATATTGTCTTTGTAAAAAAATATTTGTATTTGACAATTTGCGTAAAATATTTTTAAATTATAAATTAATTTTAAAATTTTACAATAAAATAAAATAATTGGTCCCTTTTAGCCTTTTAATTTTGGATAAAATTCTTCTGTCTCTTTTCAGTGCCCCTACTTATGCCCAACACTAAAAAATATTATAAAATTAAATTCTAAGCCCTAGCTTAAATTCTAAATCCTAAATCCTACACCCTAAAAAATACACCATACCCTAAATTCTCTAAACTCTAACCACAACCCCTAACTAAAACACTAAACCCTAAACTTAATTTTAAGCGTGCGACATAAATAAAATTACTGAACATAGGTAGGGATTTCCATCCTTTTAATTTTAGAGAATTTGTATCAATATGTTTTTATATTTTAGGTGAAATTCGAACTCATGGCGTAAGATTTCAAATTCAATTCTTGGATAGTATAGTATTAATTTAACACTATCTTACTGTTTTTTAATATATTATTATAATTATATGGTAGTATATTTTTTTATTCTTAATGTTTTAAATATATATATATATATCACATATATATTACCTTCTTCAAATCTAGGTCACTCAAAAGGAATAAAATTATCTTTTATCATTGGGTTTACTCAATGGATTCACCTTACAAAAAAACTTTTAAAATGTTGTTTATCATATAATTGGTCTTGTTCAGGGACGAGACTATATAGGGACAAAAAATTTTATTTTTACTTTTGTCTTTTTATATATATATTTTTAAAAATTATTTATTTATGAATTTGTCCTCAACTTTCAAACATATATGTTTTGTCCTCCAGCTCCAAATCTTGGCTTCATCCCTGGTATTGGTCGTAAATCCCTCAACAACTACCAATATAATAAACGACGAATGCATAAATATTTTTTAAGAGTGAGTACACATAAGATTTCAAAATTTCAGGGTGGGTACAATTCATAAAGATTTAAAAAATTATAGACTAATTCATAAAAATAAAAAAATTGAAATTAAATATGTGAAGTATAAAAAGTTGAGGGTGAGCACATGCTCGATACATTTGAATCGTCCACTAAATATAATGTAGGCAAAATGATAAAAGATGCTCCTAACGTTTGCATGTTTTGTCATTTGACCCATCATTCCCTTTTTTTGGAGCAAACAACCCTCAATGTTTTAATTTAGTCCAAATGTGCCATCGCTAGATGAAAATTGTCAGTCAACTGACGGTCAATGGCTGATGTTGGCTGGACTTACCACGTGTTAAGATCTGTTGACGTGGCATATGCCACATCAATTTTTTTAAAAAAATCATTTTGTTATACCCTTCTTTATGGTGACACATGGCTGACTACAGGGACGAACCCAGGATTTTAGATTAGGGGGGGCGAACTTATAAATTTTTAGGGGGGGCGAACTTATACAAATTTAGGGGGGGGGGGGCGAAAATACATTTTTAATAGAAAATACATAGAAAAATTCTAAATTTTTTCTAAATCATATATGATTTTCAAAATTTTAGGGGGGGCGGTTGCCCCCCTCAGCACCCCCCTCGGTCCATCCCTGGCTGACTATCATGCTGACACGTGGTCGAACCTCATGTTGACACGTAGCGAATATGATGCTAACACGCAATAGATCTTAAAACGTGATAAGTCCAGTCAACATCGGCCGTTGACCGTAAGTTAACTGACAATTTCCATCCAGCGAGGTATATTTGGGTCAAATTAAAACGTTGAGTTGTTTGTTCTAAAAAAAAAATAGAGGACAAATGACAAAATATACAAACGTTGGGGCATCTTTTATCATTTTACCTATAATGTATATTTAATTTAAGTTTGGGTCTATTTCACTTGGTTGGTTATATTTACAGTTAAATACTAAACGTTAAATTTTCCTCTAAAGTTCAAAGAATGCAGTGTGAACAGAATCAAAGACAAGTAGTGAGCAATCATAAGATAAGAAAGAATGGGATTTGTGCTTTGAAAGTTCTGCAAAACTCCTTTTTTGTCAATGGGAATGATTATCCTAATCCCATGCTTACAAATTAGATTAATGATCTAGAAGGATTATGAATTGATTAGTTTTGCTAATGAGTATTGTATTATATAAAATTTCAAATAATGATTCTAAATTTCTAATGATATAGCGTGATTTATTTCTTCCGTGATACATTTAAGAAAATATTTTGATACACAAGCTTTTTGATTTTAAGATTTAGAGATTTAAGTTGTAATATAAAGTTTAGTGTTTTAGGTTGTAGGGTGTAGAAATTAAAATTTAAGGTTAAAATTTAAGATTTATAATTTAAAATTTAAATTTTATAATTTAATTCTAAATGGTTGTATAATTTTTAACACATGTTATATATCAAAATATAACCCTTAAATTTAAGTAATGTTATAAGGGATGAAAAAAGAATATGAATAATGCCATCTCTCCCATTGCATCATGCATCCTCACGCAAGGTAAATCATATTCATATTTGTGATGGACAACATCAACAATCAACTCACTTTCAACATTTTCGATCTGTTGCGACTTTTATCATTCATTTTTTTTGTGTTAATAATCTCTAGAGTGAATGGTTAAAGGTTTCAGTTGATACTTTTTTCTTTTTTTTAGGTTATGGGTTCAAAATTTATTAAGAGTAAATTTTCAATTTTCTTCTCTTAAATAAAAATTGTTCAAAAAATATTTTTCTTGTATTCGTTTCATTTATAAATCTCTCATCTATCTATAATATTTAACCGTGAATGTGCATCACGATGATTATTTTATTCGTTCAAGTACTCGATAACTTTTACCCTTTTCACCTATATTTCAAACAATTACAACTATATATGTATATCGTGATAATCGTTTTACCTACACTTCTCATTCCCAAAATATAATCTTACTCACCTCATCATGTATCTGTTAGAAAAATGATATGGTACATGGACATTTTAGAGTTTGAATTGGAGTGGGTTCCATTAGTCAAATTAATTGGGACTAAGTGGATTATTAATCTACTACAAGAGTGGATGAAATGTGTATATTTACATGCTCAAAATGTTCAATAGGTGAATGAGAAATTGTTGCTCAAAGTAACACCCATGATGTTGGAAAAAATGAGATGGAAAGTAAAATGTCCTAAACTTGTTAAGAACATAGATTTGGAAAACTTTATATATAAAAGCTCTTCATGTTATTGTAGGAAACAAGACAAAAGCTTGGACTAGATATTTTGGGCTAGTCATAGTTTAATTATATAAAAATTAAAGATGGGCCTTGGGCCTTTGGCTGTATTCTACCGTTGTATCTTGGGAGACAGACGTCCCATAGTAACTCCAGCGCCGAAAGGGGACGAATCTGTTTTAAGGACACTGTGATAGCACATGCCTCGGTCTAAGTTTTTTGATCGATTACTGATTTTTCTTTTGGTTTCTACTATCTTTGAATTTCCGACTTATTTCAATTTCATTTACATAAATTGTTTTTAATATATTGTTTTTGTTGTTCATTTTTTTTAACTTGCTTAGTTTGTTATCTATTAGTATCAAATGTTATAATTTTTTTTTCTAACCGGAAATTTTTTTCTTCTAATATGTGTGTGGTGAATTTGACAAATGGTATCGTTTTGATTTATAAATTTCGCAGTATGAGATTTGTCAAATTTAAATACTGTATATTAATCATTTTTTATTAAAGAAAAATGGAAATGAGATCATTTTTTTTATTTTTTATGTTCTCCAAGACTCTGCCTTGACTAATTCAGACCGATTCATATCGTACACCAAATTATGGTGGATGAGTCTCCTAACGAAGATTTTTTACATACACAAGGCCTTGAAATTAGATCATATTTTGGAGTTAGCTTAATACCTATTTTGGTCTCAATATTTTAGTAAAAATTTCACTTTGTTTATTTTTCAGCCAGTTTGATCACTTAATTTTTAATTCATTATCACTTTAGCCCTTAGAATGATTCTCTTCTACAAAAAAAAATATAACATGATCCAATCAAATTTTACCACATGTAAAAAGAAATTGTAAAAAAATGTTTATTTCAAGTGACAACATGTTTGGACCACATGACTTTTTTTGAGGAAAACGTCAAAAAGGCTAAAATGTAATGAACTGAAAGTTAAGGGGTCAAATTGGTAAAAAAATGGTAAAAGACCAAAGTCATAATTTCACTAAAGTAGAGGGTCGTTTTAAGTATTAAACCTTTGGAGTTTTGAGCTGAATAAAAAGGGAGGTTCTAGCATAGTAGTCAATACCATCCCAGTATTGGTCAGGCATGTACCAATTTAACCTGTACAAAAAGTTTAGTATTGTAAACTAATTTTATTTTTTATCAATTATTTTTAATCATCATAGTTACATTTGAAATTAAATTAATAAAATTAATTAATAATTTTAAGATTTATAGATTTATATGAATATAGGTGTATTTGTATTATATATTGTATATATTTAAAATAATAATAAATCTGATTTTTTAATAGTCTAAAGATGCTTATATGGTAGTATCTGTTCATAGATATTTTTAACTCTTTAACAATGCACACACACCTTACAGACAAAGCGATTGAACTCGGGTCTCTTAAGATGAACATCATCTGTTTTTTTTTACTGAGAATACTTGTTGCATCCAATAATAAATTTAAATTGATAAATCGAAATACATTAATATTAATATATACCGTACCAGAGAAAAACATTACATTCCCCGGTACATTAATATTACTTTAGGACCAGAGAAATACATTAATATTACTTTAGGACCTCAATTCAAAAAAAAAAAAAAAAAACTTTAGGACCCAGTTTTAGCTTCTTGGCCCATGATCTAAGTCAGCCCAGCCTAATTTGCCTTTTTACCTTCCCCGTTTAGCAACGGCACTCAAATGTTTAAGAGGCTCAAGGACATTTAACTTTTGAAAAAAAAAAAATTAATCCCTTAATTTTTTTACACTCAATTAAGTTTTTAAACTAAAAAATTTAAATTAATTAAGTCATTTGATCAATTTTTACTATAAATTTTTGCTATTTTTTCTCAACATATTACTGTCATGTGACACAACAATTTTGTCAGGTGACATTTACATATTTAAAAAAAAAATAGTTTTTATAATTTTTAAATAAAAAATTAGAAATGCCAAGTAATAACTTATAACATGACATGTCGTATTAGCTGATGAATAAATGTTAATAGATTTAACAGTCAATATTGGTCAAATGAGTGAATTGAAAAAAATTTAGAATAAAAAATTTAATTGGGTGCAAAAAAGTTTAAAAATTTAATTTTTTTTCTTCAAAAGTTAAGGACATGTGATACTGTTAAACCTATTTAATAGCAATGTTACCATTTTTAATTTACTGTTACCTTCTTGTATCGACATCATCATTTTTAAACAAGGCTTAATAATTAAATAGGTACCTAAATTATACTTGTGTTTCACTTTTAGTGTTTTAAACTATTTTTTCTCTAAATAGGTGCCTAAACTTTAATTTCGGTCATTTTAGCTGTCTAACTGTTAAAAAACCGTTAACGAATTAAAATGTGACATGTGACATATTTTAATTTTTAATTTTTAAATGAAATTCAAAATTTTAAAAAAATTAAGAGTTTTAAATTTTTACAAAATAGTCCCCAACTCCTAAGACCTTAACGCAAAACTTAAAACCCTAAATTGTCGTCGTTGTCGCCATTAACTGCCTCGCCGGACCACTACAACTATTTCCCCCAACCACCCGTCGTCAGTAATCGACGATAGGTGTGTCGATCGGCTTCCTTTTCGTGAGTTTGGCTTCCTTCGACGTTAAGAAGTCGATCGACACACCTGCCATCGGTTACCGGAGATGGGTGATTGGGGCGATGGGCATGGTGGTCCGACGACATATATGGTGGGCTGCGGCATGACCATCAGTGGCAGAATCGGTTGGGGAAGTTAGGGATTTCGAATTTGGTGGTCATTTTGTGAGTTTTAGAAAAATTAAGGGTTTTTTTTACAAATTAAGTTAAAAATAAATTAATTTTAAACAAAAATAAAATAAATAAAAATATATATATTTTAAATGTAACGGTAGTTAACGGTTAGGCACATAAAATGACTGAAATGAAAGTTCATGCACCTATTTAGAGTGAAAAATAGTTTAGACACCAAAAGTAAACCACAAAGTATAGTTTTGACACCTATTTAACCACTAAACCTTTAAATAAATCCGTTTTCATTATTAATATAATTATATATTACTCATACGATTAATATATATACCAATATTTTTTTAATATCACGTTTGTCAAGTTTGTATAAAATCAAATTCTTAAATAATCATCACTATAGATAAATTGTTTCAACCAAACTATACAAAAAGATGTTAAAACCATAAAAGATTGACTTTTAACTTTCGTATTTTAGCTCATCCCCTTGTGTCCTGGTGGCAAAGGTAGATGTTTATCATCCCTTGGGACCCGGGTTCGAGCACCAGTTATGCCATGTTGTGTGTGCCGTCTTTGAAAAGACTAAGAAAGTTGAACAGATGCTACCCTTGCATCGCACCAGCATATTCAAAAAAAAAACTTTCGTATTTTATGTGTAGTAGAGGATTATTCTACAATAAGCGTTATGTACTGTTATGTATCACTAATCATATATACTGTTATGTGCTATTAATTATTTTAATTTCTTTTTAATTTATGAGACCAAAAGTGTTATTATCTATTTTTAAAATAAAATTAAAAAAATTATATTATCTTTTACAGATATATTTTTTTTGGTAAAATACACAAATGGTAACTAAATTTTGGTAAATTATTCAATTTGGTAACCAAACTTTCAATTGCTTCAATATTACTATTAAACTTTTAGTTTTGCTCCAAATTGGTCACTGACTCGTTAACAACTATTAAAAAAGGTGACGTGACAGTTAAAATATTTTGTATAATAACACATTTAACCCTCCACGTTTTCACATTAAAACAATTTTGTCCTAATTCAATTTTTTTTTTTGGATAAGTTGAGTTTATTATCCAAAGAAACAATCAAAAGACTGAACCATACAACCTAAAGACCATGGGCAGCCATCCCCTTAGGGAATTCCCCATGCATCCGTAAACCACTACTTACAAGCTTACCCCTATACGATGTATACGTATATTTACAGTTTCTTTAATGCTATGTATCAAAGTATTTCAATCACATCTTTTATCTCTAAATCTCCTATAGTTACGTTCTTCCCATATTTGATAAACAAATGAACACCAAGCCATCTTGCACGCAATCACCTGCATTTTCTTCCCCCACAAACTCACAGACAGCCAAGCCAATTCAGCTTCCCACTCCAAGCTTACTCTGTTGAGTCCACAATAATCCAACATAGCCTGCCATATCAGTTTCGAATAGGGACAAACAGAAAAGATATGATCCCTAGTCTCTTGCCCATCAGCACAGAGACAACAAGTACCATCGACAGACAAACCCATGCGCTGGAGCCTATCCATTGTTGGTAATCTGTCAAGAATAGCCATCCAAACTATAACAGAGTGCTTTGAGATGCGTGCTCCAAACTAGATCAATTTTTCCCAGGCAACCTTTAAACCTGGTCCCCTAATCTCATTCCAAATGAAGCGCAAAGTCAAAGGCCCTCGGGGGAGAGCCTGCACAACAGATCTCATCTTAAGCATCCTTCGAATACACCAACTGAACTAGGGCTTAGACTCCACAGTCCAGTAGGTAAAGGACTTAAAGACATAAGTATGGATCCAAACGATCCACAAAGAGCCCTCACCAGATAAAAGCTTCTGAACAAGCCTAATAATACAGGCCTTGTTCCAAGAATGCAAATCCTTTACACCAAGACCACCTTCTCCCTTAGGCTTACAAATATGCTGCCATCCCACACGAGCACCATGCGCAAAGGAGTCCCTTATATGCCAAAAAATCGCATACAGAGTTGTTCTAGACGCCTAATAACACATTTAGGGAGTAGAACCTGCTGGCACCAATAGTTGATTATACTAAAAAGAACAGCGTTGATGAGCTGCAGACGACCATCATAACTAAGATGCCTGTTGTTCCAAGCCTCCAACCGCTTCTTCACCTTCCCCACGAGCACATCACAATCTTTTTCAGACAACCTGCGGGTAACCAGAGGTATACCCAGATAACGAACAGGGAGAGATTCGATCTTGAAACCTGTGATAACACCCCAGCTTGTTTGTTGCGTGACTGAAATCCCTACAAGAAACAGTTCCGACTTCGCCACATTCAACTTGAGCCCGGAAATAGAGGAGAACTCATCTAGTACACATTGAACACCAAGAATGGAATCAAGATTCCCCTTGCAGAAAATGAGGAGATCGTCGGCAAAACATAAATGAGTCAGCTTGATTTTCCTACATTTTGGATGGAACTGAAAAATACCATTCATGGCAGCAAGATCCAGTAGATGCGAGAGAATGTTCATTGCAAGAACAAACAGATAGGGGGAGAAAGGGTCCCCCTGTCGAACCCCTCGCCGCCCCTTAAAGAAGCTAACGAGGCTTCCATTAAGCGAAATTGAGAAACGACTGCCGGTGAAGCAAACTTCAATCCATTGTCGAAATTTATCTGGGAGACAAATAGCCTGCAACACAGTAGAAAGGAAATTCCAGTTCAGAGAATCGAAAGCCTTCTGCAGGTCAATCTTCAATGCACAAAGAGGGGAGATTGATCGTCGCCCATAGCCCTTCACAAGTTCCTGGGCAAGCAGGGTGTTATCCATAATACTCCGCCCCTTAATAAACGCAGATTGGTTCAAGGAGATTAACCCAGGCAAGGATCCAGTTAACCTCTCAACCAAAATTTTAGTAATGGCCTTGTAGACCATAGAGCAACAGGAAATGGGCCGGAAATCTTGAGGAGAGCAAGCATTCGGAACCTTTGGAACCAGTGTGATAGCGGTCGCGTTAAACGCAGGAAGGAGGGTAGAGGAGTCAAAGAAGTACCTTACTGCTGCACAAAAATCATTCCCCACAGTGCTCCAAGCCGTTCGAAAGAACCACGATGTGTACCCGTCTGGCCCAGGCGACTTGTCCTTGCCCTGAGTGAATATAGCATTCTTGATCTCAGCATTTGTAACAGTCTGAATCATGTTATCTCGAGCATCAGGGGAAACAGAGCCACGTAACAGACTTCGAATTGTATCCACATCATAGCTTTGGACTTCAGTATCAATAGAGCCAATTTGCCCAGTGAAAAAACGGAGGAATTCCTCTGACATTCCCTCGAAAGAATCAATTTTATTGCCATTGTCATCTCGCACAAACCGAATGGTACTCCTCTTGCGCTTCTCAGCAACTGCAGAATGAAAAAATCGAGTCCCTTTATCTCCAAGATGAAGCCAATCCACTTTAGCCTTCTGCCTATAAAACTGATTCTCAGCGTGCTCAAGGGAAAGAAGCTCCTCCCTAAGCCGCTTCTCATCAGATATAGCCCTACTCAAAGAAGAACTGGAAAGATTTTAAATTTGCAAATCTTCGAGAGCCTTTCTCTTCTCCTCCACCCTCTTGGAAATATCAGCAAAATGCCCCATATTCAGGGCCCGCAGACAAGGCTTCAACCGTTTCAACTTAGTGAAAAGAATCTGCAATGGGCTACCATCACAGGGCTCAGCCCAAGAAGACGCGACAATTGAACCAAAGCTCGGATGCTGGGCCCAGAAATTGAAGAACTTGAACGACTTAGGCCTATTCACAGGAGGCCGATTATGAATCCTCACCAGTCCTAGGCAATGATCAGAGACACCCGGTGCCAGATAGTCCACACTAGAATGGCTAACATCCACAAACCATTTGGAATTAACAAGAACCCGATCAAGCTTTCGGGTCAAATAAGTCCCTTCCTGCCTGTTTGACCAGGTAAATAGAGGCTCAGCAAAAGGATGATCACAAAGGCCCACATCACCTAAACAGCTCTGAAAATCTGCCATATCAGGAGATGTATGCGGCCCAAGCTGCTCAAAGTCAGAACTTTCCCCAGCACTAAAAATCACGTTGAAGTCCACCCCCACAATCCACGGGTGATCACCAACCAGTGTCTCCGCCTGCCGCAATTGCTCCCATAGACACCTTCGGTCAACACCGTCATTACTGCCATACACAACAGAGACAAAGAAAGTCTGCCCCTCAATCTCCCCCATGAGAGTAATAGACTGAGATTTAGACGAGATCAAACTAAACTGAAGATCCTTGCCACAAAAAATCCATATTTTGCCTAATCCAATTGAAGCATAATTATGAAAGATGGTCCAATCTTCAGCAAACCGAGCAAAAATTTCCCTTGATTTCGGCTCCCGCACACGCGTTTCAAGCAAACAAAACACATCAATACGAAGATCATTCATACGCTTCAGTACAGTCCTCTGCTTTTTGGGGTCATTAAAACCCCTAATATTCCAAAAGGCTAAGCTCATTGAGAAGTAGCAGAACCACCACCCAAATTGTCAGCAACACCAGGGACTTTAAGCTTAAGCTTATCCTTCTTTGACTTCATCTCCTGAATTAGATTGGCCACACCCTGAGCTGCAGCTCTCGGCAGGCGAGTATTCATGTCTTGATCAACGCCAGCTAGCACATCAAACTTATTCTTCGAAACAACAGTTGAGCTCTTCTTCTTGAACACTTTCTTCTTGCCATCAGAACTTCGCAAAGGGGGATAATCCTCAACCACTTGTGGAGATGAAACAGTCTCAAGAGGACTACCATCCACAACAGCAACAATAGGTATAGTCAAGCCTAGACCAGGATCACTATTTCCCTGATCAATAGTAGAATCATGAACTTCCATACCACTGTCAACAATACTCTTCTCAACACTCGTCTCAACGCTCTTCTCAACTAGGGGTGGGCAAGACCGGGTACCCGACCAATTTGTCTAGAATTGGTCCCGGTCCCGGTAACCACCAGTTCCTGAAAATAGGAACCAGTCCCGGTCCCGGTTAGACCGGGTCTCAAATTATAGGAATTGGTCCCGGTACCGGTGGGAACCGGTACCAATACCGGGTACCCAGTCAATTGGCCTACTATTAAAAAAATTGAGCGAAATATTTTTAACCACCAATAGTAATATTAAATAACAAAATCTTATAACGAGTCATCCTCATAGTATTTATACATAAAGAGAAAGTTTGATAAAAAGAAATAAACAAAAGAACATTATATATTACAAGTAAGGTCACGAAAAAGTTTAATAAAAAAAGAGCGTCTTCAATTTTTTCCAACCTCTTCAACACTACTCGATCCATTGTCTTCCAATTCTGAAATGAAAAAAACAAACAAACATTATAACAAGTCATAAAAAAGATGACATATAAAAGATTAAAAATAATATAATGTAATGTATTACCTTCTTCATATCTCTGAACATCTTCAAGAAATTGTTCCATGTCAACACTTATATTTGATGCCCTTAACCAATCTTGAGCACAAACCAAAGCTTCCACTGTTTTCGGCCCCAAACTACTATAAAATTGATCAAGTACACGTCCTGATGTACTAAATGCAGATTCACTAGAAACTGTTGAAACTGGTATGGCTAAAATATCCTTAGCCATTTCTTCCAAGATCTTGTACTTCTCACTGTTTATCTTCCACCAATATAAAATCTGAAAATCATTAGCTTCTCTTTTTCCCCTTGCTTCCTCGAGATAAATGTCTAATTCACATTTGACCACAACACCTTTAGCATCTTCCTCGTCAAATTCATTATAAAGATTGTTCAAGTTATCATTTTGTGAGGGCATTGCATTCTCACTAAAATCAGCATCCATCCTATCTAATTTAGAATCATGGGCAGAATTTTTTGAAAAGGAAAAAACTCTAGCACCATAAAAATCATATAATTTTTAAAGCACATCATATAAATGATCACACATGGCATCCACCTTAGTAAACTCAAGTGGAAAAAGCTTTCTAAGAGAAAATCTCACAAACCTCAACTTATATCGAGGATCAAGAACCACTGCAACTAACATCATGATATTTGTCTTACTAAAATCTCCATAATACTTATCAAATTTTTCTCTCATTTGGCTACCCATATTTTTAAGATCCAGATCACTAGAACTTTCCCACTCCAAAAGAGAAGTAAGCACACCCAATATCTCATGAAAATGTATGTTTGCAGTGACATACAAACTACCAGACAACCTCTTAGTAGACTCATAAAACTGTTTCAAACACACATCCAATACTTTAGCATTTGCCCAATCTATTCTTGTAGGAACTCCATCTTTAAGCTCTTTACTAAAATCAGGGTCATATTCCTTATACCTATTAAAAGCTTTTTCAAATTTTAATGCAGTTTCAAGCATAAGATATGTAGAATTCCACCTTGTAGACACATGAAGACATACGAAACCTTTACAAGATACTTTCACAAGCATAGAAGAGCGAGCAAACACTTTAGCTTTAGAAGGAGAACTTCTCACATATCTAACGGCACTACGAATTCTAGTTATTGCATCATTCACTATATGTAAATCATCTTTCACAATCAAATTTAGCATATGGTAAGCACACCTCATATGAAAATAGCTACCATCTGGAATAAATTTATCATGAAAATTTGCTTTTAAATACCCCACAGCCACATCATTCGAGCTTGCATTATCAACAGTTAAGCACGATATTTTATCTTTAATTTCCCATTGAAGAATGCAAGCTTCAACAACTTTTCCAATCTCTTTACCTTTATGATTATCCATCAACTGAAAATTTAGAATTCGCTTGTGCAACTTCCAATTATCATCAATAAAATGAGCAGTCAAGCACAAGTAATTAAAATTTTGAATTGAAGACCAACAATCAGTTGTTAAAGCAACTCTTGATTTCACACCTTTCAGAATTTTTTTCAATTTTTCCCTCTCACATGTGAACAAGTTCTTTACATCTCTCGCTACTGTGTAACGGGAAGGAATTTGAAATTGAGGGACAACCACATTACAAAAATATCTAAATCCTTCACGCTCAACCATAGAAAAAGATTGCTCATCAACAATTACCATTTTCGCAAGAGCAAGTCTACATACATTCTGATCAAATTCCCAATTACTAACAGTAGGAGTATCGGTTGGAGTCGCCCTAAAAAACAGAAATTACTTTTTTCTTTTTATCTATGTTTAGAGGGTACTTAGGACATGAGCCAAGATGCTTCTTTAAATTTGAAGTGCCATTATCAGTATTAGCAATCAGAAACTTACTGCAATATTTGCATTTGGCTTTCACAACTTTATCAGTGATTGGATCTTTGACGTCCCAATAATGACTCCAATACTCTGACTTTCTCTTATCTCCAACCTTTTGTAGTTGTGCTTTTGCTTGTGGTTTCGGTTCTGATTGTTCCTTATTTGCATTACTCTGATCATCATCTAAAATAACTTGATTTGGGTTTAAATCTTTCATCACTGTAAAAAAAGAAAAACAAAATTAGAATAAAAATAATAAAGAAAAAAAAATCAAAACATGTATGTGAAAAAGAAAGACTTACCTTTGAATCAAATTTGAAATGATGATATACCAAGCGTCAGTTTCTCTGTGAGAGTAAATAGCCAAATAGCATTCAAGAAAAAAATAGAATAGAAAGAAATTAAACGGTGGTATTGAACAGATGTGAAATAGAGAATTAATAAAAGGATTTGGGGCTTTAATTTTGAGCTTTAATTTTGGGCTAAAATGATCTTAATAGACCAGTACCGGGTACCCACCGGGTACCGGGTCTAAAAAATTAGGATCCAGTCCCGGTCCCGGTCGTAATCGGGACCTAAATTTTAGATCCAGTCCCATCGGAACCAATTCCGGGTAAAAATCCACCGGGTTCGACCGGGTCCGGGACCGGAACCGGATAACCAGGTTTTTTGCCCACCTCTATTCTCAACACTCGTTTCAACACCCTTCTCAACACTCGTTTCAGCACTCGCCTTTACACTTTCCTCAACACTCGTTTCAACACTCTGCTCAACATTCTTCTCAGTACCTGCATTGCCATCAGAACATTCACCCTGCAATAGGCATTCAGTAGCAGTAGCAATCGGAGCAGAGGCCTGCGCCTTGACCCTCCATTCAGCACGCTTCTCATTGCCCGACACAGAATATGTTTTATCAGAATGGCCAAACACTTTGCAATGGGAGCAACAAGGAGCCATCCAAGGGACTTTAACATGAACCTGCACAAGAGAAGGATCCTTCATACGAACAGGGATATTTCGAGGGATCGTTTGCCCTGCCTCAATTTCAACGCAAACCTTGGCGAACTCAAGCCTCTCTCGTGAAGCAGTAACAGAGTCCATATACATTGGCGCTCCCACTGCACTAGCAATATAGCTGAGGCCCTTCTTCGAAAACAACTCAAGTGGGACATTGAAAAGCTGGATCCAAATCGGCATACGCCCAAGGTCAAAATCCAGACGCTGCAGATTTGGTTCCCATTTACGCAAAACAAGCGGTTTGTGATGGATATGCCAAGGGCCGTTCTCCAGAACCCAATCTCGTTCAACGGCAGTTACAAAAGTAAAAACATAGAGATTAGATCCAGCAAGGCTTACCTTCGAGACGAATTTCCCCCACAGAGAATCAACAATCTTCTTAAGCGCGGCAAAAAAAAATTTACCCCTCATTATGTACACATCATTTCAATTTCACCATACTTTAATTAAAATAATTTAACATTAAACTCTAAAACTAAAACCCTAACCCCAAACTCTAAAGCTATAAACCATAATTTGGTTTAGAGGCAATGGCTTTATCCATTTGATTGATCACCTTTAGATTTGCCAGTGTTTTTATCAGTGATGATAACAGCTTCAAGAGTCTCACCAAACTGTTCAAAATAGCTACGCATTTCCTCGGTCGGCGTCTCCCAAGCCAATCCCTCAACATTCAACAAACACTTTCATCAACGTTGTGTTGCCGAAAAGTGATCGATAAAACAGATAAGCCATTGCTTCTAAACCAAATTATGGTTTAGGGGTTTAGAGGTTAAGGTTTTGAGTTTAAATTATTTTTAATTAAAATATAATAAAATTAAAATAATGTGAAAATAATGAGGGTTAAATTTATTATTTTTTCTAAATCAAAACTTGTTATCCAATTTAAAAAGGCTGCAATATCAATCTTTGATGTATAACTCTCCGGAAACAATTTGTACCATTTCATCTCTGAGGTATCTATCTTTGATAGACAACACTTTTACCGGAAACTTACCAGATTGCATTGGCCAGCTCCATGATCTCAGCTACCTTCTTGTAGGCTGGAGCAACATGACTGGATCAATCCCTTCATTATCATCTTTCTTCCGAAACTTGACTCCGTATATGCTAGATCTAGGTTTTAGTGGGCTAACTGTGAAAATAGACCAACAACCCTTTCCACCAATATTTCAACCACAAACCTTGTCTCTAGATTCATGTAATATAGGAGGTGAAATCCCAGATTTCATATCAAACCTGACCAAACTAGAATATTTAAGTTTGTCCTATAATAACCTATCTGGAACAATTCCTTCTTGGTTGTTCAATCTTCCCAATTTAGGTTACTTAGATCTTTCTTTCAACAGACTCCAAGGCAACATCCCACCTAGCATTAAGCTAACGTCATTTTTCATGCAGACATCACTTGTATTAAGAAACAATCTGCTTCAAGGATCGATCCCTCGACGGCTCGAGAATATACAAGCCTTGGATTTATCAGCAAACAATTTCACAGGCAGCATTCCCGCAGAGGTTGGCCAGGGCAACATTAGGTACTTGGCACTTGTAGGAAAAATATTTTTACAACAGCACTCGCTGATAATGAACTTTTTGGTCGGATCCCATTCTCTTTATGCCAAGAAAAGAGCGAGCTTTTGCTGCTTGATCTTTCTGACAACAACTTGTTCGGAACAATCCCGACCAGCTTCAGAAATTGCAGATCTTTAGTGTATCTAAATCTCGGTTCGAACAACCTTAACGGTGGTATTCCAGGGGAACTTCAAGATGCCAGAGGATTGAGGTTTTTAGATATAAGTCGGAACCAATTTGACGGTCCTTTCCCTTCTGTTGTTCATGAACTTGAGAATATAATGGTTCTCAATATGGGAATCAGCAAATTCAGTGGAAACATCCCTCAGTTCATAGGAGACCTCAAGGACCTCCGAATTCGTTTGTTGGAATTCAACTTATTCAATGGATCAATCCCAGAAGAGATAAATGCCTTAGAAAATCTGGAATTCATTGCTTTTTCTAACAATCAACTGTCTGTCTGGTCCAAATCCAATCGCTGCTAAGTTATCTGGAACTTCTGCGTTTGTTTCGTTTGGTGGCTTGTAAAGGTAGAACAGTTTCGGCAGTCATGGGCGGAGGAAATGTGAGTAATATTTTCTGGGGTAATATGTTGAGTCGAACTCCGTGAGTTGGCTCAATTGGATATAATCAAGAAATGTGTTAAAAAAAATGTTGTTACATCCTGATATTCCATTTAGGATTTTGTGGATTCATGATCAAGCCAACCGCAAGAGAAACAACATCTGCAATCATCGTTTAATCTCCTGTCACACGATACGCGAAAACACAAAAAATCAAAACAAGCCAACCGCAAGAGAAACAAAGGAGAATTAGTAGCGCCTAAAATCAAAGCAGATCCACAGAAAAACGCAGACACCAGGCCTACTTAGGAGAATCAAAAACCAGAACCAACCCTACAACCATGCTTTAAAAACTCCTTCCTCAAGATCCCTTCTTTTTTTAAACCAACACGCTGCAGTAAAATGCTTATATGTTAAGCGAGAACGAAATGCCAACTAAATTCAGGAATGCGGAGGGATGTTATGTTTAAAGCTGCGTTTCCCCCCTGAATTTAGTTGAGTGTGTGTGAAGCTGTAAGGAAAGGTGTTGCAAAGTGAGTAGTATGGGGTTCTGTTTAATTATAGGAGATCTACCTTGTGGCTGATGTTGTATTTGTTAAGTTTTGAAAGCTGTTTTTTTGTTCTGTAAAGCTTAAACTGGTTGTATGTACTATTTTACTCCATTTAGTTGAGGGAGATTTTTAAAGAGGCATGCAATTCAATTTTTTTTCATTTAATATAAGTATTTTGCCGAGAAAAAAACAATCAACAACCAATTAGAACTATGGACAATTAAAGGATTTGATTAAAAATTTTAATAAACCAAAGATTAAATTAAAACTATCGATAGTTAAAAGTAATATTCATGTAACAAGAGAGCTTATTTTTGTACTAGCAAAGAAAGAGTAAATCTGTTATTTGAATCCAACATCTTTAGTGTTCAACCTACATAATTTTGTAACAACAAACACGAATATAATTTTGAATTCTTAATGAATGAAAACCGGACACAAACAAGTTTGAAAGTAAAAAAAGGATAGAAAATAAGAATCAACTATTAAAAACTATTATTGATACCTAGACTCCAGGGGTAGAAAGTGATAGAATTTATTCCAAATCTTTGTAACTTAATTCACATATATTGTAATTCCTTCATTCTACTATTAAAAACTATTATTGATTTGAAATATTTGAATAATCCGATAAAGATTTGATTGATTACGATACTAAACTGATAGTTTAAAAAAGAAATGACAAAATTATCGATTTCCTAATTACTGCAAGGATAAAATTACCTTTTTTATTACTAAAACCTTAAAACCTACTAGTTTAGTTTGAAAAAAATTCTTTGCTCTTAACCACGCTTCCATTTATACCTTATGTTAAAAAATACTTAAAAATTAAATTAAGAACTTTAACCCTAAATTTCAAATCCTAAATCTTATAAGGACAATTTTTTTTTTAGGTTTTTTAAAATGTTTACACAAATCCATTCAAATTAGAGATTCGAATAATCTGTTCTACTATTAAAAAGTATTATAATAATATTTATATATTATGATAATTAAATTTAAATATAAGATACCGATTTGAACCAATCATACTTGAATAAAAAGTTATCTTGTACAAGTCTAGAACAAACTTATGGTTCATGGACCGAACAAGTAGCTCAATAGTCGATCCTTGGTCAAATTTAATTAAATTTATATAGCAAGCATAACATTAATTTTCTACACCCTCCACAATTATTTTTTATTGGTGAATACAGGATAGCTAGGCAGCCGAATTCGTTGGATATGTAGGGCATTTACGAATTAAATTTATAGAAATAGAGAACATTGAAGTATATTTAAAAACTTATGGCAAATTCAAAAGTGCAAGTGAAAGTGGCCACCAACGAACTGGGTGAAGTCGTCACATGCACACGGCATTTTGAATTTTTTAATAATTTTTTAAAGCATGACAGCACGTGAACGTTTTATGTAAAAAAATATTTAAAAAATTAGGTTTAATGTCAAAATAAATGCCCAAACTATTATGTTTTTCTCTTTTAAGTGCTTAAACTATTTTTTGCTCTTTTTAGGTGCCCAAAATGTTATGTTTTTTCTTTTTAAGTGCCTAAACTATTTTTGCCCCTTTTAGATGTCTAAACTATCATTTTTTGTTCTTTTTAAGGTTAAACTGAGGCACCTATTTTGACAAAAAAAATAATAGTTTGAGCACCTACTTTGACCAAAAATAATAGTTTGGGCACTTAAAATGAGCAAACAATAGTTTAGGCACCTAAAAGAGAAAAATGAGATCGTTTGGGCACCTAAAAGGGACAAAAAAATAGTTTAGTCACCTAAAAAGGGAAAATGAGATAGTTTGGGCACTTATTTTAGTATGGCAAAATGACAAAAGATGCCCCAACGTTTGCATGTTTTGTCATTTGCCCCCTATTCTTTTTTTGGTCCAAATATTTCCCCAACGTTTGCTTATTTTGTCATTTGGCCCCATGTTCTTTCTTTTGGTCCAAATATGCCCCCAACGTTTCATTCGTAGTCCAAATATGCCCATGTTGGATGTAAATTGTCAATCAACTGACGGTCAACGACTTATAAAAAAAATTTGGCGTGGCATCAGCAGACCTTAATATGTGGCAAGTCCAGTCAGCAGCATCTGTTGAACGCCAGTTGACTGACAGTTTCCATCTAACATGGGCATATTTGGACCAAATTGAAACGTTGGTGGCATATTTGGACTACGAATGAAACGTTGGGGGGGGGGGCATATTTGGACCAAAAGAAAGAATATGGGGGCAAAATGACAAAACAAGCAAATGTTGGGGGCATATTTGGACAAAAAAAGAATAGGAGGCCAAATGACAAAACATGCAAACGTTGGGAGCATCTTTTTGTCATTTTGCCTAAGTTTAATAAAATATATAGTTTAAAACTACTTGATTGAAGATTTATAAAATATATATATATTTATATTTTTACTAATAATAAATTTTAAATAATGATGAGTCAAAATTAAAAAATAAATTGATCTAAAAAGTTAATAAGAGATAAATTTAATGGGACAAAAAGGTATTATATTTTTTAGCATGTTTTCAAACAGGATGGTGGGGGACCTTGCATGGATTAGGTAAATGCACGAAACACAATTTCATGGTCAAGATAGGAATTGAAAATTTCCGACATAACATGAATATGATTCAATATAAATATAGAAAATATTTTGATATAAAGGTTATATAAATTTTAGTTTACACAAATTTATTAATTTTAATGATTATGAGGTTTTATTTATAAATACAGAAAATATTTTGGTATAAATTGTAGAAACTAGCATGTCTTGTTCTCTAGGAAGCATACATATGATGTTTTTATCTTATTCCTTTTCCATTGCAGGAAAGCTGTTGAGCTCAAGTCCAAGAGCCATCCTTGTGCGTGAAAATGCACCTACTACCTGCCACACAATATGATTTCTCTGCGAGGGGCTTTTTATCTACACAAGGTATTCTTGCTTTTGATGAGTGTCTATTTTTTTTTTTTTGTTCAACAGTGACTTTCCATTAAAGCTAAAAAAGAAGAACAACCGATAAGTGACCCCACAACCATGCTGGAGCCATGCTTTTGATGAGTGTCTAACTTTCAAAGCGAAGCAAGCTTTTAATCTCTTCAGAATGCATGTACCTTGGATCTAGGCAAAATCAAGTCAAGTCGCATTCTATGATACTGCAACCAACTAGTAAAGTAAAACCCTCTACTTCTGCACTAGATTCATTGCATAGACCCAATTCCGGGTTTGAGATATGGGTCTTGGTAAAAAAAATGATTTTTATTGGTTGAGACTATGGATAATGTAGCGGGATAAGCCTGTGATATAATTTCACGTCGATAACCAGCTATCTCAAATAAAACAAATATGGTCTATTGTAACGACCCATTCCGGGTTTGAGATATGGGTCTTGGATCCGTATTTGAGTATATTTAGGATTTAAGTTTTAAATCAAGAAAATCAAGTTGGAAACTAAATTAAACGGATTCTTAGATTAATTCAAATAAAATTTTTAAGTTCGAGTCTAAAAGTGAGAATAAAGAGAAGACATGTATCCAGGGATGGACTGAGGGGGGCTGGAACCTGGAAGGGGCAGTCGCCCCCCTAAAAATTTGAAATCCTTATACGATGTAGAATTTTTTCTAGAATTTATCTATGTATTTTCTATTGAAAATCTACTTTCGCCCTCACTAAATTTTTATAGGCTCGCCCCTTAAAAATTTATAGGCTCACCCCCAAACCTAAAGTTATGCATCTGCCCTACATGTATCTAAATATCTTTGGGCCCATTATATTGGTGATAAGGTGTTTGATTTTAAAAATGGGAGGATAGGAGAAAAAGTAAAAAGTTGTTAGAGAGAGGGGGAAGAGAAAAGGAGAGGAAAAAAGTTGAGGGTGAAGTTTTAAAAGTCTAATCTATTAAGATCTTGTCGTTCGTTGTCGACATCTCTATTGTCATTGTGTTCATCTCGTCCAGACGAGTTCGTCGGTACTAGCGGCACCACCATCAGAGTTGTCGTCAGAGGGAGGTAAAAGAGACGAAGATTCAGGTTGTTGAGTTGAGGAGGTTAGAGTGCCCAAAACAAAAAATCGAGGTCACCATCATTCTCATCGGCGTCAAAAGAGTCGGGATAAAGCTTTGCTACCATCGCACGCACTGCCACATGCACGGGGGCGACCTCCAACCATAGGTGGGGCTCTTATTACGAGGTTTGGCTTGGGCCAAGCCAGTTGGGCAAACTACCAAGCCAATTTGTCGAGCTGACCCAAGATCCACCAAGTTGAGCTGTATAGACCATCGAGTCGTGTTAACCCCGAGCCGCATTGACCGAGTCGTTAACTAGTTGTTGACCACGTTGAGCAAGTCGTTGACTTTTTATGGGGAACCCTACCCGAGGGTTTCTCGACGTTCTAAGCCTGTTGGCGCAGTCCGTTTCGCTAAAGGCAAACCTGGTAAATTACTTTTGCGTGTTTGACCTTGTGAATTAGTTAGTGAATGAGGTTAGTTAATAATTATGGTATTCATATATTTACGAGGATTGTTCAGGCTCAAATACTAGATCAAGAAGAGCGTTTGAGGAGCTCGAGTAAGGATTTATCGATAATCACCTAAGGTTAGTACACCTTGAACTCCTATTGCTTCATGAGCATCATAAATATGATTGATTTGCGTGTTAGTATCTGCAAAATAGGTAGACGATGAATATGCATGTTTGGAGACCAATATATGAGGCTCGATATCTATGAGATGCATGATAATTGTGATGCCTTGTATGTTGTTTGAATAGATTGGCGTGATTTGATAGGAATTATGCTTAAGGGATAAATACTCGATTAATTGATTATGAAGTCGGTAATCAATATTAATTAAATGAATGCGTTAGTAAACAAATCTTAATGACTTTCATAAGCTTTAGAGATTGAATAAAACGTTGTAATATCGTAATTCGAGGAAATTGTGCGAACCCATAAATAAGGTATATTAGTATGAGCTTCTGTCATACTAGTACGTGATTGGGGACCATATCAGTACGAGTCGACTCGTACTGACACTTATGAAAATCTAAGATTTTTAGTAAGCAATATAAATATTAGTACGCATGTGAGTATCGATACCCAGGGGTATCGTACCGGTACTCGTGTTCGTACCAGTACCCACTAGAGAAAATAATTTATAATGCTAATACAAAGATGGAAATTAATGTGAGATGTTAATGAGATAATATGAATTAATAAGATAAATTAATGATGATGATTAATGTATAGTTCCATAATGTATTAAGTTTGTAAACTCAATTGGGTGGCTTGTGGTAAGAGCAACCACAAGAGATCCTTAGTGGATCGAAATATGGCGTGTTGTATGGTAGTCGTGTCTATGTTGTGTGTTGTATTGGACACTTGGTTGGTTGAGTCACATTTGATTAATGGGATCTGGATACTGTAACCCCCTAAATTCAGTCCAAAAGAAGTAGGTCAAATCTAGAAAGTCACAATTGAAAACTTGTCCCTCAAGCTATAAATCTTAGGTTTAAATATTTTGAAAATATAAAATTATTACTAAGGTAAATAAACTCAGTAACATTTCTTTTATTATAAAACATAGTCGTATAACATTGTTCAGATAATTTGATTAAATATCTGAAAATAACCTTATAAATGCATGCATCCAATAAACTCAAATTCTAAACAGTCCCAAAGTCCGAGTTACATAAATGTCACAAAATATTAGTCTGAAATGATCGAAAAGAGCTCATACTGAATAATGCTAATATTTGAGTAAAAGCGAGATGCTGCAAGTATAGAGTCGCCTAAAGAGTCTGAATATCTGAAAGAGAAACTAATGTGGTGTAAACTAAAGAGCTTAGTGTGTCTCTAAAGTGTAAACAACCACCAAACAAAACAATATTTTTTATTTTCTGATAAAGTCTTTTCTAAAAACACAACAATACTGAATCATGATGATATGATGTCTGATGCACATGAAACACAATACCTAATCTCCAATACATCTAAAAGTAAGGTTCCTCAGAACCTACTCTCTTCATCGTCTCCATCTGAAGTGGAACTCAGCCCAAAGGGTGGAACCACTAATCCGAAGTGAAATTCGGCCCGAAGGGTGAAACCACTAAACTTCTCGAACAAATCCTAATTCATGTACACATAATGATATGATGCTGATTTCTAATATCTGAGTCTTATCCGAAACTTAAATTGTTAAAAATTCAAGTTGCATAAATCTATAAATATGATGTTTCACAATTTAACAAATCCTATATTTCATAATTCAGTAAATCTGGTTTTTTTTGTTAAGTCACAATATGACATATTATGCATGATACCTGAAAACTTTCACCAATTACAACCGAATAATGCACACAAAGTGTATAAAGACATTTATTTATAGCACCAAAAAACCATAAGTTTATAGCACAAGAAGAAACACACCTTTAGCAGATAGAAGCTCTAATATCAAAAAGAACATGGCTCACACTTAAGTCTAGTTAAATTAGAACCTACAAGGTAAATATCTCTATACCAGGACTAATATTATCACTAAGCCACCAACTATAAACATAAAACTAAACTAAAGGCATACTCTCGTAAAGACCTCGAGAGACATAAACGATCGATTAGAACAACTAAAGGTAACTCGTCGGCCTCAAAGACATAATCACCTGAACAAGGAAATATTCTAAAACAGATTCTAAAATTCACACCTTTTTAGATTTAAAGTACAAAATAATTGTAAATAGAAAAACAAGACTTTCAGGTTCGAATTTGATGAAAAAGAAGGGGGATTCAGATTCAGAACGTCGAAAAAGGACAAGATGAAAACTATTTGAAAAAGTCAACAATTAAAGTCAACTCTAAAAAATCAAAGTCAACACCGACTTAACTTGTCAAAGGTAAAATTCAACATGTATGGTCCAGTCAACTAGTCAAACGACAAATGGGTTGGGTTGAATTTGGTCAAATGGTCCATGGTCAAAAGTTAACAGTCTGGTTCAAAACTCATAGTTCGGTTCAATTAATCTGGTTCGATACAATTTGATTCACAAGATCAGTTCGGTCTAACACACCGATCCAATTTGGTTCGGTACGATCTAATTCTACTCAACTGGTTCAGTTAATTTACAAGCTTGGTTTGGTCCAGTTTATTGGATCCTTTGATTTTTGGGCTCTTCACTTAAACACACACACAACCTAGGCCTCATGGTATGGGTTCGAACCCAACCATACAAACAACCCAACACTAACAACCCAACCCCCTTTTCTTGTGACTTAATAACTAGGGTTTGAGAACCCCAGAACGACGGCGGCTGAAACATGAACAATGAAGAATAGGTGGCGATGTGATGGCAGCAAGAACGGTAATGGCTAGCCTGGAGAGATTAGCCTGCCCACACTCGGATTTGAAAGAGGAGAGACGGGTGCGGTACAAGAACGAACAGAGCAAAACATGAAGGGAAAACATCAGTGAACAACAGTGAGAACTCGAGCAGTTTCGGTGCCGAAACCCACAATGTTTCTAAATGACTTTAACGTCGATTCTCCCAAACAGTGCACAACAAAGAAAATCTGATGGTTGGGGTTTGTTTGAGAGATATTGCAGGTCACGATGATGGTGGTGATGCGTGAAACGAATGGCCGACGAAGGTTGGTCAGAGAACGATCGAAAAAGGGGTGAGGGTGGTGTTATTTCGAGACGAAAATGTTAGAGTCTTCTCGTCCAGGTCAAAATGATTTTAACATGTCCTTTGATTCATCCTCCCAGGCTAATACCTACTCCTTTTCTAGTCTTGTACCTACTGGCCAACCAAATTATAACATTGTATTATTCTTCCTCTTCTGTGGTTTCTCCTTCACCAGTTTATACACAGTTTGTTCCTCAGATTAGAATCAAGTAATGAGCCACTCATCTATTGTTAAACCTCCCTTTATTCCACACTCCTCCTTCTATCAGTCTCATGTGTTCATTTCACCTGCTGTGCCTCAGCATGCTTATCATGTGACTCGCCTTGTATATCCTAATGTATCTCATGTCCATCCTCAGCCTGGACAACAACCTTTTTCTTTCTCAGCTCCAGTGTTGCCTCCCTCTACACCATCTGCTTTTGCTTAACCTCAGGCCATGATTTCTACTCCTGAGGTTGTTGGAGATAATGCCTAGTATCCAAATTCTGGAGCTACCAACCATCTAACAAATAATCTCAGCAACCTGAACATTTGAGATAATTACCTTGGTGCAGGTAATATCCGTGTGGGTAATGGTCAAAACTTAGCTATTAAATTTGTTGGTCATTCTGCTTTTTTTAATTCTGATAAATGTCTTCATTTAAAGAATTTTCTTTTTGCTCCTGGTATAACTAAAAATCTTCTCTCTGTTTCTAAGTTTACACATGACAACAAGGTTTTTCTTGAGTTTTATCCTAGCTTCTGTCAAGTAAGAGATTTGGACACCAAGGAGGTGTTGCTGACTGGAACTGAACATGATGGTCTTTACAAATTAGAGGTTCCCATTAATAAGTCTGCTAATAAGAAGTTGCTTAGTAATAATGTCAGAAATGTTACTGACAATGTTCATTCTTGTGCTCTTTGTAATGTTGTTTCTCTCAATTCTGTTCCTCTTAATGTTTGGCATAATAGATTAGGGCATCCTGCTTTTGCCACTTTAGTTGCAGCTCTGAAGCAATGTAATGTTTCTTTTGATAAAAATAATCAGTTACATGTGTGTACTGCATGTCAGTTTGGTAAAGCTCACAAATTGCCATTTCTTGATTCTTCTACTGTTTACTCTGCTCCTTTAGAATTTATCTTTGCCGATGTTTGGGGACCTGCCCCCTTGTTTTCTAATGGCTTTAGATACTATGTTGCCTTCACTAATGCCTATTCTCGTTATACTTGGGTTTATTTCTTAAAACTGAAATCTGATGTGTATACTGTTTTCAGTCAGTTTCTTACTCAGGCTGAAAGACAGTTTGGGTGTCATCTTAAGGCCCTACAAATTGATGGGGGTGGGGAGTTTACAGCCTTGGACATGTTCTTAAAACAGAAAGGTATCATTCATAGACTCTCTTGTCCTCATACCTCTGAACAAAATGGAACTGTAGAAAGAAAACATAGACAAATAGTTGAAGTAGGTTTATCTATGTTAGCTCAAGCTGCAATGCCTTTATCCTTTTGGAATGATGCTTTTAGTAGTGTTGTTTTTATTATTAATAGACCTCATTCAAAGGCTTTGGCTGGTCTCTCTCCTTATCAGAAATTATTTCATCAGCCTCCTAATTATAGTTTTTTTTAGAACATTTGGTTGCTTGTGCTATCCTTTTTTAGGTCCTTATAACAAACATAAGTTTCATTATAGGTCTTCTAGGTGTGTTTTCTTAGGTTATTCCCCCTCCCATAAAGGATACAAATGCATGGATTATTCTGGTAGAATTTTTATTTCAAGATATATGAGATTTGAGAGAGTGAATATCCTTATGCTCATAGTTCTCTTAACAAAAATGCTTCTCCTATTTGTACTAAGTGTTCTAAGTCTAGATCTTCATGTATTAGTAACCTTGTTGTACCTAGTTTGTAACTAGGTTTTAATCAGAATTGTTATCTTTCTTCTGTTGATATGTCTTATCAAGTTTTCCCTGACAATGTGACACCTACTGTGTCACAATTCCCAAATGTGACATACATTGTGTCATCAACACCAAATGTGACATTTACTGTGTCACAACCACCATCACCATCTTCAATTCTTCCATCCTCATCATCATCACCACTAAATGTGATACCCACTGTGTCACAAACACCAAATGTGACACCCATTGTGTCATCAACACCAAATGTGACACCTATTGTGTCACAACCACCATCACCATTACATTCATGTTCAATTCTTCCATCCTCGTCATCCTCACCACTAAATGTGACACCTACTGTGTCACAGTCCCCAAATGTGACACCCACTGTGTCACAGTCCCCAAATGTGACACCCACTGTGTCACAACCACCATCACCATTACATTCATCTTCAATTCTTCCATCCGCATCATCCTCACCATCAAATATGACACCTACTGTGTCACAATCTTCACCTTCATTACTTTCTCCTTCATCTTCTACATCTCCTTTACTTACACCTTCCTCTAGACCTATCCCTTTAATTCAGAATGCCCACCCTATGGTTACTAGGGGAAGGCTGGTGTTTTTAAGCCAAAAATGTTCCTTGTGGAGTCAGATTCTCTTGCAACTCAAGAACCTAGCTCTGTTCATGAAGCATTACAACATGCTGACTGGAAGGCTGTTGTACAATTGGAGTTTGACGCCCTTGTTAAGAATAAGACTTGGGAGTTAACTCCTTTACCAGCCTCTAGGCAACCAATTGGATGTAAGTGGTTGTTTAAGATTAAAAGAAAACCTGATGGAACTGTTGAAAGGTTTAAAGCCAGGTTAGTTGTTAAGGGATACTCTCAGGTGGTTGGGTGTGACTTCAAGGAAACTTTCAGTCATGTTGTGAAGTCTACCACCATTCGTACTGTTTTGGCTACAACTGTTATGAAGCATTGGTCCATTCGTCAAGTGTACATTAACAATGCCTTCTTAAATTGGGCTTTGATAGAAGACATATATATGAAGCAGCCCCCCTGGGTTTGAGGAGACGGATGCTAGTGGCCAGGAGCTTGTGTGTCACTTAAAGAAGGCACTATATGGGCTTCGTCAAGCTCCAAGGGCCTGGTTTGATACACTTAGGGTATTTCTTATGTCTTAGTTACAGTTTAAAGAGTCTAAGACTGACTCTTCCCTATTTCTTCAAAAATTAGAACAGTCTATTGTTATTCTTATGGTGTATGTGGACGATATAGTGGTAGCAGGTTGTGACCCAGGAGAGATTGATTGTGTTGTACAACAACTTCATTCTGAGTTTTCTCTCAAAAATCTTGGTGATTTGAACTTTTTTTTGGAATGGAAATACAACAGTGTCATAGTGGTCTGTTTCTCAATCAGCGTAAATATGTTCGTGATCTGTTGCAGAAGACTGATCTGAGTGACACCTCTGCTCTTAATACTCCCATGGTTGTCTCTCCAACTCTTACAACAGATATGGGGCCTTCTTTTCCTGATATTCATTTTTACATGAGCATAGTGGGAGGTTTGCAGTATGTGTGTGTTACCCGTCCAGACATCTCTTATGTAGTTAATAAAGCCAGTCAATTCATGATAAATCCCAGTGAGGTACATTGAAAAGTTGTAAAACGAATCTTGAGATACCTAAAGGGTACACTGGATTTTGGACTATTCTTTGCGCCTGGGAATAATTTCTCACTTATGTGCTATAGTGATGCAGATTGGGCCACATCTATTGAAGACAGGCGATCAACAATTGGATATTGCATTTTTCTTGGAGGTAATCCCATTGCCTGGTGCTTCAAGAAACAAAGTGTGGTCTCTCGGTCTACCTGTGAAGCTGAGTACAAAAGTCTGGCTAACTCAGTTTCTGAACTTGTATGGATTCAACAGCTATTGAGTGAGCGTGGTCTTTCTGTGGATAGCAAACTTGTTGTGTGGTGTGACAACACCTCTACGGTCTCTATAACTGCTAATCCTACTCATCATGCAAAGATAAAGCATGTTGAGATTGATCTACACTTTGTCCGAGAACGAGTGATGGATGGGCAACTAATTGTTAATTATGTGCCCAGTTCAGAGCAGACTGCTGGCATTCTCACTAAGCCTCTTCCACCAACTGTGTTTGGATCCATGTGTCAACGTCTCTGTGTGATTTCTCTTGCAGCAGCTATGAAAAGTGAACAAGAGAAGAAAACCAGGGGAATGTTAGAGTATTGAAGTCTGTTATTAGTTTGTTAAAAGGTAGTTTGCCATCTAGGCTCAGTTTGTTACATAGGCCTGATAAATATGAGCTATAAAATGAAATTGTAAGCCTGATTTTATTAAACCCAATTTAATAAAATCTCTCGTTTCTCTCAAATTAAGCTTGTTTGGCTATTTTACTTTTATTCCTTTATTTTCCTCTTCGATGCTATCTCACGTGCTCAGTCATTCCCTTTCCATTGTCTGATCATTGTCGGATGTTCGATCGAAGAATCCTGATAGAAAATATGTTAGAGAAAGAGTGGCTACAGGTTATCAAAAGAATGCCCCGAGATGCTTTAGAGCTGAAAAAATTGATTAAAAATCAAGCTTAAAAGAGTAAAACACAAAACAAGGGTCCCTACTCTTATCTGCATTACATAATGATCACAGAAGTTCTGATTTTAAACATTTTGGTCACTAAATTCGTTTTAGGATAAACCAATTCTCAAATTTCAGAATGATCGCAGAAGTTCTGCATTAGGGATTTCAAAATTATGGTCTTTTTAAAAGGGATAAATTTTAGGGTGTTACAAATACCCTCTATAAGAGAAAGAGTGTGTTGCAACACCATGGTTAAAGATTCTCAAATGTATAATCTCGATGCTTAATGGACGCAGGCCTCATTCGAAGATGCTTGATGAGAGATTTCGAGCATGGGTGTATAATCCTGATGCTTAGTGGTTGTGGGTCTCACCTTAAAGAGTGTATGATCCTGATGATTAGCGGACGCAAGCCTCACTCTTATTATATGGTATAATACTTATGATTGTCGTGTGAGATTTTACGCATCCTTGATGGTTGTTATGTGTTTAGGGGACTAGTGGTAGCGCCATGTGTTTATTTATTTCTCCTTATTGCTCGTACTAGCTTGCATGATTATGTTTATGATTAGCATGAAGTATAGTAGAGTAGATGCGTATCACTGAGCTTTGTGAGCTCATCGCTCGGAATCGTTGTTTCCGAGCGTAGGTTGATCGTGGGATTGTGAGATCAATGAGCACTACTAGTACGAGATTCCAGCATGTGGTGATTTCCAAAGTACAATACTTGTGTTTAATGGGCTATGTATTCATAGGACCTTACATGGTGGAGTTTGTAATTCTTATTTTGCTAATTGTATTAATCAAATTGAATGTTCAAATATTTTAATTTAATTGGAGCTTCTTTGTAACGTTTTGATTTCTTATCTATATTTTCAATTGTTACTTTTAAATGTTTTTTTTGAAAATATTTTGTTAGGTTAAACCCAGTTTGAGAAATTTTATTATAACATGTTTGGGCTTAAGACCCAAATGTAACATCCAGGTTTAGGATGTTACATCTATGGTTGTATGTGTCTCAAGCTTCCAAAAAATGCAAATTCGTTTAATTAAAGTTTTCGGGATTAAAATAAGATATCAATAACGACAACCAGTTGGTCCGGTGAGATGAGATACTTGATTCTTTAAGCAATGTAAGAGGTTCGAATCCTAACATTGTAAATGGAAAAATTAGATTGGGAGGGTCACCCCATAATTGGTCTCTGCAGTATCCGATACAAATTAGCCATCCAACAAGTTGGATATTTGTGTTTAAACAAAAAAAAAATAAGCTATCAAATTTTTGCAAGGGATAACCGTGCAATTTTCACGTTTAACTAGAGATGTCAATTGAGCGGGGAGGGTGTAAAACGGTACTCTTTCCACACCCATCCCCGTCAAGAATTTTTATCTCCATCTCCGCCCACGACCCACCGCGAATATAAAATCTAAAATCATATATGCCCCACAACCCACAAAACTAAAATCGTCCCCGCCCTATTATCCACGTGGGTCCTGTCTTCTTGAGACCCACCTAATCTCCTCTTTATATGCCTCGTTGCCCTTTCAGTCTCCCGCCACATATGTGAAATTATTCTAACTTTCACAATTTAAAAAAAATAATAAACGAAATTAAATTTCGTACAACAAAAAAGTTTGGACTAAAAAGATACTAAAGTCTATTGTAAAGGCCCGAAAATAGCACAAATAACATGTAAAATAATATTTCAACTGGTGTAACAAATAAACAATATAGAAATAACTAAAAATAAAATAACAATTAAAAATTCTTAAAAAATAAGAACAAATACTGATAGATTATAAATAACATTCATTATTAGAAAAATAAAATTAAAGAAAGTAGAAGAATGACATACCTATGGTGATGACTGAAGAGAAGAAAATAAACTTTAAAAAGAAGTTTTAACGACATGCAACAATAAAGAAGAAACCAATAAACATGGCCTTGTTTGGCAATTAGGGGATAACTGACAGCGGATTACATTAGCCGATAGCTGATAGCCGATTGCGTTAGCTGATTTGATTAGTAGATTGTATTAGCTGGTTGTATAAAATTAACTAATAGTTGTTTGATTATTTAAACAAGCAAAATGACATATAAGGATATGATTATATTTGATACTTTTGAATAGTTTATTAGTTATCAATATTTTGTATCTATTAATGTTAATTATATTATGAAAAATATTTTTTAATATATCATTGCTAAGCATATTTGAAGAATCTATATATTAAATTATTATTTATATAATTATTTTTAATATAATTTAATTAATTATTAAATTTAAATAAAATATAAATGTGTGAGAATAAAAAGAAAAGACAAAAATATTAGTTTACAAATGTCACAATGTAAATACATGGGTGAAAAATTAAATTAAAAAAAGGTTAAATTTAGGTTATTTGGAGATATTTTATAATTGTTAAGGGTAAAAGACTCTTTATAACTCTTAAGTCAAAACCTTTAATTTTGAAAAAGCTCTCAATACCTCAATCCGTTATTCCAATCCGCTATTCACCAAACATTCAAATTAGCAGATTTGACCAGTCAAACATCTAATGTTAGCTCAAACCTCTATTTTTGGCTCAAATCGCTATTTACCAAACATGACCTATATCCATGTTTGTCAATTAGCAGATAGATGATAGCGGATAGCTGAACTAGCGGATTATATTAGTTGATTGTATGAAATTGTTTGGTAAAATTAAGTGATGGCTGATAGTTATTTGATTATTTGAACAAGCAAAATGACATTTAAAGACATGATTACACTTGATACTTGTTTGAATAATTTATTTGTTATTAATATTTTGTATCTATTAATATTAATTAGATTATGAAAATTAATTTTTTTAATATTATTATCGAGCATATACGAGGATGTACATATTAATTTCTTATTTGTCAAACTATCTTTTTAATATAACTTTAATAATTATTAAATTTAGATGTATATATTAATTTTTATCTATGAAATTATATTTTGAATATAATTTTATTATTTATTAAATTTATATGTATTTATTAATTTATATATTAATTTCTTATTTATGAAGTTATTTTTTTTTAATTTTATTAGTTAATCAAATTTATGTTATTTAGAGAATTTTTTATAATTATCAAGGATAAAATATTCTTTACAAGTATTTTATCCAAACCTCTAACTCAAAAAGCTCCTAAAAGTAGTTTTTTTTTTCAAAATGAGAGATTTCACCCAATCCGTTATTATAATCCTTTATTTACCAAACATCCAAATTAGCGAATTTGACTGGTCAAACCTCTAAAAATGTTTCAAACCTCTAATTTTAGCTCAAAAAGTTGTTTACCAAACATGACCTATATATATATATTCATAAATATTTCAAGATAAGTCAATATAAATTATCTTAAATTTCAATATATATATATATTGAATTATATATATAATTATATTGAACTTTGCTCTCAAACCTATTTTGGTCACTTAAGTTACAAAACGTTCAATTTACTCATTGAAGTTTAAACATTGAACGTTTTTTGTCACTAATTCATTAACTTTTTGACGACGCTCGTTTATCGGCGAACGAAGGAACTTCTCCAAGATCTGAACGGTGAAAAACTTCATTGGCACGAGAGGAGCAACATACTGAGAAATGAGCTCCATCCGACGCGGAGGAAGGAAATCGGCGAGAGAGAAATTAAAAGATTTTTGGCCGATTCGTGAACTTCTGAGCACTTTTCAAAAAATAGAAGTTGAATTCATACTCAATGGGTCGAGATGAAGTGACTGGTGAAATTTGGGATTGAACAATCACCATCTATGACCGTTTGTGGTTTAAGAGTGACAAAAAACGTTCAATGTCTAAACTTTGGTATATAAATTGAATGTTTTGAAACTTTAATAACAAAAATAAATTCAAGAGTAAAGTTCAGTGATAATTTACGTAATTTACCCTATATTTTTACATTTCCTTTTCTATCTTCTGACCCCATTTATTAGTTAATGTATATTTCGACTGTTTCAATATAAATATTTGAAATTTAAAATGTTGTCGGCTAGACAATTAGTTAAAAATCTCCATGTATTCGTATGATATTTGTGTTAATATTAAACTTTAAATTTTTTTATTAAATATTTATGTTGTCCCATTAAATTTATTCAATATAAATTTTTCAAAATTAATTTTTTATTATAATTATTTTAAATATTTCAATTAATAATTTTTTTATAAAATATATATTTTAAACTACTTGATTGAAGGTTTTTAAAATATTTTTTTCACATTTTTATCGATAATAAATTTAGGATAATAAGTTGAAGTTAAAAAAATTACAAAAAAGCAATACTAAACAAATTTATTGGGAAGAAGAAAGTACTATTTTTTGAGGTGTTAAGAACACTTTTTTTACCTCGTTTACTTTTAAAGAGCAGGGCCGACTCTAGGGCAAGTCAAACTGGTCGACCGCCTAAGGCTTATTTTCCTCATTTTTATTACTTAAATAATTAGAGTAGTAAGAGCTTTAAATTTTAATTATAATATTAGAAATAGGCATCTACTTTAAGCCATAAATAATAAGTAAAAAAAAAAATTCGCCAAAAAAAGTAAAAAAAAAAACAACAACAACAACATAAGCCATAAATGACCATTAAGGAATTAGTAATAAAAAACTTATTTTGACTATTTTTTTATTACAACGGTAACTTAAACCCCCTAATCTATGGGGATGACAAAATAACTCATCCAAGTCGGGTCTCGACTCGATCTGACTCGATAAGGGCATGCTTTTTAATTGAAAAATTAGGTTCAGGGTGGGTTACGAAAAAAAATAAAGTTGGGCGGGGGCGGGTTTAGGGTAAAGATTTCTCGACCTGATATATTTATATGTATTTATTATATTTTTACATATTATATTTAATATTTTTATTAATTTTTTTCGGGACAAGTCGTGTTTAGTCGAATTTTTTATTAAAATATCAGGGGTTAAGTTATATTTTTTACCATGTCGGGACAAGGCGGGGCGGGACGAGGGCAGGGCAAATGATTTAAATTCCGGGTCAGAACAACCAAAAACGCGCCACACCCCGCCCATTGCCATCCCTACTAATCTCTATAAGTTAAATTCCTAAACTTTTCAATTTCTCAAATATTCCAGTCCATTCTCCAATCCATTGCACTATTTTTGATTTATTTCTTGCTAATTTCTTAATTTTTAAGCTTCAACAAATAAATTTTCAATTCAACATCAACTTATATATATTTTGTTCTTAGCATCACATATTAAAAGGATTGTTCAGTGGTTAAGGGAACGGTTGTTGTTCCTAGAGGTCACGGGTTCGAGCACCAACAACTGCAGCAGGGTGATTGAGCGTTCATTGTCAAATGGTTGAGAGTATATTTAGAACAGATACTACTTGTAATCACCTTAGCTTTGTCAAAAAAAAAAACTTTTACATTTTTACTTTATTGTGTATTTGTGAGCATTTTTGTGTTATTATTATTATTATAAATTATTTTATGTTGTGCATTATATATGGTAGCTATTAAATTATATTTTTAGACTATAATTAATTAAAGGCTTATTTTTATAATTTGCCTAGGGTTTATAAATGTCAGGACCGATCCTATTAAAGGGTATAAGAAATTGTTAGAGTTTTATATGTTTTTTGGATATTGAAGGAGTGAAATGGATGGATGAGATTAATTTTTTACTTTTTTTTAAGTGATAATCTTCACATATCATATTATTATTCTCAAACATCCATTCTACCCATCCAACAATTCAGAAAAAATGTAAAACTTAAAAATTCTTATACTATATTAACGAAACCTATCCATATATATATATATATATATATATATATATATATATATATATATATATATATATTTCAAGTTTGGGTTTATTTCACTTTGTTTTATTTACAGTTAAATAATAAACGTTGACTTTTACTTTAAAGTTCAAAGAACGCAATATGAAAGGAATCATGGCAAAGTAGTGAGCAAACGTAAGATAAGAAAGAGTGGGATTTGGGTTTTGAAAGTTTTGCAAAACTCTTATTTTGTCAACTGAAATGATTATCCCAATCCCGTGCTTTCAAATTATATTGATGATCTAGAAGGATTATGAATCAATTAGTTTTGCTAATGATTATCCTAATTTCTATATTATATCCTAATTTAAGAGTGATTTCAATAATATAGGATAATTTATTTTTTTGGATGATCGGATTTGAACAGTATTATTCACAAGAAATAAAAAAGAGATTTAGATAATATAAAAAAATGTGAGAATTTTTAATTCAGAGATAAATTTGATAAATGGACAACGCGGGCAATCAACAAGCTTTCGGCATGAGATCAACTAATTGGTCTAGTGGTTGTAGATGTATATATTATTTAATTTTGTATGATTTAAATTCCGACATGAAAATATAATACTTTTCTATTTAATAAAAAAATAATACAAGCTTCCAACATTTTCTAAATATCATGACCCTTATCTTTCATTTATTCTCTTTTATCATTTTCATCTATAAATCCCTCATTAATCTAACAGTCGATTACCTCATTCTTTGTATTTAGTAGTTGAAAGCTGAAGTCAAACAAGAAACATGAAATATAATTTTAAATTTGAACTTACTTTGATCTGTATAATTTATAATGATATTATTCTTTAAAGACTTTTCAAAACTTTGAAAATAACAAAACTTCAACAGCAACTATTCCTATAAGGAGCTGAGATCTCTAAACAGGTCAAATTCAAGAAATCCCTTTGTTTTAGTGCATGAAACTCATCATCATGACCTTCTTCATTTTCCTACTCCTTATTTGTCCCGGCCTACTTGTTATCAATGCTTGTCACCAGCAAGAAAGAGAAGCATTGATGAGCTTCAAATCAAACATGGCAGACCCTTCGAATCGTTTGTCTTCCTGGAAAGGCAGAAACTGCTGCAGCTGGGAGGGAATCAACTGTTCCGACACTTCTCATGTGACGGTCATCGACCTTCGAAATCCCGAACCAGACAGCCTTATCCTGGACAGGAATTCCCAGCTTGTTTCAACATCTGATGTCCCATCCACTGCTCTCATCGGCACCCTCCCTGCTTCACTTTTTTCCCTTGCTCATCTCAGATATCTTGACCTCAGTTTCAACAACTTCAGCTTCTCAAAGGTTCCTCTAGGATTCTCAAACCTCAGTGCACTCACTTATCTCAATCTATCAAATGCTATGTTCAAGGATTCTATTACAACTCAGTTGTCCAACCTTACTTCCCTTGTGGAACTCGATCTTTCGTGTTCTTCGACCGTTTTGGACTACTCGTCTGTTTACTCTTCTTTGTCATCTAACTTGACAACTCATTTAGGTTCGCCATACACATACATCAATGGGGGACGTTTGTATGCATCGAATTTGAATTGGTTACAGGGGCTGAATAATCTCAGAAAGCTTAAACTGAGTGGTGTTAATCTATCTGAAGTGTCTCAATCAAGTCTATGGGCTAAACCAATATCGAATCTTTCCAAGCTGAGGTTGCTTGACCTATCAAATTGTCGGATTTCCGGGGAGATTCCAGTTGAACAGCTTCTCATCCTTACCAGGTTATCTGAATTGTACATGAGCTTCAACTTTTTCACCACGAAAATCCCAAGTAAGTTGGCCAATCTCACCTATCTGAGGGTTCTTGACCTCAGCAGTTCAAACCTGCAAGGCCATATCCCCTACCTTCCTCAAGTAAAGATACTTGTTTTGGGAAACAACTTGGATCTTATGGTCGATCTCCATTCTATGTTCGCGGTCCCCTGGCCCAGATTAGAATTGATCGACATATCATCTACTCGTGTTATTGGATCCATCCCACCCTCCATTGGCAACATCACCTCATTAGTCACATTCATAGCATCAAATAGTTTCATTCAGGGTCAGATACCTACCTCCATGATGAACCTTTCAAGGTTAGAAATCTTGCTCCTAGACATGAACAACATGGGTGGTGAGATTCCATCTGCAATATCCAATTTAAAAGGCCTGCAATTTCTATCTTTGATGCAGAACTCTTTTCATGGATCGATACCGGACACAATTTGTACCATTTCATCTCTGAGGTATCTAGCTTTAGCAGTCAATTCTTTTACCGGAAACTTACCAGATTGCATAGGCCAGCTCCATGATCTCAGCTACCTTCTTGTAAGCAGGAACAACATGCATGGATCAATCCCTTCATTGTCATCTTTCTTTCAAAACTCGACTCCGTATATGCTAGATCTAGGATTTAGTGGGCTAACTGTGAAAATAGACCAACAACCCTTTCCATCAATATTTCAACCACAAACCTTGTCTCTAGATTCATGTAATATAGGAGGTGAAATCCCAGATTTCATATCAAACCTGACCAAACTAGAATATTTAAGTTTGTCCTATAATAACCTATCTGGAACAATTCCTTCTTGGTTGTTCAATCTTCCCAATTTAGGTTACTTAGATCTTTCTTTCAACAGACTCCAAGGCAACATCCCACCTAGCATTAAGCTAAAGTCATTTTTCATACCGGCAACACTTGTATTAAGAAACAATCTGCTTCAAGGATCGATCCCTTGGCGGCTCGAGAATATACGAACCTTGGATTTATCAGCAAACAATTTCACAGGCAGCATTCCTGCAGAGGTTGGCCAGGGCAACATTAGGTACTTGGCACTCGCTGATAATAAACTTTTTGGTCGGATCCCATTCTCTTTATGCCAAGAAAAGAGTGAGCTTTTGCTGCTTGATCTTTCCGACAACAACTTGTTCGGAACAATCCCGACCAGCTTCAGAAATTGCAGATCTTTAGTGTACCTAAATCTCGGTTCGAACAACCTTAACGGTGACATTCCAGGGGAACTTCAAGATGCCAGAGGATTGAGATTTTTAGATATAAGCCGGAACCAATTTGATGGTCATTTCCCTTCTGCCGTTCATAAACTTGAGAACATAATGGTTCTCAATATGGGAAACAACAAGTTCAGTGGAAACATCCCTCGATTTATCGGAGACCTCAACGACCTCCGAATTCTTTTGTTGGAATTCAACTTATTCAATGGTTCAATCCCAGCAGAGATAAATGCGTTAGAAAATTTGCAATTCATTGGCTTTTCTAACAACCAACTGTCTGGTCCAATCCCTGCTAAGTTATCTGGATTAAAGACAATCATAAACCGGCCGAAAGACGGAGATCTTGTCGGGTTTATCATCTCACAACTATACGTTGGTGTTGAAGTGAATACGGTTGCCAAGGGATTGCATCTGGAATTCGATGTGGTTCGAACATACCATAATGGAATGGATCTTTCATGCAACAATCTGACCGGAAACATTCCATCGGAATTAGGGCTTTTGCAGGGGCTTTATGCACTTAATCTCTCCCACAATCGGCTCTCCGGTAACATCCCATCCGCCATAGGAAACCTGAGTCTCCTTGAATCTCTGGACCTGGGTTACAACAATCTAAGCGGAGAGATCCCGGTTTCATTGACTTTGTTGGATCCACTCTCCACTTTAAGCTTGGCATACAACAATTTAAGTGGGAAAATTCCGACAAGCCCACACTTTGATACGTTGAGCAGAGATGGATTAGCATACACTGGCAACAAATTCTTGTGTGGAGCTCCCGATGGTATGGACTGTGACAATGAGGATTTCCCGGCGCCGGAATCATCTGATCGACGGGATGATCAGTCCGGAGAGTGGAGATTGCTGGTTGCTATTGTGTTTGCAGGCTATGTTGTCGGATTCTGGGGACTTTTCGGGGTTGTTCATTATGTGAATGAGAAATGGAGGAAGGCTTACTGGGCAACTGTTGATGGAATCGTAGATAGAATTATAGTACTTCCCAAAATTTTGAAATATTATTTTAGTCACTAAATTTTTAAAATTTATAATATAGTTATTGAACATTCAGTTCGTTTTTATTAAGACCACTTCCCTTAAATCTTATTAGAAAATATCAACGTGATACGTTAAATTCATCTCCGTTTAAATACCCCTAAATTTCTCAAATTTAAAATTGGTTGTCGTCATTTTTCCTTTCGATGTCGTTTTGGTTGTTGTTTGGTGCGAAGGACGCAGACTAGATCATGGGAAAGGGATTTGGCAATCCCAAACATGTTAAACACTTCCTTTGGTCGTCATTTTATTGTTTTCGTTCAATAGTTTCTCATATTGAAAACAAACATTTAATCTTGAACATAAAAATACAAGAAACATAGAAAAGAGTGGTTATCATGCTTGGGATTGCTATCTCCCTTCCCACGATCTGGTTGCGTTTTTCGCTGAATGACGACAATAACACGACGATTAAAAAAAGAATTGTCGTAGCCAATTTTAACTTTAAAAATCTTAGGGTTTTTTAAAAAGAAAATGGATTCAACGTGTCACATCAGCACTACAGTTAACGGAAGTAATCTTAATGAAAGTGATCTGAAGGCTCAATTACTATATTACAAGTTTTAAAAATTTGGTGACTAAAATGAAAGTATCTTAAAAATTCAGGGACTATATATAGTTTACCCTAAAATTTATTTTACATAACTTATCAATTTAAACTTAAAATTTAAAATCTTAAACTCTAACTCTAAAATTTTAGCCCTTAAATTCTACCCATAAACTCTAAAACCCTAAACTTTAAATCCTAAATAAACCCCTAGACCTTAAATAGATTTTTGTAAATTTTAGTTTATACGACTTGTATAAAAAATAACTCCTTTGATTTATCTATACTATTTGACGTTACAAGTAAATCCAAACACTTTAAAAAATATAAGGAAAAAATTTGGATACACGAGAGTTTACGCAATTTTATTAGATTTAGAATTCGGGGGTTTAGTTTATAGTGTTTAAAATTTAAGGTTTAAAGTGTTTATAATTAAGGTTTTATGTTTAAAATTTTAAATTTTAAATAATACATGTGTGATATTTTTTACACATTTTATATATCAAAATATAACTTACCCTAGTTTCTGGAATAAATATTACTATCACAAACGACTAATACAAAGTCTTTACAATAAAACTTTTTACCACTCCATCAAGTTCATTTAGTTTTTAACAATAGTTTTACTTAAAATATTTCTTTTGTATTTATAAACTATCTTTACTAACTTACTGCTTAATTTGTGACATAAACTCGTTTGAAAAACAAATATGTAACAATTAGTTATTTTGTATCAATTAAATAGTTCAATGATTATTTTATAATAATTAAATAATGAATTTTTATTTTGTAACACTTAAATAGTTTAAGGACTCTTTTGTAACAATTAAATACGAATCTCCTCACTATAAGAAACAAAACCATAAATTTTATATCCAAAAATCAATACTTAAAAAAATATAATCATACATTCTTAAACTTCATTTACGACATATAATTATACCAAAAACAACACAAATACTATATAAATCGACTTATTATTATATTAATATTTTGTAAATATATAATATTTTAAATATGATTATACGAATACAATACCAATATAATAATGGATTAATATCTTATACACTGGCGGTGGCCATAAGCGCCTTAGTTTTAGGGTATAGGGAGTTAGTTTAGGGTATAGTGTTTAGGGGTTTAGGTGTAGGGGTTTAGAATTTAAGGATACTTGTTTCAATTTAAGGTTTAAGGTTATAATTTAGGGTTTGTAGGTTAGGGTTTAGTTTTTAGGGTAATATGGTGAGGATTTAGGTTTTAACCTATAAACCCTAAATTATAACTCTAAACCTTAAATTAAAACAACTAGCCCTAAATTCTAACCACCTACACCTAAACCCTACACCCTAAACAATGGTCATAAACCCTAAAATTAAGGCGCTTGTGGAAACTTTCCGTTTCCACTGCCTGTGTATAGAATATTTATCCTATAATAATATATATGTTTCTTTAAAATAATTTAATAAAAATAATGAAAAGTTCATGTACACCCCTAAATCCGACCCAAAGGTTATGGGCCGAATCCAGGAAGTCAGGTTGAAAACGTGTCTCTCAAGTAATTAATTATTAGGTTTTCAAAAATTAATACTTAAAATATTAATTTAAAACAGTGTCGTTTAACATTAAAATTCATATTTCGAAAACGAAGTCGTAAAGATAAAGTAATCCAAAACAAAGTAGAAAAATATCAAATTAAAATACTCATGCATGCTAAACAGTTTAAAATCTCAAATAAAATAAAAATAATCGAGTTTACATAAAAATCATAAATAACGAAATAATCGAAATAAAACTGAAAACTAAGAATATCCATACTAAAACGATAATAAATCTTATATATGTGGTCCTCCAAGTACTGAACTCCTATGTCTGAGAATATGAGATAGAAGCTAAGGAGGAGTCAGCTATTGAGCTCAGTGTATTTCTAAAGTGCGAAAATCATAGTAACTCAGGTATCATACAATCACAAGTCAAATCAGCGGACAACTAAATACACATATATGCATGGCACGATGCACCTAATTCTATGTCATGTACCCATCTACATCATCGTCTGAAGAGTAAGGTTCCCCTAAACCACTCTCTACATCGTCACCATCCGAAGTGGAACTCAGTCCGAAGGGTGAAACCACTGATCCGAAGTAGAATTCAGCCCGAAGGATGAAACCACTGAACTTCCGCCGTGCATTTTCCCACCCGAATGATATGACATGAATGTTTCGATTCTAATCCGAATGCAACATCATTAGTCCGAAAATGCATGAGCATTTAGTCCGATAATTATTATTCAGATTTCGATGTATGATGCTTAACAGAATGGCATACAACATATCACATAGATCAGATCACAACATATTTTACAGTCAAACATCACATAGCAACAACATATTTCACAGTCAAACATCACACAACAACAACAACACATATAGTATAGCACAAGCAGAGAACACACCTCAGACAGCTAATAGCTCAACATCGGGAGTGACATCTCCCACGCTCAGATCTAGAAGCAGGCGGAACAGGAACGGCGCCTACAAAGGTTCATTATGTCAAAATTCTCTACTACTATGCCACAATCTACTAAACAGAAACTAATTTAAATTCACATACGTGCGAAACTTGAAGGTTGAGATGTAAGAGGTCGACCAGGCGGAGGAGGTGGAAGAATTTCGGTGTCCGAATCGATATAACTTGTACGCAAAAATAACTCGGTTCAGAATTCTCAATACACAATTTCCAAGTTAAGCATAAAATAATTCAAAGGGTCAAAAATAATCGTTCGGGATCGAATTTAGAAAAACGGACTGCAAATCTAGAATCGGGATGTCGAAAAATATAAAGTTGACTTTTGGCCCCAAAAGTCAACGATGATGTCATCATAGTCAATGATGACGTCATCGTTAACGTCAGCCTGCATCATCATCCCATCAACAGATGACATCACTGCTGACGTCATCCGACTTGTCACCAAAGGTCCAGTTCGGTTCATAGGGCGGTCCGGCTTAGTTACTGGCCGGTTCGGTTCACTCCACAAAATCCCCAAATTCAGATTAAACAAAACCTAACTCTAATTTCAATTATTTCCGAATCTACCAACCCTAATCAAGCCCTAGATCTAGTGTTCCCTCTAGCGGAGGCGGCGATCGAAACTTACTCCGATCCCGACCAAATAAATAGTCGTGAACAACGGTGCTTACCCAAAATCAAGACGACGGCAAGGGCGACGGGGCGCGAAAGAGACGAAGGGTTTCGGTCTCTCGAATCCCGCGCTACGGTGGCGACGAAGGACACTGAGGGGCAGGTTTTGATCGGACGGGGAAGGGGAAGGCAACGGTGGTCACGGCTCAGCGAACGGACGACAGAAGCTCCCTCACCGGAGCTTGAACAGAAAACGGGAGGGCTTGGTTCTCGACGAAAACGAGATAGAGGAGAAACTATGCGGCTAGGAAAAAAAATATTTTGGGTAGGTGAAGAGACAAAAAGGTTTTTACCCTAAGGTTATGGGTAAATTACCCATTAAGGGCTCCATCTTTAACCCGCCTTTCAGAATAGCCTCAAAAGTTTAGTTTTTACTCTATTAGGTCACAGAGAATCCCAAAATTCACAATTTAACCCCTAAAATTCAATTAGGTATTTTGATTAAAATTTCCAATTTTAGGTTACGAATTAGGGATTTAACTAGTTTAGGGTTTTTAATTTTTGGAGAAAACTAGGGTGTTATATGTACAACTACTTCTACCTAAGTTTTCATAAATTTAGGCTTTATGACACCAATAAATTGACTCTGGCACCCTTATTTAACATTTGGTACAGTTTCCGATCCTTAGACCTAGGGATGGGCACAGGTCGGATCGAAACCGATTTTTTTATTAAAAAACCTGAGCTCACCCTTAATAAAAATTCGACCCGACTCAAACTCAATTTTTTCATTAAAAAATTTGACCTGAACAGGTCGGGTCGGGTTAGAACTCGATCGGATCTGGTAAATTACCCATCCCTACTTAGACCCCATTGTGAAGAATAAAAGTTATAGCAAACCGTATGTCACACTTCCCCTCTTAAATTTTCAAGAATTACAAAAAAAAATTATAAAAAATAATTGTTTTAATTACTGACTTGACAAAAATTATAAATTAATCATTAAATTTATCAAACAAGTCAACCAAAGAGTTTGTGTCACAGCCTGTAAGTTCACAACCGAGACACATGCGCAACAAGTTGCCCAAGAGATTCTTTGTAAAATTTTGAGCTTGCCTAGAAGACCACCTGACTTGGCCCGACCGTTGGAGACTGAAAGAAGGCTCTATCACATTTAAGATAGTAAATTAATAGATGACATCTTACCAAGGCATATTCCAAGGGAAAGGAATATCCAACATTGTAAACATGCATGTTAACAAACCTAAGAAAAGTATTCCAAGGTGATTGGCTTTCCATAGTTAGCTAGGATGTAATTGGTAGTTTTTGATCTGAGCCGCTGATGTAAATTGATCTTGGTCATTCATTGTATGAGGATTCAACTATAAATAGAGGCTCCCACCTCATTTGTAAATCATTCATCTCTTGAGTAAAAAGGCATTTATTCTGAACTCTCTCTTGTGTTCTTTTTCAATCAACTAAATAGCAGTACGTAATCTAGTCATAAGAAAACAAGCTGCAATTTTGGGCCAATCCCTCTTTATCCCAAGTCAAAGGAGAATCCGATTATTAATGCTAAAGCATACTCTCAACAAGGAAACATATATCATAAGAGAAAGAAGCAAGAACTGACGTTGTGTAAACACATTCTTGTTGTGTAAACACATTCTGAAATTGTAACCAAAGAGGAAATTATGTTACATGTATCAGCTTATAAGAATGAAAAAAATATCAAGGATTAAAATGAGCGACAAAAGTGATGATTGCCTGTGAGCTATGGCTGTGTATCAGCACTAATTCCCGTTTGATTAGACAATGGCGATGAAGATATGTGTCGTGACGAGACGCCATTTGGTTCAGGTGACCAAACTCCATAAAAAAACAAAAAGGATCGTTGTCCTCCTCTGTACGGAAAAGAATTCCGCCGACTCACGCAGTTGTAGTGGAATTCAAGTGGAATTAAAAACTATCATAGGTACCATTTATTCTTTTTATTTTAAATATAATATCAGGATGTATGATATGTTTTTCTTTTCTTTCTTAATTATTCAATTTGTGGAATTAAAAAGACTCTGATAAAAATATATAAACTACATATCAAATTTTCAGGTAAGGTTTTTTTTTAACTATGTTTTAATGATTCCGATGCATTATTTAGATGTCAAATTTCTGTAATTAACATATACAATAGGGTATGCATTATGATAAGCATACACAATTAAGATAATGTGTATATTTCACATGCATCTTTAAAGAAACAATTTAAATGAACATTTCGTATATAATGTGCAGGTTAGTTTGTCACTTCACACGAAAGTTTTAAATGAAAGTTCTGATCAGATTGTAAGGAAGAAAATGAGTGGGCTGTATCTGTGGGGATCATCAGCTAATAAGGTTTCAAATGAAGATATTGCTTCAAGCATGAGTAGAAGGACCAAAATGAAAGAAGAAAATGGAGGAAAAACATAGCAAGGAAAGGAGGAGAAAATGGGGAAGAAAGAAAGTTAGTGTTCCACGTCAACGTTTGTAACAGACGTTAACGGGAGGGACTAAAATGAAAAAGGACTAAAAGTTAGGTGACCCCAATAAAATTTTAAAAATTTGGTGACTGAAATGAACGTACCCTAAAAGTTCAGTGATCATTGGTGTACTTTACTTATTTTTTATTATTATTTATTTTGACATGATCAAGGTTTCTTGTGGGGGAGAAAGAACAAAACGACATTGGAAATGAGGGCAAAACGACGGTAAAACTATGGACTGGATTCTATTTTTTAAGGGGGAAATTTTGATGGTTGTAAAAAGGTAGAATCTAAAAGTGAGCAATCTTGGGTTATTTTAAACCTTTTTCTTTTTGAAATTTATCCATTTGTTATCTTTTTTATATATAACAAATTATATATTTTCACAAATGAAATAAAATTTTATTTAAAATAAATACAATTTTATTTTATTTCTCACATTCATAATGCTTTTTTTTGACAAAACATTCATAATGCTGAATCATAAACAAACAAGCATATTTTCATGTTCGATCCTTATTTAAGCTAAACTATAAATTAAAATTATTAATTTTTAAGAGTAATTAATTGATGTATAATCGGTATACTAAATTAAAAATCCATAATGGAACACCAAGTACTAGCAACGGCTCCCTCGTATCATCATGAACCGGGTAGGATTAAAATCAATGTTGATGGAGCAGCGAATGTCGGAGATGGATCTGCTGCGGTAGGGGAGGTTTGATCTGATGAATGTGAATAGGTGTTTGAGTTTGGTGGTAGTATAGGAAATAGGAAAGTACTCGGTGGTGAATGTTGAACTGTGGATAATCTTTGATAGTCTCCACCATGCTTGGAGTCTTGGGTTTCACAGAGTAGAAGTTGAGTTAGATGCATTGCGGAGGCCAAACCGGATTCTTTGAGAAATGCACTTGTTATTGTTATCAAGGAGATGTTAGTAGTTACAGCGCCATTGGGAAGTATCCTTGAATCATGTTATTCTTGCCTTCAATGCCCTTTTCCAGCAAAAAAAAAAAACATCATAATAATTGATTAAAATTATTAGTTGAGGAATGAGAAAAAAAACTTTATGTTTTTTTAGAAGCGATTAGTTTTATTAAAAAGAGAAAATATCCAAATTATGATGAGGGTTTATAATCATAAATATAAATTAAACACATAATTTGGACATTTTCCAATAACTAATGACATAAGAAACTAGTCATTTTAGATCATACAAGAATATTCAATGAAAAGGTTAAAAATCCAATCAGAAGACTAGAACAAAAGATAGATACGAACAGATCTAACTTCATCGACAAACAAACCACAAAAGGAGATCAAACTACTGAAAGATCACCGACAACCACAAATAAGAGTCGAGTGTCGTGAGACAACCATCCACAAACACAAATCGCGTATCCAAATCCAATATGAGGGTCCAAGGCAGGGAAGATCAACATGATAACCAAATAAGCGACATCTTGATCAATCGAGACGATTCAAATCCAACCCTAAGAAAAATAAAAATGAAAAGAAACGGCCAAACAACCGTCAATAAAGACAAAAAACGTGCATAAAGGTAGATAAAGGCGTACCACAAGAATAGAGAAAAACGTGTCACACAAGCAGAGTTATTCTTAATAAAAACAAAATAAAAATACAATATAATATAATATAATAATACAAAAAAATTAAACACAATTTGAGACCTAAAAATCTGGTTAATTTTTGGCTACCCTTTTTGCTAGCACGTCGGCTCCCACGTTACACACCCTTAAGTTTTGTCGTATCGATATTTCATATCTTAGCATCTTTTCTTTGATCGTGCATACACTCACCAGTCACCACACTCTATTTTCTGCTTATGCATTGGTTGTTGTTTTCGAGATCCTGTGAGATGCGGTCTCAGAGTGACCATTTGAATGTCTTTTCTTTAATATATACAACTCAATATCTCAATTCTTAATAGTTTTATATATAATATATACAACCTAATATCTCAATCAATTCTCTTCCTCCTCAATATCTAAATCAGTCCTCTACCCCGATAGCCAAGGAGGGGTATTTTGAGCCAAGTCCGCTAGATATGCACCCTATCACTCTCAAGGTTCTATTCCTCCTCGATGTCTTGGTCCCTAGAGACCCATTCCTAGTGCATTATCGGTCATTCCCAAACCAGTCTCGGGTGCGATTTCGGAAGATCTGACTGTTATTTTTGAGGAGATGGGTGATGTTTCGGGGGAGATAAGCAGGGTTTGAGTGGGAGCTAGGTCGTTTTCTTCTTCTGCGACTTAGAGATAAACTTAGATTTCCTTTTTCAATTTTTAGGCCTACCTTGTTAATAAAACAAAAAATAATAAAATAAAATGAAACATGAATATTAAGTACAAAATAAAGTGAACCATACAAAGTCTTTTCAACGTCTCCGATATTCAACGTCTTGTTCATCTTCTTCTTAAGTTCTTCAAATCATGTCTTCCTCAATTTTATCACCAATCTTCTTATCTTTGCCCTTAGAATCTATTTCCTATTTTGCAATGGGGGATGAGCAATGTAAATGAATGGATAGGTAGAGATAACCTTGTTCAAGAAGTCACTCTTAAATATATTATAATTAATTTTTGGCTTAATACAACTTTTCCCCCTAAAGTATACCCGATTTCTCAATTTGCCCCCTAAACTTCATTTTGCCTACTTTTTCCCCTTAAACAATTCGCCGTTACCTATTTTGCCCCCATTTCGTTACCCTTTTCCGTTAAAAAAATTCGGTCAATAACATCTTGCCACATCATCAACGGATTGACTAAGTCAATCCGCCTGGTTTTATTTAAAGGGTAAATGACATGTCAAGTCTGTCAGGTTTATTTTTTTGTTCAATTTAGTCACTGTAAAGTCTATTTTTACCTTAAATTGACCCCTATTTGTTTCTAATTTTTATAATTTAGTCCATTATTTGTTATTATTAATAATATTATTTTATTAAAATTTTAATATTTAATAAAAATAAAAAATATTTTAATATTTTAATATTAAATTAGTAATTTTTTAGATTCGAATTCCAATTAAATTCTAATTTCACTATATTTGAATTATAGTTTTTGAGTAAAATTTAAATTATATTCGAATCATGTTCGTATTGTATTCGAATCATATTCAAATTATATTTGAATATGAACATGATTCGAATATAATTCTAATATAATTACATGTTTTTTCAACTATTATATTCGAATCATATTCAAATTATATTCGAATCATGTTTAACAGGTAATTATTTTCGTATCATGTTCGTATTATATTCAAATCATGCTCGTATTATATTCGAATCATATTTAGAATATAATTTGAATGTGATTCGAATATAATATGAACATGATACGGATATAATTACCTATTAAACATGATACGAATATAATTACATGTTAAACATGATTCGAATATAATTACATGTCAAACATGATTCGAATATAATTACATGTTAAACATGATATGAAAAGTTTATTTTTACCTTAAATTGACCCCTATTTGTTTCTAATTTTTATAATTTAGTCCATTATTTGTTATTATTAATAATATTATTTTATTAAAATGTTAATATTTAATAAAAAAATATTTTAATACTAAATTAGTAATTTTTTAGATTCGAATTCCAATTAAACTCTAATTATTAATTCTAATTTCACTATATTTGAATTATAGTTTTTGAGTAAAATTTAAATTATATTCGAATCATGTTCATATTATATTCGAATCATATTCAAATTACATTCGAAATATCATATTCAAATTATATTTCGAAAATAATTTTAATATGATTCGAATATAATATGAACATAATAAGAATATAATTACTTGTTAAACATGATTCGAATATAATTACATGTTAAACATGATTCGAATATACTATGAACATGATTCGAATATAATAGTTGAAAAAACATGTAATTATATTCGAATCATGTTCATATTATATTCGAAATATCATATTCAAATTATATTTCGAAAATAATTTGAATATGATTCGAATATAATATAGACATGGTTCAAGTATAATTCTAATATAATTTTAATTTTGCTCAAAAAATATATTTCAAATATAGCAAAATTTGAATTAATAATTCAAATATAATTAGAAGATGATTCAAATATAATTTGAATATGATTCGAATATAATACGAACATGATTTGAATATAATTTAAATTTTACTCAAAAACTATAATTCAAATATAGTGAAATTAGAATTAATAATTAGAATTTAATTGGAATTCGAATCTAAAAAATTACTAATTTAGTATTAAAATATTTGTTTTTATTTATTTTTATTAAATATTAACATTTTAATAAAATAATATTATTAATAATAACAAATAATGGACTAAATTATAAAAATTAGAAACAAATAGGGGTCAATTTAGGTAAAAATAGACTTTTCAGTGACTAGATTGAACAAAAAAACAAACCTAACAGACTTGACATATCATTTACCCTTTAAATAAAACCAGGCGGATTGACTTAGTCAATCCGTTGATGACATGGTAGGATGTTATTGGCCGAAATTTTTTTTAACGGAAAAAGATAACGGAATGGGATAAAATGGGTAACATCGAATTGTTTAAAGAAAGTGGACAAAATGAAGTTTAGGGGGCAAATTGGAAAATCGGGTATACTTTAGGGAGAAAAAGTTATATTAAGCCTTAATTTTTAATATAAAGTAACTTTACTCGTTAATATTGGCAAACCCAATTCTTAATATCTTATGATTAATTTTTAATGTGAAATATCTCCCCTCGCTAATATTGGCAAACTCATTTTTTCAAGCTACCTACTAAATTATTCTTACCTATTGCCAAACTTATAGTAATAAAACATAATATGAGACCTATGAATCTGACTAATTTGTGGCTACCATTTTTGCTAACACGTCGGCTTCCATGTTACACACTCTTGACTTTTTTTCGTATCAATATTTCATATCTTAGCATCTTTTCATTTGATCGTACATTCACTCACCACGCTTTATCCTTCGGCTTGTGCATTGGTCGCTTTTTTAAGATCTTGTGTGATGTGGTATTAGAACAACCATTTCACTGTCTAATTTCACGTCGAGCGCCATAAGTGGAATAGACATGGTGAACAACCCTTTGCTGGTTGTTCTCTATTGCCGGTTGCTGGTTGTTGGATGCTGGTTTACTTGGTAGTTTTATTTCTTATCTATGTAGTTGCCCTTGTTTTAGTTATGTTGATTTCTAAACTATGCAAGTTACCCATAGTTAAACTTTGTTGGTAGCATTACATCTTTTGACATCTCGATGATGATATATCTGGTAGCAAAGTTGAGCTTTTAGTCTCATTATACTTTGCTATAAGATCTGAGAGCTTAATTTTTCTGTTTGTTAGTTTGTATTCGGTTTGTAAGTTTAAAGTTTACTAAGTTTGTAATTGTAATAAACTTCTATTTTATTCAATTGTAATTTTATTTACATTTTTTTACACATTTGTAACTGTTAACTTGTTTTGTTCAATAAAGTCTCAAACAATTTCAATGTTATCTCATAATTTTGTTCAATTTTTGTTAAAGAAAAAAAATATAAGATGATTGTGGTTTACATAGACTGTTTAAGTTAAGTTAGTTAAGTAATGCATTATTTATAAAAATAAATTTTAATGTAAAAATGTGCTAATAAAAATATAATGAATTTTTATTCAGCATAATTAATTTAATATAATGAATTTTTATTCAGCATAATTAATTTAATATAATGAATTTTTAAATTGACTGTTTAATTTAATATAATGAATTTTTATTAAGCATAATAAGTTTAATATAAAAATGTCTTAATTTTTTAACAGACATATCTTAATAGACATAATATAAATTTTGTTAAAGCCATGCTTTTCATATATATATATATATATATATATATATATATATATATATATTCTAACATATATATAATTTATATATAATTTTTTAACAAGCATAATATAATGCCTTTACTAAGTACATATATTAAGTATATATTTATATTAAATAGTTTACTTAAAAAAATTATGACATATTTCTATTAAATATTTTACTTAATATAATGAGTTTACTAAGTATACTAAGTATATAATGAATTTTATTAAGTACAATATAATAAAAAATTCAAGCATAAATATACTTAATAAATTTTTTTATCTTAATAAAAATGTCTTAATTTGTATTAAGTATATAATATATATTATGCATCTATTAAAACAAAAAAAAAAATTATTAAGTATATGATGAACACTTTACACTTTAAATTATTTAACATTTCATGTCAGGTCTATATCAGTTCAGGTTCATAACAAGTCGGGTCCAAAACAGGTCGGGTAAAGTCGGTTATCTTCCAGGTCAGTCTCGGGTTCGGGTTCGTTTCAGTCGGGTGCAGGTCGGGTTTCAAGTCCACAGTAACAGGTCCAATTTGGGTTCGGGTCGTTTTCGGTCGGATGCAATTCGGGTTCGATTACTACAGTAACAAGTCAAATTCAGGTTCGGGTCAACAACAATCGGTTACAAATCGGGTTCGGGTCATCAAATCCTCGAGTCAAACCAGATTCTGACTCAAATAAGTTTCAGTCGAATTTTTCAGGTCGGGTTAACTTTTTACATCCCTACCATTTTCAATGTAAAATCATGAACAAGAAAACAAAAACCAACTCCAACTCGGCATTTCCAACATAAAGATGAAGGTCTGTTTCTGTTAGCAAGCAATTTGAAGTGTGGAAGTATATAATTTTGGAAAGGCGCGTACGCGTTGATAAGGGAATAATTTCATTTATGGTTTATTTATAGAGTGAATCCTAATTAGTTAAGACATAATGACTACTTTAATTGCAACCCAAGCACACACAATTAATGAAGTTAATAGTTTAAGAGATAATCTGCAACACATCCCCAGCAACATGTTAGCACAAAATGATTAAGAAATTTACCAGATAATCCTAGTTTAAATTACAGGACATGCTTGTTAGGCTCGATGCACTCTAGCTGATTTTGTCAAGAGGGTTAAATTTTCTTCTTGAATGAATTGGTTAAAACCGAAAAATAGTAGACAATTGTGCACGATAATTTTAGAGTAGTTTGACTACCCAGTCAAGTCTACATCCACTACTTTAGCACACCACTAAAGATTTTTCAATTCACTATGAATTCTTCTCTTTTTTTAGGCTCAAGAGGAAACTTTTACAACCATATCTTTTCAATGGCTAAGTTGGAATCACTATAGTTTTTGCTTAGGCTAGGTAACTGTGTAAACAAAGAAACCTCACAAGGTGGGTGTTTACAAGATTGAAGCTCACAAGAGTGAAAATGATAAAACAATTAAAACACTCTATATACAATATATACAAGAGAAATGAGAAAATAAAACTTGAAAACTAATTTCTCTTGATCATGAAGCTTGGATGTGTTCCCTAAACATCTTCAAGTGTAACCCCTCGTCCCGGTCTGGACGACTGACCAGTCCGAGTAGGTTACACGAGGAAAACCGAAGTGAAACCCGTTAAGGCTCTCATTCGGTTAACCCTAAAAAATTTCTTTTAAACATTATCTTGTCTAAATGCTTTAATACATTCTATGTGAGATACGACATCGGAAAGACAACGAAACAATACAAGCACACAAAACAAGCAATTTAAACAACCCATTTTAGCCTTACAACAGGCCGTATCGATACGCTAGAAAACCGTATCGATATGCTTTGACTTGGTAAACTACCTAAAGTCAACCTAAGAAGACTGTATCGGTACACTGGTTGACCGTACCGATACGCCCTCAATGGTCAACTTCTCACGATCAAACAACAAGGACCGTACTGATACACCTAAGACTCGTACCGGTACGCCAAAATCTCGTCAATTTCTTAGATTTTCAGAGAGCTTTTGGCGTATCGATACACCCTCGTGTATCGCACTACAAGAATATAGACTTTTAGTGACAAATTGGCAGTGACTAGCAGTAATTTTGTCACAAATATTAAACTTTTGTGACAGATTTTTTGTGCGACACTATTAGCATAAGTAATTGTGATGTATTTTTATTTGGTCACTATTATAGTAGTAATTGTGACGATTACATTTTTCACAATTAAATTCTCACTGAAAGTCTATAACTGTGACATAAATTTCATTGCCACTAAAACTTTGACACATGATAGTGACGATATATAAAGTGGTCACTATAATTTGATATTTGTTGTGACAATGCAATTGTTTGTCATTTAAAATTTTACTTTTGTTGTGATAAAATTTGTCACCAATAAAAAATAAACTTAATGACAAGTTATATATTGTCACAATAATAAATTTATTTTTATAATTATAATAATAATAACAATTATAAAAAAAAATTGAAGTTACCATAAAGGCACAAACTAGTTTATCAAAAGGTAAAATAATTCTATTAGTCTCTACACTATGTGTAAAATGTTGTTTTAGTGATTCTATTTTGATCAATTTTAGTCTCTATATTTTTGAAATTTTAAAACTTCAATCCTAATCCAAACGGGACAACGACAATATGATTAAATTAAAATGACTAAAAATGATTGAACAAAAGAATAAAAATCAAAAGTTTTACTTAACATATTTAAAGACTATCATTCATGTCAAGATCGAAATTTCAAATTTTAAAAAGTACATATTTTTTTGAATAGAAAGTGCATAAACTTAAAGTGAACAAATTAAAGTAAAAAGACTAATATGTAATCTTGGCATAATATGTGATAGAAAAATTTTACCTTGTGAAAAATTTTACACTTGATATTTGTTTTAACTTTTCTTGTAGAGGTAAAATTTGCATTGTTAGTATAGTAAATAATTATCACATAAAGATAATTATATCAATAATTTAGGTGTAAATCTTAATATTCATATGTTTATATTTTAAAACAAACTCAATTATTTTTTTATATTTTCTTCAACAAACGTATTTCGTATAGGAAACCATATAAAAATTAATTAAATTATTATTATATTAATTATTGTTATAATTAATACATACTTTTAAAATAAATAAAATTAATTTCAATTACAATTTAACCTAAATAATATTTTACTTTTAAAATTATATTAAATTTCTTGCCTAGCCTAGTGGATAGACATTGCACTCTCCCCCTAAAGTCTTCAGGTTCGATCCCCCACAAAACCATGCATTGTATTTATTTATTAAAAATTGATATATGAATATGTCACATCATCTATAATTAACCCCCTCGCGATGGGCTAGCTGCCGAGCTACCTTGGTGTAAGTGACCTTCTCCTAGGCTCATGTGGGTCCTAGGTGTACGAGCCATTGGAACCAAGTGGATGACCTTCTAGGGACTAGTTTGGGGTTAGAGGGCCTCATATCGCGCTCGTCGCAGAAAGCAAGGGTTGGTATCTAGCACTATTTCAATATGTATTTGTGATAAAATGTTTGTCACTAATAAAAATAACATTACTGTCTAAATTTTAGTCACTGTTATTAATTTTTTTGTGTCAAAAAATATAGTCATAAAAAATATAACTTATTGTGACAAAATGCATAAAAGTTGTCACTAATATAATAGTGACGGAGTTATTAGTGACGACAGGTAACGACTCAAAAAAATAGTCACTGTAAATTTTAGTGACTAATTTTAATACTTTTAGTGACTATTTTTGATGTCACTATAAATCTATTTTCTTGTAGTGTCGGTACGCTAAGCCTAAAATGAAGTCCAAAGTGTAGGACCGTATCGATACGACCCTTAGGCGTACCGATACGCCCTACACTGCAAACTGCATTTTAACTACAAAACGCACCAAGACTCAACTCTAGATGCAATTTACGACTCGCCTAGCAATGAAAAAACCCTCATACAACATCTAGCAATCAAAGCTAAACATACGATGCTACTTAACCAAACAAACATGGCATCCCACACAAGATAAGCACTTAGATAGGAAACTTGCATAAAGGCATACATAACTAAACCATTTCATTCATAGGAAGCAAACACTTACATAAACATTGCATATCAAGGTTTACATGCCTTAAAACATAGCACATAAGCAAACATGGAGCATGGTCATAAGCCTTCAAAACACGAAGCATTTAGGCAACAACATAAGCATGATTTACAATCCACAACAAAGGCAATAACATCAGAAACCAACACATATGAGTTTAACAACGCTCATACAAAACACATAGCATCCTCATTGCTAAACTACCACATTATTTACTAAACCATACTTGAGCAACTACTAAAGCTTGGAATGCCCCTTTCCTTGCTCCTTGCTAACTCCACGCTAATGATCTGCATTGTCGAAAATGAGAGCGTAAGCTAGAAGCTTAGTGAGGGTGTCATATCCCAAAAATCGGTCTATTCGGAATTAGATTCCGGTGACCGAGTATTTTATATCGATTCTATAAGTTATTCGATCTTATTAGGATATTCAGGTCAATTTAGAAATTCGGGGGCAAGTTCCAGCAATCGAATATTTTTGTTTCGATTATAAGTTGGTTTGATCTTGTTTTTAAATCAAAATAATAGATACTCGTATTGGTCTAATATTATTATTATTATTATTATTATTATTATTATTATTATTATTATTATTATTATAAAAAGAAAACAAAGGGGGACACGTTGAATCTTTCACATTGAAGGAAATCATTGTAAATCCTCCATGTAAATAGGACACACGGCAGTAGTATATTTTTGGGTGGCAATTGCCACTAACGTAGAGGACAATTAAATGTTCATGTAAGGCCATACGTGGGAGATTAGAAAAGAGGTGGTATGTTGCCACAAAACGTGGCTTAAGGTGGCCATAAATTTGGCCTTGTAAACCACGTGGCCAAGCTTAAGGCTTGCCACAAATTGCCATCAAATCATGCAAACGTGGATCATGGGAGAAATTATATCATAGGCCCGGCTCGCCACGTCATCCATGGTCCCAACCAATAAAAAGCATCCATTTCATTAGTTTTTTACATGTCATTTTTTACCGAGTGAATCTTCACTCAGATTTACTGTAAATTAAATTAAAAAACAGTTTTTACCAATTGTAGATTCACTTGGTAAAAAGGTGATATAGAAAAATTAATGAAATGAATGTTTTTTATTGGTTGGGGCCATGGATGACGTGGCGAGCCGGGCCTATGATATAATTTTTCGGATCATGGAAAATGAAATTGAAAGGGGTTGATTCTTACTATAAATAGGGGAAGTGAATTCACGCAAGAAGCAAAGAAAAAGAATTAGTGAAGAGTAAACAGAGAAATAATTAGGTAGTTCAGTATTAGATTGGTGATCCGATAAATTCGATATAGTAATATCGAATCTCTGCCGACGTTTGGTTGGTCTAAATTTCGGTATCATGTTTGATTAATATTTTTATATTTATTCGATATTGTCTTGTCGGTCTTAACCGATTTCAATTTAATCTAGTTCAAGAAGTCAAGAGAGAACAATCGTCAACCAAAGGAAAAGACGTCATTATACGGGTATCCTAATATCGAGGTGAGTGTAGTTGTGTCAAGGGACAAGCTCGGTGCCTTCACATTGCATTATATATGATTATGTTTGCATTTGTTAAGGGCTCACGTAGAGCAACTATGTTCGAATGGCAAATTTGGTAAGTGCCTTGCATTACTTGATATGTTCGAATATGACTATGATATGCTACATGTATCTGAAAATAATATGAAATGCTACCTGATATGGAGCTACGACTCATCTTGTTATTTGATATGATATGATCTGAAAATCATGGACTATGTGAATTTGTGTATTTATGGACATTGGATATAATTGGCATGCCATAGGATTATTTGAGCTCACCATGTAAGGGAGGACTATGGTCCAGGGCTACGGCCTATATGTGGGAGATGAAAGGATGGATGTGTAAGGGATATATGGAGCTACGACTCAGAGCTACGGCTCATTTTCCAATTTATGATATGGTGTACAGGGAATCCGCGTATCCAATGGTACCTAATATGATATGTGCCTATGAATTTTGTTATGACAATATGATTATGTGAAATGTATATGTGAATATGAAAGCATGTGAATTGTGGAATAAGCATGATAAAATGTCTATTAGATTATATCTATGTTATGTATTTGTTCATCATGCCATTCATAATTGTGAACATTCATTACATTTGTTGAAAATACCTCACTAGGCTATGTAAGCCTAACATTTGTGTGTCTCATGCATTTCAGGACCATAATGAATTTCGACCTTCGATCGTGTTGTTGCGGTTGCAAGTCACTCTTACGAATCACATGTAAGTTAATTTCTACCCTGAACTCCTAGTATGGTGGCATATGGTCTAGACATTTCATATGTGTGCTTTTTGATAGAATAATGTTGTGCAAGAGTTAAATATGGTATTTATCATGTTCGAGAATGGTTAAAACTAGTAAAATGAGCTTATACGTGCTAAAAGGTGAAAATTAGGTGAATTGATTCGAAATGCCTTAAAATTTGACATGCTATTAGAAATATAGATTTTAGACTTTTTGGTAAAATTCGGTAAGGTTTGGAAACTGTTTGATAGGCTAATCTGAATAAAAACATATTTGAATAATTTACAAAACATATTTGAATAATTTACAAAACAGTCAATAAATATTGTATCGTCTCATCGGATAGGTAAATGACCTCCGTTAGTAATGATATTTCACAAGCTAATAATTAGTAAGTTTAATTTCAGTATGGTAGCACGAATTTAGATAAGGACCCCTAATTTGTAAAAATTATAATTTAGTCCCTAAGTTCGAAAAAGTTTAAAATTGACCCCAATTTGAGTAAGCTGTTAATAAGTTAATGTGTTAAGTCTTAAAAGAGATTAATAAAATACCCCGAAATGATTTTTGAACTCTGAAATAAGTTCTGATCTTTAAATATGTTTTCCGATAACATTGTTCGACCCGGTTCTCTACTAAGTCGAGAAAAGGGTGTTACAGAGGGTGCTCTAAAACAAAAACAACGACAATGCAGGGTTCAAGCATATCATCCTTAAGATAACTCACAAGCATACATAAGCATCAACATAGCATCACAACTAACATCACATGAATGCATTAACATGACATCTTACCTCATGCTATGCCCAACAAAATTTAACAATTATCTTAACAATAACCACACATGAACAAGTATATTGGCAACTATTAGTTTACTCGGATACGCGGATAACTTCCGTTGAGGTTTTCACCTCCAACGTACTCAACAACAACGTTACCTTCGGTGGGATTACACTCATCATCGGTCCTTGCATGGATGGGATTACACTCATCATCACATGCCCTACGGATGGGATTCCACTCATCATCACGTAATAATATATAATTTCCGGTGGAATTTTACATCACCGTACTCCTTCTTGATGACTTTACGCCATCAAGGCCACGCGTGAATTTGACTCAACCGTGTGCACACTCTCATCCTAATGATCGATCATTTATACCCGATAATTTAACTAGTGCCAATCATAATTTCAAATCACACCATGACAATCCATCATGCATTTCATCATATCAAGCATCACATACATCAATGTATATAACAACATACATAATCAACACATGCTTTTACAAGTCTACACCATGCATATTAAGCAAAACTCATTTAAATGATTCCACTCACCGAACTTCCTTAAGCAAACTGAGAAAAGCCGAATCAAACCTCCACACTTTCCGAAATCATGCCCGAAGCTTCTCCAATTGTTCCCCTTGATTCTAACCAATCAAAAACAATGTATTACTCAACCAAATCATCATCAAACACTGTCATAACCCCAAACTACAACCACAAGCCAAATTCTTACAATTTCAAACTAAAGCCAACACCAAAAATCTCATTTTCGTACTCCCACCAAACCCAGCAGAAAACTACTAATTCTAACATCCAAAACACCATTAAACACCTTCAAAACACCACTCTATGTAACACTCGGGTTTAGGGGTTAGGTGAAAATAATATTTTAATATTATTTGGGCTCGGTTTTATACTCTAAGTAATATTTCGAGTTTGTTTTCAAAATTTATTAATTTCGAGTTAACCATGTTTTAAGATTTAAAACTCCAATCTACCATGGATTAATCCTCTTTGTGAATAGCCAAACTCATTAAGGGCAAAGAAGTCTTTTGAGCCCTAAATAAGTCACATGTCAAATAAAACACCCATTTTCTCTACTATTCATCTTCCTCTCAAAAGCTTACCAAGGGGAAACCAAAACTCTCTTCCACATTCACTATTCCATTCCCAAAGCTCTTCCATTTCAACTCCAAATTGAAAGGTAAAGGTAATTTTGAACTCCCCTCACCTCCCTCTTCTCAAAAGTACATTTTATTTTCGTTTTCATGAAGTTTTAAGGAAATAGAGGTTTTTGAATATTTGATTAAAAGTGGTGCCTTTGTGTAGCTAAACCAAATATTTTGATTTATTATGGTTAGTTATGGTATATAGGAGTCAAATGATGTCACATATGTGAATTTCAAACGATTTTAAACAATTTTCGGAATTTGGCTTTTAGGGGGTTTTTGGAGGGTTTTAAAGTATGTTTTGGGGCTGTTTGATGTTGGGTTTTGGGGGCTGTAGGTAGTATGACATATGAGGACCATTTTGGGTGTAATTGATGCTTGTTTGGGCGCTTGAAATGAGAGAAAACAGTGGGTCAAGTGGGCTGCTCGAAAATCCTATTTTTGGACTTGTTTTGGGTGTTGGATGCTTGGTAATGTAATCCGGGTTAATTTCGATGACAAGATATTGATTGTGGATGTTTTTTTTGTGTTTGGGATTGATTAGAGTCAAGTTTGGGCATCGGTGAAGCATCGGAAGTGAATCCGGAGAATTGAAGGTTGTGCTTGCTTGGTCTTGTGCTTGGAAGCTTAGGTGAGTGGTTAATTGTTTTAAACGGTTTTAAATTGGTTGGTTCGAGTATATGGACTAGGTTGGGCTTGGTAGACCCACCTAGAGTTAGGGTTAGGGTGGTAGCCTAATCCTAAACTTGATCTAGAGCCTTTGGTTGAACTCACTATATGGTCGTGTATGTCTCGTATATATTGTGGTATGAATGTCTATGTGCATTGCTTTATACATGTGAAATGAGATTGGACTTATGATGCTTGAGACATGCATGATGATGGTTGTTGGTGAATATGTGCTAAGCACAAGGTTGATGAAATGAGTAATGTGATGTGAGTAAATATTGGCACTAGTAAACTTGGATACAAATGATCGATCATTAGGATGTTAGTGTGTACACATGAGTCTAAAGTCGCGCGTGGCCTTGGTGGCGTTGAGTCACCAAGGAGGAGTACGGGTTCGCCCGGAATTGTATTTAAATATAGTCGGTGATGAGTGGAATCCCATCGACGGGGCGTGAGGATGAGTGGAATCCCCTCCGCGAGGCCGGTGATGAGTGAAATCCCACCGAGGTAATGTGGTTGTTGGATATGAGTTTCCAACGTGTCTATCCGCGTATTCGGGTATTAACTAGGTGCCAATGTTGTTTGATGTATATATCAATGTGTTGAGGTTCATGGTTCTTATTGAGATATTTATATGTGATTACATGTATAGTAGCGTTGAGCTCACGATTATGGCATATATGTGATATATATATTGCTCATGCATCTATATCTTGTGGACTCTTGGTAAATGTGAATTGCCTTGGCTAGATCGTGCTCGGACCCTGCGATGTTGAGGTTTGTTTTTAGAGCTTACCCTCACTAAGCATCATTGCTTACGCTCTCTTTGTTCAACATTGCAGATCCTTAGTTCGTGGGTTGCTCGACAAGTGGAGGGCCTCCAAGTGTGGTTTTGGACTTGAGTTCATCAAGTATGGTTTAATGTTAAGACATGTAATAGTTTAAGCAATGGGATGTGTAAGGTTTTGTTGTTTGTTGTTGGTTGCTAGGAGCATGTTTAGACTCCATGTTATGTCGCTTTTGTGTGGCTTGTGATGCCATGTCTAAGTTGTAATCCATGCCTAATTGCTTACTTTGAATGTTAGCCTATGCCTTAAGAGTTTTTACATGTGTTTGATTGTTGCTTGAATGAATGCATGTTGTGGATTGTTGCCTTAGTATTAGACATGTTTAAGTCTTGTTCAAGCATGATGTTATTGTTGGTATAGCTTGGGTTCAATTGATTTGTTGTTGTATGGTGTTTTGGTGGTGTTTTGGGGCACCCTCGTGCCACAAAACAGCCCAGAAAAGTCTGCAGACAGGGGGGTGTTTCGGAACGGGTCCCCGTGTTCCGAAACGGCCCCTGTGTATATGGCCTGCCGTTTTGAAACGGATGAGGGCCGTTCCGGAACGTTTTCGCTACTGGAATTTTGAGAAATTGGCGAGACGAAGCCGTTCCGAAACGGGCCTCTGAAGTTCCGAAACGGTCAAATCTCGTTGACCACGAGATATTGACCGTCAAGGTCGTTCCGATACGGGTCTCCCCTGTTTCGGAACGGCCACCTTATGGTTGACCCTGGCCTTTGACTAAGTCAAGGCGTTTCGGAACACCCTATGGGCGTTTCGAAACGGCCTGCTGTAATGAAGTAAAATGGACTGTTTATGTTTTGTTTGGTCGGTGAATGTTTCGTTGTTTGTATCTTCCGCTGTTGTGCTTCACATAGGAATTAAATATGCATATAGATAAGATTAAAGTTAAAAGAAATTTTCTGGGTCGTTAACCGAAGGGAAGCCTTAACGGGTTTCGCTTCGGTTTTCCCCGTGTGGCCCACTCGGACAGGTCATCCGACCAGACCGGGACGAGGGGGTTACACTTGTTGGTATCAGAGCCTAAGGTTACCGAGACCTTGGGCAGGTAAGTGAGGTAAGTTCAAGTTTTTAAATTGAGTTGCACGGTGTTTGCTTGTTTTGCAAGAATGGTTGCTTATGTGACAAGTATGCTGATTGTTTTACTTTAAAGCATGTGTGTGTGGGTCCCATTGCTACTATTACATTGGAAAAATGATTTTTAAGTGAAGAAACATACTTGGACACTTGGAAGCCTTGCCTTGCTAACCCAACTTGTATGTTTGTTTGTTGTGGTTGTAGTTAATATCTGAGAGAACAATGTCTAGACCGAGAGGTAGGCCGAGGTTGGTTCGTCAGGAACCACGAGTTGTGGCTCCTGTTGAGCCGGTAGTTGGTGCGGGGGCTCACATAGAGGGACTGGGGGCCGCGGGAGTTGGCGCTCCTCCACCACCTCCACCACCATCACCTCCTCCACCGGGAGTTGGGGGCGAGGATGGAGTCGGAGGAAATGGACCTCAGGGTGGCCAAGGTGGCCAAGGTCCAGCTGGAATTGATATAACTTCGCTTGTGCAAGCGATAGCGGGAGCGTTCCAGGCCGCAGTTGCGGGAGCTCAGGCTGCAGCTCAGCCTAGGTGTGATGATGCTAGTTTACCTTTGGAGAGGCTCCGTAGCTTAGGGGCCGAGGAGTTTAGAGGATCTACTCCGGAGAGGTCGGAGTTATGGTTGGAGAAGACGGTTCGTATCTTGGCTCAGATGGGTTGTGCGGGCGCACGTAGATTGGGTTGTGTGATCTCACTGCTTCAGGGTGATGCCTACACCTGGTGGGTCACCATCACTACCGGGGTTCCAGAGGCAGAGATCGATTGGGAGTTCTTTGAGTCTGCTTTCCGGAAGAGGTACTTAGGACCGAGGTACCTAGATGAGAAGAAGAGAGAGTTCATGGCTCTCACTCAGGGAGATGCTTCTGTGACTGACTATGAGATCCGCTTTGTTCGCTTGGGTCAGTATGCTCCAGAGTTGGTTCCTACTGAAGTGGAACGCTGCAACCGATTCCGATACGGATTGAATGAAGAGGTTAAGAGGTACACGTTGGCTTCTGACTACTCAGACTTTGATGTGTTGGTCGCGAGGGCCAAGGATTTGGAGCACAGTTTGGGTTCAGCCAAACGAGCTGGTGGTTCTGGTTCTGGGAAGAGGCATAACCACTTTGATGGTAGGGATGCTAAGAGGCACAGGGGTGGCGGACACCAGTTTGATCAGAGACGTGGCGGTGGCCACCATGGTAGGGGCCATCAGGGCCATAGAGGAGGAGGGCGCTTGCCCGAGTGTGCACAGTGTGGGAGACAGCACACTGGAGAGTGCTGGGGTAACTTTCATGCTTGTTGGAACTGTGGCTCGAGGGACCACTTTAGGAGGGACTGTCCGCGTCAGGCAGCTCAGGCACCGAACATTGCTCAGGCTCCTGCGAGAGGTACTGATTTTCAGAGAGGCCGTGGGCGCGGTCGTGGCTACTTCCAGCCGAGAGCTGATGCACCTAGGGTAGATGCTCAGAGGAACCTTGCACATGTTGTGGCTGTGCAGCCAGAGGCGGGAGGACCAGCGAGGGTCTATGCTCATAGAGAGGCCGGGAACGACACCGATGTGATAGCAGGTAATTTCGAGTTACAGTCTATGTCCTTGCTTTCTTTGGTTGATTCGGGTTCTACGCATTCCTACATTTTGAGTAAGCATGCACAGAAGTTAGATATTCCTGTTGAGATCTTAGATGTAGGTATGCATGTTACTAGTTCTTTTGGTGAGACAGTTGTGGTTAGACGTATGTATAGGAGGTGTCCACTGAAGATTCAGGGTCATGTGTTCTCGGTTGACATGATGGAACTTCCTTTCTACGGTTTTGATATTATTTTGGGTATGGACTGGTTGGTTGAGCATCGGGCTAGTGTGGATTTTGAAACAAAGAGAATTTCCTTGAAGCTTTCTGATGATTACGAGGTAGTGGTAGTGGGCGAGAACATTAAGTTCTTGTCTAATGTGGTGTCAGCTTTAGAGGCTCATAGGTTAATGGACTCAGGATGTGGGGCCTATTTAGCTTATGTTATGAATCCGGACATGAGTGAAGCTAGACCGAAAGATATCAGAACAATGTGTGACTTTCCAGATGTGTTTCCTGAAGAGTTGCCTGGTTTGCCTCCTGACAGAGATGTTGAGTTTGTGATTGAGACAGTTTCAGGGTCTAGTCCAGTTTCGATAGCTCCGTATCGTATGGCTCCGAAAGAGTTGAAAGAATTGAAGAGTCAGTTGCAAGAATTATTAGACCGTGGTTTCATTAGGCCTAGTAGTTCTCCGTGGGGTGCTCCAGTGTTGTTTGTGAAAAAGAAAGATGGTAGCATGCGCATGTGTATTGACTATAGACAGCTGAATCAGTTGACTGTGAAGAACAAGTATCCGTTGCCTCGTATAGACGATTTGTTTGATCAGTTGAGAGGTGCTTCGGTATTTTCGAAGATAGATTTGAGATTCGGGTACTATCAGTTGAAAGTGAAAGAGTGTGATGTTCCGAAGACAGCTTTTAGAACTAGATATGGTCACTATGAGTTTCTTGTGATGCCATTTGGGCTCACAAATGCACCAGCAGCATTCATGGACATGATGAACAGAATTTTCAGAGACTATCTAGACCGGTTTGTGGTTGTCTTCATTGATGATATACTTGTGTACTCGAAGACAGAAGAAGAGCATGATGAGCACTTGAGATTTGTCTTACAGAGATTGTTGAGCAATCAGTTGTATGCGAAGCTCAGTAAGTGTGAGTTCTGGATTCGAGAGGTTGTATTTCTTGGCCATGTTGTTTCGGCCGAAGGCATCCGAGTTGATCCATCGAAGATTGAGGCTATTGTTGAGTGGAAACAACCTAAGTCCGTGACCGAGATTAGGAGTTTCCTAGGATTAGCCGGTTACTATAGGAGGTTTGTTGATGGCTTCTCTAGAGTAGCTGCTCCTTTGACTGAGTTGTTGCTTATGCTTCTAGACAGTTGAAGATTCATGAGAAGAACTATCCTACTCATGACATAGAGCTAGCCCCAGTTGTATTTGCATTGAAAATTTGGCGTCACTATTTGTATGGTGAGAAGTGTATAGTCTACACCGATCACAAGAGCTTGAAGTACTTGATGACACAGAAAGAGTTGAACTTGAGACAGAGGAGATGGCTAGAGTTGTTAAAAGATTACGATTTGACTATTGAGTACCATCCGGGTAAAGCAAACGTAGTAGCCGATGCTTTGAGTAGAAAAGTGGTCGTTGAGTTGAGAGCTATGTTTGCTAGATTGAGTGTGTCCGATGATGGTGGTTTGATCACCGAGTTGCAAGTGAAGCCTTCCTTGATTCAGTTGATTAGAGAGAAGCAGTTGCAAGATGCGAGCCTAGTTCCTCATGTTCAGGACATAGCCGAAGGAAGACCGACCGAGTATAGTTTCAGTGGTGAGAGTTTGTTGTGCTTTAGAGATAGAATTGTTGTACCGGAAGATGTTGAGTTGAGACGACAGATTTTGAGTGAAGCACATTCGAGTCCCTTTTCTATGCATCCGGGTAGTACCAAGATGTACCGAGATTTGAAGAATGATTACTATTGGATTGGTTTGAAGAGAGATGTAGCCGAGTATGTGAGCCGTTGCATGGTTTGTCAGAGAGTGAAGGCAGAACATCAGGTTCCTTCAGGTTTGCTACAGCCTTTGAAGATTCCGGAATGGAAATGGGAGAGAATCACCATGGATTTTGTATCGGGGTTGCCTTTGTCTCCTTCGAAGAAGAACTCAGTTTGGGTGATTGTTGACAGGTTCACTAAGTGTGCTCACTTCATAGCAGTGAACACTACGGATTCCTTAGACAAGTTGGCAAACTTGTACATTCGTGAGATTGTGAGACTTCATGGAGTTCCAAAGTCTATAGTTTCAGATAGGGATCCTAGATTTACTTCGAGGTTCTGGAGTTGTTTGCATAGTGCTTTGGGTAGTTGTCTGCATTTCAGCACATCTTATCATCCGCAGTCCGATGGGCAGTCAGAACGAGTGATACAGATTCTAGAGGATATGCTTCGTTGTTGTGTGATTGATTTTCCGGGTTCTTGGGAGAAGCACTTACCGTTGGTTGAGTTTGCTTACAACAACAGTTATCAGTCTAGTATTCAGATGGCACCTTATGAGGCTTTGTATGGTAGGCGGTGTAGGACTCCGATTTGTTGGGCTGAGACAGGTCAGAGGTTGTTACCGATGCCAGACTTGCTCAAGGGAACCACAGAAAAAGTGAAGTTGATTTGTGACCGTTTGAAAGCAGCTTCCGATCGTCAGAAGTCTTATGCAGATTTGAAGAGGAAAGAGATTGAGTACTCGGTGGGTGAGAAAGTGTTTCTGAAGGTATCTCCGTGGAAGAAGGTTATGAGATTTGGCCGAAAGGGCAAGTTGAGTCCGAGGTTCATTGGTCCGTATGAGATAGTTGAGCGGATTGGGCCCGTAGCTTATCGTTTGAGGTTACCTTCTGAGTTAGAAAAGATCCATGATGTCTTTCATGTATCTATGCTTAGGAGATATAGATCAGATTCGTCTCATGTGATGCCCGTTGAAGAAATAGAGTTGAATCCAGATTTGTCTTACAATGAAGAGCCCGTAGAGATACTTGCTTCTGATAGCAAGGTGTTGCGTGGCAAGACCATAGAGTTGGTCAAGGTGTTGTGGAGACATAGGGGTGTGGAAGAGGCCACGTGGGAGAGGAAAGCGGATATGGTTGAGCAGTTTCCGTATCTATTTCCACCAGGTAATTTCGGGGACGAAATTCCTTAAGTGGGGGAGAGTTGTAACACCCGGGTTTAGGGGTTAGGTGAAAATAATATTTTAATATTATTTGGGCTCGGTTTTATACTCTAAGTAATATTTCGAGTTTGTTTTCAAAATTTATTAATTTCGAGTTAACCATGTTTTAAGATTTAAAACTCCAATCTACCATGGATTAATCCTCTTTGTGAATAGCCAAACTCATTAAGGGCAAAGAAGTCTTTTGAGCCCTAAATAAGTCACATGTCAAATAAAACACCCATTTTCTCTACTATTCATCTTCCTCTCAAAAGCTTACCAAGGGGAAACCAAAACTCTCTTCCACATTCACTATTCCATTCCCAAAGCTCTTCCATTTCAACTCCAAATTGAAAGGTAAAGGTAATTTTGAACTCCCCTCACCTCCCTCTTCTCAAAAGTACATTTTATTTTCGTTTTCATGAAGTTTTAAGGAAATAGAGGTTTTTGAATATTTGATTAAAAGTGGTGCCTTTGTGTAGCTAAACCAAATATTTTGATTTATTATGGTTAGTTATGGTATATAGGAGTCAAATGATGTCACATATGTGAATTTCAAACGATTTTAAACAATTTTCGGAATTTGGCTTTTAGGGGGTTTTTGGAGGGTTTTAAAGTATGTTTTGGGGCTGTTTGATGTTGGGTTTTGGGGGCTGTAGGTAGTATGACATATGAGGACCATTTTGGGTGTAATTGATGCTTGTTTGGGCGCTTGAAATGAGAGAAAACAGTGGGTCAAGTGGGCTGCTCGAAAATCCTATTTTTGGACTTGTTTTGGGTGTTGGATGCTTGGTAATGTAATCCGGGTTAATTTCGATGACAAGATATTGATTGTGGATGTTTTGTTTGTGTTTGGGATTGATTAGAGTCAAGTTTGGGCATCGGTGAAGCATCGGAAGTGAATCCGGAGAATTGAAGGTTGTGCTTGCTTGGTCTTGTGCTTGGAAGCTTAGGTGAGTGGTTAATTGTTTTAAACGGTTTTAAATTGGTTGGTTCGAGTATATGGACTAGGTTGGGCTTGGTAGACCCACCTAGAGTTAGGGTTAGGGTGGTAGCCTAATCCTAAACTTGATCTAGAGCCTTTGGTTGAACTCATTATATGGTCGTGTATGTCTCGTATATATTGTGGTATGAATGTCTATGTGCATTGCTTTATACATGTGAAATGAGATTGGACTTATGATGCTTGAGACATGCATGATGATGGTTGTTGGTGAATATGTGCTAAGCACAAGGTTGATGAAATGAGTAATGTGATGTGAGTAAATATTGGCACTAGTAAACTTGGATACAAATGATCGATCATTAGGATGTTAGTGTGTACACATGAGTCTAAAGTCGCGCGTGGCCTTGGTGGCGTTGAGTCACCAAGGAGGAGTACGGGTTCGCCCGGAATTGTATTTAAATATAGTCGGTGATGAGTGGAATCCCATCGACGGGGCGTGAGGATGAGTGGAATCCCCTCCGCGAGGCCGGTGATGAGTGAAATCCCACCGAGGTAATGTGGTTGTTGGATATGAGTTTCCAACGTGTCTATCCGCGTATTCGGGTATTAACTAGGTGCCAATGTTGTTTGATGTATATATCAATGTGTTGAGGTTCATGGTTCTTATTGAGATATTTATATGTGATTACATGTATAGTAGCGTTGAGCTCACGATTATGGCATATATGTGATATATATATTGCTCATGCATCTATATCTTGTGGACTCTTGGTAAATGTGAATTGCCTTGGCTAGATCGTGCTCGGACCCTGCGATGTTGAGGTTTGTTTTTAGAGCTTACCCTCACTAAGCATCATTGCTTACGCTCTCTTTGTTCAACATTGCAGATCCTTAGTTCGTGGGTTGCTCGGCAAGTGGAGGGCCTCCAAGTGTGGTTTTGGACTTGAGTTCATCAAGTATGGTTTAATGTTAAGACATGTAATAGTTTAAGCAATGGGATGTGTAAGGTTTTGTTGTTGGTTGTTGGTTGCTAGGAGCATGTTTAGACTCCATGTTATGTCGCTTTTGTATGGCTTGTGATGCCATGTCTAAGTTGTAATCCATGCCTAATTGCTTACTTTGAATGTTAGCCTATGCCTTAAGAGTTTTTACATGTGTTTGATTGTTGCTTGAATGAATGCATGTTGTGGATTGTTGCCTTAGTATTAGACATGTTTAAGTCTTGTTCAAGCATGATGTTATTGTTGGTATAGCTTGGGTTCAATTGATTTGTTGTTGTATGGTGTTTTGGTGGTGTTTTGGGGCACCCTCGTGCCTCAAAACAGCCCAGAAAAGTCTGCAGACAGGGGGGTGTTTCGGAACGGGTCCCCGTGTTCCGAAACGGCCCCTATGTATATGGCCTGCCATTTCGAAACGGATGAGGGTCGTTCCGGAACGTTTTCGCTACTGGAATTTTGAGAAATTGGCGAGACGAAGCCGTTCCGAAACGGGCCTCTAAAGTTCCGAAACGGTCAAATCTCGTTGACCACGAGATATTGACCGTCAAGGTCGTTCCGATACGGGTCTCCCCTGTTTCGGAATGGCCACCTTATGGTTGACCCTGGCCTTTGACTAAGTCAAGGCGTTTCGAAACACCCTATGGGCGTTTCGAAACGGCCTGCTGTAATGAAGTAAAATGGACTGTTTATGTTTTGTTTGGTCGGTGAATGTTTCGTTGTTTGTATCTTCCGCTGTTGTGCTTCACATAGGAATTAAATATGCATATAGATAAGATTAAAGTTAAAAGAAATTTTCTGGGTCGTTAACCGAAGGGAAGCCTTAACGGGTTTCGCTTCAGTTTTCCCCGTGTGGCCCACTCGGACCGGTCATCCGATCAGACCGGGACGAGGGGGTTACACTCTAACTTTGCTATAACATCAGCCCCACTCTCTAACATAAAACCACACTAAAAACCCAAGTTTTGACACTTTTAAAATATCCCTAAAACCCATTTTGGGATTTTTGATAAAAAAAAACCTCATTTCGAGATATAATGTACCTTAGGGCAAGATTAGTTTATAACTTAACTCTACAAATCAAAAACAAATCAAAATGCCGTTAAAGTTTCATCATTTTCTTTCAAAGCTTTGAAAATTTGAAATTCCCAACAATGGTGTTTTCCAAAAACTAAAACCACCAATGTGTTAGGAATGAAGAGGACAAGTCAAAAATAGTCTTACCTTGAAGAAAACACTTGAAATGAAAGAGGGGTTTAATGGAATAGTGATTGGGTTTTTAGGTCGTGGAAATGAAACCAAGGAAGAAGATGAAGACCTCTTTTTTTTCTTCAAAAAGGCTCTTTTACTCTTCTTATTTCCTTTGTCTAAAAATTTACGAAATTTCCATTAATGAAATTCAAATCCTTTTAAAATAAAACCAAAGTCTATTTTAATTAAAACGAGTCCAACGACTCGAACCCGACTCACACACTCAACTCCCGACCCCAAAACCCGTGTGTTACATCAAGTGTCCTAATTCTTCTTTTAAAGTGTGAAATGAGTTACTAGTCGTTTATGGCCGTTGGGGTGGTTTGGAGCCTTTGCAAAACTTTAAAACAGAGCATTCAATGCCCACTTGCATATAAGTTTCAAAACTAATCAAATGTTTTCGAAACTCTTCGAGTCGAATTTGAAAATTTGACCGTTATAGACTTGAAAACAGTCTAGAAGTATAAGTTTAGAAACTTCTCCAGAGGTGTGAATACTCTTGTAAGAGAGAGTTTCGAAACTTTCGATAAAGTTCAGAAACTTTGCTTCAGCATTTTCAAGAATTAAGTTGTTTTAACTTTATGAAAACAATTTAAGTTGAGGAATGAGTCAAAACACTTATAAAACATTTAAACATATTTTAAGTTTGTTGGACTTTAAATTATTTTTGTAATATTTGAATTAGTCCAAAAACATTTTTATTAAATTATATCAAAATAAATATCTCAACAATCCTCCTTTTGATATAACGAAACCACTTGAAAACTTGCTTTTGAAAAAAGCTCATCCTTAGAAAAAATAATTAAGAAAAAAAGAATATTTTGTAAAATATTTGAAACTCTGCATTTTTCCTTTTAAAATTGAATTTTTCAAACTTATCTCTCCCTTTTTGTTATATAAAAAATAATTCAAATCATTTAAGTTCAAAAATTTTAGCTCAAATGCTTGACACTTAAAAGATATTAAATTTCAAGATAAAATCAAATTAAGAGCATATGAAAATTTTAGCTCCAGCCGATTTTAGCTCCGATACCAATTGTTAGGCTCAATGCACTCTAGAAAATTTTGTCAAGAGGGTCGAATTTTCTTCTTGAATAAATTGGCTAAAACTGAAAAATAGTAGACAAATGTGCACGATAATTTTAGAGTGGTTCGACTACCCAACCGTAGCTACATCTACTACCTTAGCATACCACTAAGGATTTCTCAATTCTTTATAAATTCTTCCTTTTTCTAGACTCAAGAGGAAACCTTTACAACCCTATTTTTTCAATGGCTAAGATAGAACTACTCTAATTTTTGTTTAGGCTAAACTAGAACATCTGCCTTTTACAATGTAATTGTGTAAACAAAGAAACCTCAGAAGGTGAGTGTTTATAAGATTGAAGCTCACAAGAGTGTAAATGATAATATAATTAAAACACTCTTTATACAATATATACAAGAGAAATTAAAAAATAAACCTTGAAAGCTAATTTCTCTTGATCATGAAGCTTGGATGTGTTCTCTAACCATCTTCAAATGTCTATAGTCTTCTTTTAAAGTGTGGAATGAGCTACTAGCCGTTTTAAGGCAATTGAGAATGGTTTAGAGCCATTGGAGAACTTTAAAATAAGGGTAAACTACACAGATGACCACTGAACTATGGGTTTGGTTTCAAATTGACTACTATATTATTTTTTGTTGCAAATGCACCACACAACTATTGAAATGGTTCCATTTTAGCCACACGCAGTTAAAAAAACGAAAAAGTTGACAGAACTGTTAAAAAAATAGTATAATTACACAATTCGGTCCTCTATATTTATACAATATATCAATTTAGTCTTAATTTTAATCTAATAAAATAAATATACCAATTTTTTTAACAATTTCGTCAACTTTTTCCTTTTTGACACCATTTAAATAGTTGTGTGGTGCATTTGCAGCAAAAAATAATATAGTGATCATTTTGATATCAAACACATAATTCAGTGGTCATCTGTGTAGTTTACCCTTAAAATAAAGCATTCAATTGTTTTTGAAAAAGTTCTTTCTTAGAAAAATAATTTTAGAAAAAGAGAATATTTTGTAAAATATTTGAAGCTCTCCATTTTTCCTTTTAAAATTTAATTTTTCAAATTTATCTCTCCATCTTTTTATTATATTAAAAATAATTTAAATCATTTAAGTTCAAAAATAATAATAAAGAGTAAGATAAATCGTTTTAAAACAAAAGCTCCCCTTAATCAAAGCATTATATTTAAAAATTTTAGCTCAAATGCTTGACACTTAAAAGATATTGATTTTCAAGATAAAATCAAATTAAAAGCATATAAAAATTTAGCTACAGTCAATTCTAGCTCTGATACTAATTGTTAGGCTCGATGCACTCCAGCTGATTTTATTAGGAGGATTAAATTATTTTTGACTTTATGAAAATATTTTAAGTTGAGAAATGAGTCAAAACACTTATAAAATATTTTTAAACATATTTTTTAAGTTTGTTAGACTTTAAATTGTTTTTGCAATATTTGAATAAGTCTAAAAACATTTTTCATTAAGTTATATCAAAATAAATATCTCAAAATTGTTGTTGTTATTGAAATATCAATCATATAAATTAAACAATGACTAGGATATAATAATTATAATATTAATATTTACAATATTTGAATAGATATGTATTCACTCCCACAATTATTAATATAATAATAGTTAAGTGTTATGTAAATTCACTCCACCAAATTAATATTTACAAAATTATTCTTCTCCCGCCACTTCAATCCTTTGCCTTCCACAACCAAGGAGGGGTATTCTTAGCCAAGTCCCTGAGATATACATTCCTGTCATTCTTCAGGCCCTCATCTTCCTCGGGGAAGTATTGGTCATCGTCGCGTCAATCCTCAAGGACCCACTCTTGGCGCACTATCGGGTCTTCTCGCCCCAGTCTCAGGTTCCGTTTCAGGGGAGATGGGGGTTGTTTCGAAGAGGTGAGGAAGGCTTGAGTGCGAGCTTAGCTGATTTTTCCTTCGGCGGATGAGAAATAATTCTAGCTTCCCTTTCTCTTTTTGGACATTTAAGCCTACAAAACGACCATTGGTAATAAAACAAAAGTAAAACAGAACAGAGATATTAAGTAAACAAATAATAATAATAATAATAATAATAATAATAATAATAATAATAATAAAGTGAAACAAAAAAATAATAAACCATATATGGTCTTTTTAAAACGCCTTCTTCATCTTCTTTGTAATTTTTCCAAATCATGACTTCTTGCTCTTCTTGTCTTCATCAGTTCGCTCAACAATCTTTTTACCCTTGCCCTTGCCGGAATCTATTTCTTCTTTTTTTGCATGGGGGAAAGGGCAAGGGCTAAAGGAATATATATGTAACCCCTTCGTCCCGGCCTAGCCAACAGACCGAACCGAACGGGTTACACGAGAAAAATCGAAGTGAAACCCACTAAGGCCTCACTCCGATTAGCAACCCTATTTTTTCATTTTATTAATCTTGTCTAAATGTCACGTTTAAACCTATGTGTGAAGGCAAACAACGGAAAAACGAACACAGATACGAACCGAGCAGGGGCATAAAGGTAACTTAACCTTACCAAGTAATTATTAGTCAAGTTTCGTGCACACGAGGCAAAACCATCACAAAGGATACATATAAACTCATTTAGGAAGCATACAAGCATTAGGGACTAAAATGTAACATTTGAAAACCTTCAAAGATGTCATTTAACCTTCTTAACTACCTACGTTTCGAAATAGGACTGCCCGTTCCAAAACGCGGGCTCTCATTCAAAAAGCAACATTAGGCCGTTCTGGAACGTCCCACCCTAGTTCCGAAATGGGAGCCTCCAATGACAAAATGTATCGGAACGGCACCACCCCCGTTCCGATACGGGTGCCCCAAAAGCTTGGTCGTTCCGAAATAACACTAGACGTTCCGAAACGCCTGGACACAAATTAGCCCAAAAATGCATTTTGGCATCCCCAAACTTACCTCGAAAGATCACAAACCACATAACAACATATTTAACAAACAATCTAGAGGCAAAACACCCTAAAGACAAGCTTCTAACATGCATGCACGCAAATATAGATCGCAACCTCAAAATCTCATAAGAACACTTAGCTCCAAAAACACCAACAAGCCAAATCACATGTCATTTAGTCAAAAACCATAACAAGCCTCAACATAGTATGGTGTCAACATTTAAAACGTGTTAGCAACAAAAACAACTACAAAGGAGTTTGGACACCAACTCCCAAACACAAAAGTCTAGCATTCTCATTGCCTAAGCATTATTACAATCATAAAAACAATACTTTGAGCTAGCAAAGAACTCCAAGACTCCTCCCTTGCCCCGCTTGCCTTCCGAAGCCACTAACGATTTGCATTGTTGGAAAGGAGAGCGTAAGCTTAAAAGCTTAGTGAGCGGAGCTCAAGATCACAACAACAACAATGCAGTTCAAATCATATATTTTGGTTTAAAGACAAATCATTTAGAAGGGAAATACGATAACCCGAAAGCACAAATAGAACATGGTATGCACATGCACAACCATTTTCGGTGTGACTACAACTCACTGTTCACCACAACTAGCATGATTCCAATGGGAATACACATCAACGTACTCATCTACTACTCACTATCGGTGGGACTACACATCACCGTATTCAACAACATACTTTCCACTAACCATCACGTGAGGCTTTGACAACAACTACGACAACACAACAACATTAAAAATGAGATAACAAAAATTGCATTTCAACCAACAACGTGTATAAACATATACACCGACACTTAACGAAACAAGGCAAGAAACAAATACACTTACACTTGGGGTTTAGGTTGGCCCCTAAAGCTCCACCCAAACCCTAAGAAATCTTCTTTGAACATTTTAAAGCTTCAAAACAATTTCTACTCACTAGCTAACGCACAAACGCTATCCAAGATGCCGATTCAAGCCTCCGAACTACCCAGATTCGCGTCCACGAAGCCCAAGTTCATTTCCTCTGCTTTAGGCAACCTAAAAACAGAACATTAGGATGCTAATATACTCACAAACATAGCAGTGACTTGGAACTCAACATTTTTGCAACAAAACACATCGATTTGAGCCCAAATTTTACCCAAAACATATTCAATTCAGCCTCAAACTACTTGCAGCCAATCCCAACGAATTTATCATCAAAAATCTATCTTTTAACATCCAAAACATCAACCCAAAGCTACCAAACCATCAGTTGTCATTTAGACCCAAAAACCATCCAAAAACTCAAGATTTCCAACTTTCAAAGTTACCCACAATACCCATTTCGGGTTTCCTATAACAACCCATCATTTCCATGTTATTTTAGAAATAAGACAAAGTTAAAAACACACCTAAACCCAGTCACAACCAACCCCAACGAAAATCTCATAAACTCCTTTCCACGTCAAACCAAACTTTAAAATCAAAACAAGTTTAAACCATGGGTTTTTGCAAAAAAAAAAAAAACTTAGTATCTACGGCTCAAGGAAGATAAAACTAAGTTAAAGAACCAATTACCTTGAAGAAATCGTTTGGATAGAAAGCTAGGAGGAATGGAATAGTGAAATGAGGTTTTGGGGAGGTTTAACGTGAAAATGGTTTTGGGGAAGGAGATGTGATGGGAATTTTGAAATATTGTATTTTATTTTAATTTAAAATTTATCTCTAAAAACCCATTTGTCCACATTTTACCAAAAGGCCCCTTTTAAATTCTTTTTTCTCCAAAAACTCTAAAATTGTATATTTTAAATTGTTTCCCCAAGATTAGCTTAACCCAGACCAGCTTAACCAAATCCGAGTATCTCTCGGGCCCCAAACCCATGCGCTACAATGTAGGCATACTTGACCTTGGCAAGCAAAACCACTCCTAAACATCTTATATTTTCACATGCTAATTTAAGCAACTAATGTATAGATTATAAATCATACTATTTAAAAATTAAAATATATATTTTTTAATTTTAAAATACGAACCTTGATCTAACAATAAATCATAAAATCTAATTTTTACAAACTAAACCCTTAATCTAAATTTATAATTCTTAAAACAAAAAATTATGTCGTCTAAAGACTAAATAACATATGTATAAAATTATTTTCTTTTACAACGTTATAAATAATATTTGTTTTACAAATATTTAAAATGTTGAAACGTTTATTTTTTTTCTAATCATGCTATATTTTTATTGAAACGAGAACAAGCTACAACCTCATGCCTTATTAAAAAATTACCCTAAGCCTAATAGAGAAAAAGGAGTGCAATCGATTGTAGCGCAATAAAATAGCGAGATTGCAAGCCAAAGGGATAAACACCCAAACCTCCCACTAGAGCCAAAATAAAAATAGAACTCAACCGATACTCGTGGCTCGTTGAAGATTCAAAACCATCTAAAGTTTTAAATTCAACGGTTACGACGTAAACACCATTTCACCATTCCCCAAACCTCCCTATTTTATGCTATTAATTTTTCACTCCAGTTACGAGTCCCCTTGGTACGATAATATTTCATATGTCTTAGAAAATTGTCGAATGTTAATATGTTTTTGTTAAAAAATTGAACTTTGACTTCTTATTGTATAAATTTTAATATTGATAAAAATATTAAAAAATTATAAAAATATTTAATTAAGTAGTTTTTAATTTTATTTTTATATATTTTACTTATTTAAAATATTAAAAAATCATAGTCAAAACTGATTTTTTTTAATAAAAGTATCAACATGGGACAATTTTAATGGGACAAAAAATAATAATTTACTTAAATAATTTCTCATATGTATTAATTTTTTTTTAAAAAAAATCTCAAATGGGTTTTCCCTGATTTAACCCTGGATACCAGTCAACAGCTTTAAAGGCAAGGAGTAAATCAGCTAGCATGCTCCTTCCCGCACCGAATTCAATCCCAAACCGCTTCAACAAGTAATCGGCCTGTTTTTAAAAAATAAAAAACGGCTCCTTTTAAGCTTTAGTGATAGAGACCGACATAAAAGAAGACATTAGATTCTTCTTTCTTATTCTTCACTTCTATTTTCCTTTTGATTTTCTCTGTAAACAAACAGAACTTATTCTCCATTCTTCTCCAGATCCAAATTGCAACATCAACTCTCGTAGCTTTCATTAGAATTTGAAATTATGGAGTCATCGTCGTCGACGACGAGTCAACCTGAGTTTGACTACTTGTTCAAGTTGCTATTGATAGGGGATTCCGGCGTGGGGAAGAGTACTCTTCTCTTGAGCTTCACTTCCGATACCTTTGAGGAACTCAATCCCACCATCGGTAATCTTATCTATCATTTCCTTGTTTTTTTTTTGGCTAATTTGTTTTGTAAGAAATGTAAGAATGATTGATTATGATTTTCGGTTTTTTTTTGTTTTGTTCTTTAGGTGTGGATTTTAAGGTGAAGCACGTAAATATCGAAGGGAAGAAGCTGAAACTTGCCATTTGGGATACTGGTAAAACGTCGTCGGGTCCTCTTTCTTATTCCTGTTCCATTGTGTTTTGATAGTGTTGTATATTTATCTTTGATGATTAAGATAGAAGATAGCATTAGATATGAGTGGGAAATGTATTATGTATTAGATCATGATGCTTGTGGAAATTGCAACATTATGTATATGTATATGTATATGTATATGTATATGTATATGTATATATGTATATGTATATGTATATTTTGGACATTGTACTCCAATGACACTGTTGTAGAATTTGGTGTTGTTTATACACTGTTCACTTTGTGTAAAATGAGTTGCGGATTTGAATAGAATAAATTGTTTTATCATTATTAATATCTTTGTTTTATGCAGCCGGACAGGAAAGATTTAGAACGCTGACTAGTTCATATTACAGAGGAGCACAGGGAATCATTATGGGTATGGACTGCGTTCATCTCTTGTTAGCAGTTGCTTTTGTTACTTTACTTCTGTGGCACATCAATTGGTATTATGAACATGTAAATCGTGCTTTTGAAGTTCTTACTGCTATTTGTTAGTTAAGTATCATAATTATGAGATATCCTGGAATCGTACTTCCTATGATAGACAGAATGAACTTCAACAGGTGGGGTAGATTGGGTCATTTTGGTTCGTTTTACGCCGGTCTGTTAGGCCAAACTACATAGGATTGATAAACATTTTTGATCTTCTTGATGAAGAGATGGGTGCACATCAATTGGTATTATGAACATGTAAATCGTGCTTTTGAAGTTCTTACTGCTATTTGTTAGTTAAGTATCATAATTATGAGATATCCTGGAATCGTACTTCCTATGATCGACAGAATGAACTTCAACAGGTGGGGTAGATTGGGTCATTTTGGTTCGTTTTACGCCGGTCTGTTAGGCCAAACTACATAGGATTGATAAACATTTTTGATCTTCTTGATGAAGAGATGGGTGCATAAAAGATGCTGCTTTGACAATCTCAGAGCTCGATGTAGAATGATTTTCTACCTACTTAGTTTGGGATAGTTTGGCTTCCAAAAGCTTTCGTCTACTCTGACTCATACCCTTGAAGTTCTCCAATGTTCTGCTAGATTGGCCTCGGGTTGGGTAAGTTAGGCCTCCCACTCAAGGTTGCTGACCTGCTGTGGTGATTTAGCTGAACATTGGCTAATGATTTTGAAAGCAGAGACTGCAAAGTGTTATATTGCTTATTGCTATTGGAAACAGTATCAGTACGATATTTTCATTCCTTAGTAGTTGTGTAATTGCTGTCTAAGATAATTAGATTTTTGACCATAGGTCGATTTAGCTACTGGAAGAAGATTTACATTAGGTATTACCTTTAACAAAGGTAGGAGTAGGGACTCCTTGTTTGTGGTATTTACTCTGGTGGTTTGTTTATCCGTTATGGTTCTTGTCCTGGAGGAGGTTCCTCAAATGATGCGAGTCATTATGTTTGTACTATTACAGTGTATGATGTGACGCGGCGAGACACGTTTACGAATCTATCTGACATATGGGCTAAAGAAATCGATCTGTACTCAACAAATCAGGACTGCATCAAGATGCTTGTTGGCAATAAAGTTGATAAGGTATAATTTGACCACAGTTGTTTGTTTTTATGTTTCGCTATTGTTAAACTCCATCTACTCACCTTCATGTATATAGGAAAGTGAAAGAGTGGTAAGCAAAAAAGAGGGCATCGACTTTGCTCAGAAATACGGATGCCTATTCATTGAGTGCAGTGCAAAAACACAAGTCAATGTGGAACAATGCTTTGAGGAGCTTGTCCTAAAGGTATCTACTTATGCTGTTTCGAGAAAACTTGAATGTCGAGCGGCATTTTCAAGCATGTCTATGTAGTATGTAGGGTCATATATGTAATGCATGCTTAGATATTTCGGTTAATGTTGGGGATTATGTCCAACTTGCAGATATTGGATACACCAAGTCTCTTGGCGGAGGGATCCTCTGGAGTGAAAAAGAACATCTTCAAACAAAATCCTTCCGAGAGTGGTGCCACGACCAGTAGCTGTTGCTCGTGGTGATTTTATCACCGAACTTCTCCGGTTCTCTATAGCCCGTGTATCATTTTCTTTTGCATCTTTACACCTGTTTATTTTTAGCTTGTTCATGCGGTGCCAGTGTCATCGGTCATCGACGACAATAAAATGTACATTAATCCTGAATTTCCAATATTGAATAAGATCATGTTCTTGCTTATGTCTTGGTACTTTCTGAAAAACCTTAAGCATCATTTTCATGTTCCTAGTGCCATGTTTTCGCCTCGGGTTCAAGCTGCCATCCTTACTGAGGCGCCGATCGGGCTTCTTGAAGTTAGTCGGGTTTGACTTCTTTTTTTACGTGTAGTACTTACTTTAAATTGAATGCATCGTTTTTAAGTAACATGATATATTCATTTGATATTTTATAATTTAATTTTAAAATACAACTGTTTAAGATTAAACTATAATGGCTAAAATAACATAACACACAATTTAGGATTGCAAACATCACAATTTAAACTAATGCGATATCATATAGTAAATTCTATCATATATTTTTTCCAATTCTTACAAAAATATGCATTCTAACATTTTTCTAATATACCACGATTTTTATGATCTCAAACATATTAAAAATATATGTATAATTTCAATATTTCGTAGCTGCTCCTTTCCCATCTTCGAGTTTATTTTCCCTCTGGCTGTTGATCGATCAGGTGGGGTAGTGGTGATATGGAAATCGTCTCGCTTTCGACTGTCGAATCATACGTAGCTGCTGCTGGCAAACATTGTGGATGATTGGGGGCCACGCCCCTTTTAATAAGAATCATACATGTTTCGATAAAAAAAAAATCATTTTTTCTTTAATTGTTAATGGAAATGAAATTTATTTGAAATTATTAACTAAATCAAATAAAATTCGTTAATTCATACTACTATTTTTGAATTAATCAAACTTTATTGTAATTTTGTTTTTTTTCTTTAGCTATATTATATTGATTTAGTTTTTTTTTACTTAAAGTTAAAAATTGGTTGGGTCTTGAAATTTTATTGGGTTTAAGATTAAAAATTAAGGGTAATTGTTTTATACACAAGCGCTTGTGGAAATTTTTTTTACACAAGCGCCTTAGTTTTAGGGGTTAGGGACTTCGTTTAGGGTTTAAAATTTAGGGGTATAAGTGTAGTAGTTTTGAATTTAGGGATTGTTGATTGAATTTTGGGTTTAGGGTTAAAATTTAGGGTTTATAGGTTAAAACCAAAATCCCCACCCATATTACCCTAAAACTAAACCCTAATCATAAACCCTAAATTCTAACCCTAATTCCTAAATTCTAAACATGAACCCTAAATTCTAAACCTTTACACTAAAACCCCTAAACTCTAAACCCTAAACAATAACCCTAAACTCTATAATTGAGGCGCTTGTGGAAATAAAAACTTTCCACCGCCAGTGTATAGGATATTAATCCAAAAATTAATTGGTCTCTTGATATCTTAATGAGTTTAGGCTTAAAATATATAGGTAATATATACATGAATTATTAAATAATTAATACTTTCAGTTTATTCGATTAATTAACTGGTATCGAACTGAACTTAAAAAAATTTAAATTAACCGATGAAACACCTAACTAATTGACTAAATTTCGGTTTGATCGATTAATTCGATCACCTCTAATATATCCTATTAGAACACCAAACATTTGTTTTATAAACAAATTTCAGTTCTCATCAATTTATTGAAAGTTGATAAATGTATTGATAATTTTTTTTATGGATGAATTACATCGGATATCATTCAAATTTAGGATTTATGTCGTGTTTATCATTGTACTTTTTTCAATTCAATTATATCAGTGAGTTTTCGTTTTGCTTCAATGTAAACATTGAGCCCGTAAAATCTAAAACAACATGATGAAATAGACAGAGTTATTTATCATTGGGATGACATGGTTTAAAATAACATCTTTTACTATGATTATATGAATTATTATTATCTCATAAACATGTTCTAAAAACATTTTATTTCTACTAGCACTTCAATTTTAGAGTTTATAGTTGAAGGGTTATAAAATTTAATTTTTTAACATTAGAATATAAGGTTTAGGGTTACAATATAGAGTTTAGAGTTAGAGTTTAGGATTTAGGGTAATATAGTTAGGGGATTAGGTTTTAACATATAAACTTTAAATTTTAACCCTAAACCTAAAATTCTATTAACAACCCATAAATTTAAAACTACTACACTTAAACCCCTAAACCCAAAACAGAATTTTTAAACCCTAAAATTAAGGTATTTCTGTAAACAAAGTTTTCACAAGCGCTTGTGTATGAAATAATTACTCGTGATTATATTGATACTTAAATCAATAAAAAAATATCCCATTGACTGGCGGTGGAAACGAAAAGTTTTCACAAGGGCCTTAGTTGGGTTTAGGGACCCGATTTAGATTTAGGGTTTAAGTGTGAGTTTAAAATTTAGGATACATGTTTAGCATTTAGGACTTGTGATTAGAATTTAGAGTTTAGAGGTTAGCATGGCCATCATGGGCATGGGTAGGAGGGGAGCCCGCCCATGGCTTATTTTTTTAATATTTGATATTATGGTCCAATTTTTTAATATTTATTATTAGGGGTTCATTCTTAAATTTTAATTCTTTCGATATTTATTATAAGAGTAGAACTTTTTTACAATACTTGTTATTAGAGACTTAATTTTTTCAACACTTATTATTAGGGGTTTATTTTTTTTCAATATTTGTTATCAATGGTCTAATTTTTCCTATTATTGTTATTAGGGGGCCATTTATTTCAATATTTGTTATTAGGATTCAATTTTTCTAATATTTGTTATTATGATTCAATTTTTTCTAATATTTGTTATTAGGAGTTTACTATTAGGGTGTGTTTGGTTCGCGTAAAAGATGATTACCAGGGGTAATAATCTTTTCCAGACTTACATTCCCATGTTTAGTTTAAGAGGATTCCTACTATGAGATATTATTCTTTTCCCAAGATTGACTCTTTTCCCCCTAAATGGTGGGAATGATATTCCCCTCATTTTCTTAGGTATTACACAATTCCTTCCCATTTGGACAATATTACCCTTGTGATTATGAATTATGTTCATGTTGATCCTTTATTGCATTTTTAATTAGGTAACTAATTATTTATGGTGTAAATTTATTAAATATTTATATTTAATATTAGTTTAATATATAAATGGTGTTGTATATATTTAGATAATGTTGTAATATTTAATAGTACAATTTATTAATATTGTATTTATGATGTTTTTAGGGTTATAGGATGAGATTGTATGTTGCTTGAGACTGAATGTGTTAATACTTAATGTTATTAATTTTATTATTTGACTTATAAGATATTTTTTATCTTAAAAAATCAGTAAGTTAATTTATTTTTATCATTTTACTACTTTTAGATTTGTTTTATTATTTATTTTAATTTGTTTGATAAATGGTCGAAAGTAATAAAAAATTAAAAATCTAAGCATATTAAACATTTAATATTTTGATGTTAAAAAATTAAAAAGGAATAAATGTATATAAATCTAAGACATTTTAAAAAAAATTAATAATATTATAAATATTTGTTTTTTTTTTGCAAATTTTAGGTAATGTAACAAAAATAGTTCTATAAATTTTTATGTAAATATTTTTAATTTAATAATTAAAAATTAAACTTGTTAACAAGAAAATATATTATAAGGACAAGTTAGTAAATTTTGCTTCCAATTAATCTTATATTCCTCCAACCAAACACTACAATCTTATATTCCTACCAAATAAACCAAACAAGGTAATGTAACATTCCCAGTAATGTGTCAGGTAATGTTACATTCCGATAATCCTATTCCCAGACATTTCGTGAACCAAACGCCCCCTTAAAATTTATTTTCTCAATATTTGTAATTAGGGGTATACTTTTTTCCAATATTTGTTATTAAGGCCCTCATTTTTTTAATATTTGTTTTTAGGGACATACTCGTAAAACTTATTTTTTTCAATACTTGTTATTAGAGACTCAATTGTTTTCTAATAGCTGTTATTAGGGACATACTCTTAATTTTTTAATAGTCTTAAGGTGATTAAAAAAGAAATATCTGTTGATACATATTCTTGGGCCTTTGACAAAACACGCACACACACCTTACAGACAAAGCGATTCGAACCCGAGTCTCATAGGATGAACATCATCATCTTTTCTATTGGGACCACTTGTTGGGTTCTAATTTTAAAATTTAATATAATTAGGGGTCTAGTTTTTCACAATATTTGTTATTAGAAGTTTACTCCTAAAATTCAATTTTTTAGGAATATTTGTTGCTAAGGGTCTAATTTATTTTCTAATACTTTCTATTAGAGCCTAATTTTTTCTCAATATTTATTATTAGGGACATACTCTTAAAATTTAATTTTTTAATACTTATTATTAAAAAGATTTTAAAAAATTAACATGCCTCGTTAAACCCCCTCTAAATCCTAATAAAGAGACAGGAGTGCCTTATTTTATTAATCGACCTCCTACACGATCATTACAATCATCGAATACATCACACCAATAACGACTGAAGCACAATAAAGAACAAAGCCATGTATCTACTATCCTACACACTGCCAAGAAGCCATAACAACGAATAAAAGCCAGTCGATTAACCCACTGCACAGCCATTTCACTATCTGATTCGATGCAAAGAGAGTCTGGTTGAGACCATTTTGACTCCACTAATATTTTGCAACCCTCTAAAATTCCAACTACTTCTGCAAAAGACGGATTACATAAACCAATCGATTTGGAGAAGCGAGCTAAAATCTTATCAGAATAGTTTGTTAATACTTGTTATTAGATGCCTACTATTTTTTTTCCAATATCAATTAATAAAGGCCTGATTTTTTATTCTCCTTAAGGCTAATAAAATCTCATGAAACAGGCTTGGAGATTATGGTTTAGTTTTAGGGTAATATGGTTAGAGATTTAAGTTTTAAGCTACAAGCCCTAAATTTTAATCTTAAATCTAATCACACCTCTTAAATTCAAAATTTATACATTTAAACTTTTAAATACTAGACCATAAACAAAATCTCTAAACACTAAAACAACATTGTATAGGAGGACAATATATTTTTTCCTCATTTTCTATTTTTTATTTTCTTTTATTTTAACCAATTCAACTCGATTGACCGTTGTTTGCTCGCAATGATCATTGTTAACGGTGGTTAAAATTTCATAAAAATACACATTTCGGTTTGTTTTTCTTTCAGACTAAATTGATAATACAAATTATTAGATTCGATAAACCCCGCTCTCTACTACTAAAATTCCTTCAACCCTACCTGTTCTCTACTTTAATCAATTCTTTTGATCGGTGGTCAGCAATCAATTTTAGTATTAGTTGTCGACCACCGGATTTATTAATTTTCTTGTTTTTTATTTTAATAAGAATCTATTTCTTTGTCATTGTAATACGTGTTTTCCTCTGTCCTTGTGACATGTCTTTGTTTTTGTTTTGTGGTTTGGTTCATTTGTCTTTGTGGTATATTTCAGCATACCCCAGCGATCGATTGTTGTTCGCACAGAGATTAAATCAACGCTAGTTTTTGATTTATATTTTTGTCGGTGGTCACTTGAAAAGTTATATCCCCACTCGGTTGGTGGTTGTTTGCCGATAAAATCAGTCATGGATAACGGTACTTTTTGCTTCACAATTTGGATCACACACTACTGCTTATTCTTTCTTTATGCGTCTCATTTGGAGAGAGATAAGAAGATTCAAGAGGCTACTAAATTTTGTTGGTATGTTTATCTTTATAAAAAAATTTATTTTTCTTTATTTTCGAGTTATAAGAATTTTTTAAGTTACTTAATCTAAATGTTTTTTCTTGAATGATTATAATTATATTTTTTATGAATTTAATAAAAAATTAGTAGCATCTATCAAAAAAATAAAAAACCAATTCAATAAATATCTTTACAACATCGCAATCAATTGTATAGAAATATGAAAACAAAAAGTCAAAATTCTATTCAAACCTAATCCGAACATGCTATTATTGATGTTGTTGGGCCCACTTTATTACACAAACCTACATTTTCCTTACATAACTCTCTCTTTCTTCCTGTGTGGGTAAAGTAAAGTAAAGCCTTCAAATCTCCATTCCTCTCTTCCCCACCACACCTCCCTCCTTGCTTCCCTCTCAAGACGCGGCGGTGTGGACGGCGGCACGCCGGCAGGCACCTACTTTGACCTGTTTCCAGCTCAAACCATCTATTACCTAGTAACAAAAAAGAAACAAAACTGACGGACCCTCCCTCCTCCTCCTCCCTTTCTCCGCCGCATGGGGATGCTGATGTTGAGGCTCTTCGCCCTCCTACATTGGCTGACCCACCACAACTACCACCGCAGCAACCGCCTCGTTCAGACGTTATGATATCATCTAGGGACCCGGATGCGCTCTTCAGTGGCGGCGGCATCAGGTTCTCCATTTTCTCTCTTCTTCTTCTTTTTTACTGTTTACTAAGTAGTCGTGTAACTTTATCTAGCTAGAGTATCGCACAAACATGATAATAAAGAAAGAAGGCTTTTGTTTGGATTATTACTTTAAAAGAATATAATAAACATATTTAATTATAACTTGTCTTCAGAATTGGAGAATTATGTTATGCACTTTATCATATAATTGTATGATTTATTCTATTTGAAGAATGGCCCTTCATTAATTGTCCAGTAAAAATGATTTATTTCAATGTAAAATTACATTTCAAGGACCGTTGTTGTCTCAATTGGGGACCTTTTTGTTCATATGGCACTTCCATTGATGCACTTTGCTGCTTGGTTTTCGAGTAGTGAATTGTGTGGATCATCAGATGTAAAGTTTTGAAAGTTTAGTTTCGATGAAGTTCGGTTAAATTGCGAAAGAAACCGTGCATTAGAGGCTATGTAGTCCTGCGTATGGGAAGTTAAACTGTGGCTAAAATGTTTGGTTCTTTTGCCAGCTTTCTCACCGGATGTCGAACTGCTAAATTCAGCTATGGATATTCCAGTTTTAAGGGAAAAAGGCCTTCGATGGAGGATTTTTATGAAACAAGGATATCCGAGGTTGATGGTCAGATGGTTGCCTTTTTTGGTGTTTTTGATGGTATGCCATCACTTATATGCCATTGTTGCTAGCCGGTTACGTTTTTGTCTCCACATTGTTCTTTTTCTAGCTATGTTTCATGGGGAGGATGTATAAAATGGTTTACGATTAATTTGGTTTTCACTTCTAATCTTTTCATCGCAGGTCACGGAGGTTCAAGAACTGCAGAGTATCTAAAAACCAACCTTTTTAAGAATCTAAGCACCCATCCTGATTTTATCAAGGACACCAAGACAGCTATAGGTATGAAGTTGGTGAATTTTTCACTTTACTATATGACGGTGAATATGTATGTGGAAACGTTTATGTATATATTTGTTTATGACAATGTTATTATTACAGTTGAAGCATTTAAACAAACTGATGATGATTACCTCAATGAAGAGAAAGGCCAGCAAAAAGATGCTGGTTCGACTGCCTCAACTGCTGTATTATTGGGTGACCGGCTGCTCGTTGCAAATGTTGGTGATTCTAGAGTGGTTGCCTCTAGAGCTGGATCAGGTTGCTTTCTTCTCTGCTAAGGACGGTTCGGTTAGTTTAGTCTAAGAATTGGCTTGGTTAAATCGTAAGTTCGAAAAGGAATACATTAAAAGAAATGGGATAAGAATCTTCTTTCATCCGTGGTTCGTACACCATCAAGTAATAGCTTGAAGGTTATCATGCATTAGAAATACTATTCTCCCGTTAGCTGTTGACAGACTTCAAAGGCTTTGGCTTAACAATTTCTCCCCCATTTATAGTTACAAATATAAGATATAACTTAATTTATAAGATTAGCAGTATATGAAAAAAGGTTAAATTCTGTGTTGTTTAAACAGCGGTTGAGTTACTTTTGTGCTTTGTGCAGCCGTCCCTCTGTCTATTGATCACAAGCCTGATAGATCCGATGAACGCCAAAGGATTGAAGATGCCGGAGGTTTCATCATTTGGGCAGGTAATATGCCTTTTGCAGTCTTTCATCTCCACATGTTTTCTATAGATTTCATTCTCCATATGCTTGTTCTCTTCTTTGGCTTATGAATTGGGTTTGCACTTCATTGCACTAAACTAATGTAGATCAAGTGAACTGTTCCTATTTGTTGCAGAATTTGACTAAAATTCGTGTTGCGTGTTTTTTTTTATGATAGGGACATGGCGAGTTGGCGGTGTTCTTGCTGTTTCTCGTGCATTCGGTGATAAACTACTTAAACCATATGTAGTTGCTGAGCCTGAAATTCAGGTTGGCATTTAGGGTTCATACCTGAAAATTTGTACTTTCTTGTTCACTTCTTTAGTGGAATTACTCGAGTGTGAAAGTTTCAACTGTTAAAGTTTCCTTTCCTCGTACTCTAGAATACTTATTAGGGTCTATACCCTTTCTATTGCTTAGGAAGAAGAAATTGATGGTTTCGAATTCATAATCATTGCCAGCGATGGGCTTTGGAATGTCTTATCGAATCAGGTGAGAACTTTTACGAAGTTCATTTCTCATGCAAAACAAAAGAAAATACAGAGGATGTTTATATTGATATTTCTCGTCTTTTCCCGGTAATGTAATCGACTCCGTGGAAGCTAAGCACTTGGACTTGTTTCACTTGCAGGATGCCGTGGCCTTAGTGCAGGATGTAACCGATGCCGAAGCTGCAGCAAGGAAACTTATAAAAGAGGCATATGCACGAGGGAGCTCGGACAACATTACTTGTGTTGTTGTCCGGTTTGACAGCTCGTAAACTCTTTACAAGGTTGTAATTAATCAGCAAACGATCATGTTATTTTTTTTTTTTTGTATCTTGTTCATTGGTTCATCCGGCGAAGCACTTTCGTAACCGATTTATTTGTTCTTTGCAGGTATGGAGGACACTATTAGCAGAAGCCGGGAAATAGGACTATTTCATGGATGCAGATTTTAAGCTCAGTTTGGGCATTGTTCGGATCGAGTACTGCAAAGAGTTCATTTCAACTGGTTACAAGTGATACTGTTGTATGTTCTAAGATTTAGTTGTTTTTTCATGAGAAAAATTATCTTACACCATTGACTAAAATTTGACTTTACAATTAGCTAGTGAAAGTCTCTTATTGTTGTTAGCCTGAGGAATTGGCAGAGGCGGATCTTGGTGCGATAGTTTGAGGGGTTTAATAAAAAAATTTAAAACTTTTGGAGGTCTAATCAAAATTTTTAAAATTTTAGAGATTTAATGAGATTTTTTAAAAAAATTGAGGTTCTAATTAATTTTTTTAAATATTTGGAGAATGAAAATTTTCACAACTTGAGATAATTAAAAACACTAAAAAAAATTTAAAATTTTGATGAGAATTTTTAATAAATTTAAGGAAAACTACATATTTAGTATTCTACTTATTCACGTTCTATTTTAGTATCTTACCTATTTCTTTTGACAAAATGATACCTAACATTAAGTTTTGTTTTCAAATTGGTACATATGTCGTTTAAAACTAATGGCAAAATTGATGTAGTATTTTTAATTTTTTCTCTCTCCCAGTCAGCGATTCATGTGGTATTTTTACAAAGAAATTCAACAAATAAGGCGGTGACACATATCACAACCCCATTAAACAGATATAAATAAGGCTTAAAAAACTTTCCTGGTAGGTAGGGAATTCAATCCCATGCCCTTTTATAAACAAAAACTAGCACTAAACCATCAAATTAATTAACTCCACTTGATATATTCATCACTAAATTATATACTTAACTTATACCCTAAACCCGTAACAAATTAAAAAAACAAAGCTTCCGCATGCTGGAATTTGATCCCATGCCCTTTAGAAATGAATAGAGATGTTAAACAATCAAGGCAACAAACAATACTTGTTATATTTTGACAAATATCTATATTTTTATAAATATTTGTATATTTTCATAAGCTTAATATTAAATCATTGCAAATAAATATTATAAAAATATAAATTTTATAAATTAAATAAAAAATATAATTTTGTAGATAATGATTTAATAATAATTTTATTAAATATTTATTTTATATTTATAAAATTTAATTAATTTTAAAAAATAAAAGTCATATTTTATCATTATAAATTTATTTTTTAATGATTTAATATTAATTTTATGAAAATATACAAATATTTATTTAAATATTTAATTTTATAAAAATATTTTTTTAAGTCTTATAAATAATTAATAAAAATATTATTAAATTATTATCTACAAAATTATATTTTTATTTAATTTATAAATTTTATATTTTATAATATTTATTTGTAACGATTTAATATTAAGTTTATGAAAATATACAAATGTTTATGAAAATAACAAGTATTGTTGGTTGGCCTGATAGTTTAACATCTCTATTTGTTTTCAAAGGGCATGAGATCAAATCATAGCATGTGCAAGCCTTGTTTTTCAATTTGTTATGAGTTTAGGGTATAAGTTAAATATATAATTTAGTGATGAATATATTAATTGATGCTATTTGGCTTGGTGGTTTAATGTTAGTCCTTGTTTCTAAAAGGGCATGGGATTAAATCTCTCCAATTGCAAGGAGAGTTTTAAGTTTTTTTTTTATTCGTTTAATGGGGTGGTGACACGTGTCACCGCCTCATTGGTTGAAAAAAAATATAACAATGTCTCATGGACCGCTGACTAGAAAAGAGGAAAATAATAATAAAAATACTACACCAGTTTTGCCGTTAGTTTTAAACGGCAAAAGTATCAATTTTTGAAAACGAAACTTAACGTTAGGTATTATTTTACCAAAAAAAAGTAAATATGGTACTAAAATAAGAAAGTAAAAATAGATAAAGTATTAAATATATAATTATCCCTAACTTTAAAGAGATCAACTAAAATATTTGAGAAGCGTAATTTAAATTTCCCCGAATCTTAAGGTGCGCAGGCCCCAGGCTATAGTTATGACTTATGAATTATGATCCGCCTTTTGGGTTTTGGCATTAGGATATAATCAAATTTGTTTAAGTTGGTTTTATCAAACAAATATTTACCTTTTATTAAGATGTATTTCTATATTTCTATTGCATAATATATTTTTTCCTTCATATTTTGCGTTTATAATATAGGAAAATATATGATGTATTGACGGTAGAAAGATTTTATTTTCACATATGTTCTTAATTTTAGGGGTTAGAGATTTAGTTTATAGTTTGTAGTTTAAGGATATAGAATTTAGGGTATGTGGTTAGAATTTAGGTCTTAGAATTAAGATTAAGAATTTAAGTTTTAGGGTAATTGTATAATTACCCATATAATATACAATTCATATTTTGCGTTTATAAATTAGTTAATTATAGATTTAATCAAAATTTTAAAAACTTATATTTTGATACACAATTTTTTTATTTAAATTATAAAATTCAAACCTTAAATCATAAACTCTAAACATAAATCTTAAATATTAAACTTTAAAACCTAGACTCTAAACTAAACCCTCAAACTCTAGAACGGTAAAACTTTCTTACTATTTCCATTGCTATTTGGACAGCAAGGTAAAATAAGAACAAGGAAATTTCTACGATAAATGACATACATTGATATACACCATTAATTTTTATTTTTTATTATTTTATTTTTAAATAAAAGCTTTTTAAATAAATGTGTGGGACCCATCAATTGTCTTTTTGCTTTTTTTTTATATTTTTGTTATTCCTTATTTATTTAATTTATGTCAATATAAAATTATGGCACAAAAATAATTTTAACCCCTAACGTTTATAATTTCTGTTATTTTGGTCATTATTTTGTTAAGGATAAATTTGGCCCTTAGTATATATCATTTTGTCAAACTACTCATTTTTTAACTAACATCTCGATTAAACCGTTAAAAATTTAAACAGTGATGGCATGTCAATATTCTTACTTAAAAAATATATTTCTCAACTATTTAAAAAAACTAACAAAAAATAAGCGTAAACAAACAACTAAATCATCACAAAAAATTTAACGCGTAAACACAAAGTTAATAAACGAATTTTTAAACCTAATTCAAATTTCTTAAACCCCAATTTAAATTTCCGTATCAATTCGAAACCTATAATTTTTATTTTATTTTATGTCATTTTTAGTGTTTTCGTAATTTTTTAAATTTCATATAAATTTCATTTGATATTATTTTAAAAATTCATTTTCAAATATTAAATACCAAAATCAAAACCTCAAACAATCTGTATTAAATTAAACATTAAAATTTCAAAACCCTAAATTAAAGAAATAAAAACTCAGGTGATTAGTATCAAAAGTGTTCTTTAATTAAATAATAGGTGATTTATACAAGTTTTAATAACTGCGTCAAATTTCTCTGTAATATTTTATCTATTGGTTCAAAGTGCTTCAAATTTTAAAGAGCAAGATTTGATTCAAAGTGAATTCAAATTTGAGGGTAAAATCTTATTTGTTTGTATGGTATGTACTGTTGGATTTAGAATAAATTTACTTTGAAAATTGTAGACTGGTTTCATGAATCTTAGCTAGAATTTTAAATCCAACACAATTTATGATTAACTCTATTCTTTTCAAGGTTTTTATTTTTGTTTTAATTTAATTATCTTTAATAGTTTAAATAGGCTTAAGGGCTCGTGAAGCCCCTGTACTTTTGAAAAAAAAAATCAATTAAGCCCTTAAAGATTTTTCGCACTCAATGTCACCTTCAAACCCCCAAAATTAACCATTCCGACCCTTTGACTGACAGAATTCATTGTTGACCGTGATAGTGTTGACATGGTGGTCCATGTTAAAAGAAAGTGATGATGTGGAAGAGAGCTTAATTGATTTTTTTTAAGTTTGAGGGTTTAAATGATTTTTTAATAAAGTTTTAGGGCTTATTTAATCTTTAAGTAAAAATAAAAAATAAAAAATGTTAAAATATTCTAAAATAAATATTAAAATTACTAAAAATAAAAATAATATAAAAAACATATGACCATTTTAATAACAAAATAAGATTAAAATTATGTTCTAACCTAATAAGTAGTGTAAAATCTTAAGTACACTCCAATACATATGATGAAAACCCATATCAAAATATAGTTGCATACCTTTTATTTGACTAAACCAGCTTTCACGGAATTCAAGTTAGAAAATAAGAAAAAATTAAGAAACACTCTTGCGGTATACAATGATTATATGGTGCTTGATTTTACTAAATAGTTTTCCCCATCCGATCAAACAATAAATTTCATATTGTTCGATGCATCCAAGCAGTAATATCATAGGAAAATCCAAGCCTTTTTTATAGTGAGATCACTTCTATGGTCAAAGAAGAATTCTTTTTATATTAAAAAATGTAACTTTGCATCTCTAAAAGTTTATTGATATTTTTAATAAAATTTTATATTTTTCTAATATTATAATATTTTTTATATTTTAATTTAATTCAAATAATTTCTTAATTTTATTTTTTTCTTAAAGATTAAATAAGACCTCAGTCTTTCTAACAAAATCAATTAAGCCCCTCTAGACATGTCATCATTCACATGTGGACTGTCATGTTAGAACTGTGAACCGCCACGTCATCATCGTAAACTGCCACATCAACATCGTAACGGTCAACGATGGAAACCGTTAGTTAAAGGGTCGGATTGGTTAATTTTTTGGGTGTGAGGGTGACATTGGGTGCAAAAAAATATTAAGGGCTTAATTGATTTTTTTAAAAGTTTATGGGGTTCTCGAGCCCTTAAGCCTTTAAATTTTAAATAAAATTTTATTATACATGAAAGTATGTAACAAGTTAGATTACATGTCATTTAAAATCTATTATCACATGTATATGTCATATTATCACTGTTAACGGTCTAATCAACATGATAATTAAAGAACGAGTAATTTGACAAAAATATATAGGTGAGGCCCAAATTTATCTAAAAAATGAGAGACAAAATGTCAATAATTATAACAAAGTTGAAAAGTTGAGGGTTAAATTATAACAAAGTTTAAACTTTTAAAAAATAAATAAGAGAAAAAAGTTAAAATTTAAAAGAATAAGAAAAAAATAGTAGTGATGAAGATGGAGACTAATTTGAAAAAGACAATTTTAACATTATTTTTAAATTAAGATTAAATTTTGTGGTGGGTCCCAAAAATTTATGTAAAAGAATTTATTTAAAATTAAAAAAAATAAATAAGAGAAAAAAATAGTGGTGTATATCGATGTATAACATTACTAGTGCATATCAATGTATGACATTTATTGTAGATTCATCCCAAGTAGGGGTGAGCAAAACTCGACTCGACTCGAAAAAATTGATATTTTTTTTCAATTTCGAGTTATTCGAGTCGAGTTATTCGAGTTGTTCGAGTTATTCGAGTCAACTCGATTAACTCGAAAAAATTTCGATTTCGAGTCGGTTTGGAATTTGCCCAACTCGAAAAATTGAAAAATTGAAAAACCGAATTTTACAGTTTTACAATTTAATCACTGATTTCATTTTTCTTCAATTCCTCCTTCATTTTAAGTCCATTTTTTATCAAATTTGAACCACATATTCCTAAACTAGCGTAGAATACATATTTATCTTCAATTTATATTTTTAAAATAAATTTCATAATTTTTCAATTCAGCCCCTTAACTTTGTATGATTTTCTCATTTCTTCAATATCTCCTTCGTTTTAAGTTAATTTTGACCAAAATTGAACCATATGCTCCTAAACCAATGTAGAAACTAGAATACCTATTTAGCTTCAATTCATATTTTTAAATTAAATTTTCTACTTTTGTAATTTAGCCCCTCAACTTTGAATGTTTCCTATTTCTTTAATTTCTCTTTCGTTTTAAGTCTATTTTTTACCAAAATTAAATCACATGATTCACTAACACTATATAATATCTATATAACTTCAATTCATATTTTTAACAAATTTATTCTTTTTTTTAATTTAGCCCTTTAACTTTATATTTTATTCAATTTGATCATTCAACCGATTTTTTTGTAATTTTTTTCTTTACATCAATTCATTGACTCATTTATACCCTCATCAGTACTTTATCCTTAAAAGTTCCTTATTTAAAAATAATATTATAAATATATTTTAGAAGTTTAGATGATATTTTTTTTATTAAATAACATTACAAATCTTACTTATGCATGTGAAAAGTAATATGAATATATATATATATATATATATATATATATATATATATATATATGCATATCTTATATGAATAGAGAAAGTCGTTTAAATTAGAATCAAATCGTACTATAACATGATAAATAATTACAATTAAATTTGTATAGAAACTCGAAAACTCGACAATATAATTCGGAACTCGAAAAAAGTTTGTTGCAATTCTCTTTTTTGAACTATTATGTTTTTGTTTTTATTGGTTTGTATCTTTTGACATGTGATGTTGAATTTTCTAAACTCTACTGTGTTATTTGCTTTAGTTATTAATATATTTTAGGGTACTCTTTTCCTACTTCCACAATCTTTGGTCTCGTCTTGGCGTTACCTAGATAAGAAGGAGGTTTTTAACGAGGCCCGTAGTTTATAATGGAAGGTTGAATTTTCTTTTTGTTGGTTTGATTGTTACAATTGAAATTTGGACAGGTTTACCTTGTTTGATGAAAAATGTGTTCTTATTTTTGTGCTTTTAGAATCATTGTATTGTTTAGTCATAAGTCAATTTATATGTATGTAGATATAATTCAAAATCTTTTTTTACACATGTGAAAAATAATATGAAGAAATATATATGTAGATATAAATAGAAAAATGTTTAAATTAAAACCAAACTCGAAAAATCGAATCGACTCGAACTCGACTCGAACTCGCTAAAATCGACTCGAATCGAAAAAATTTCAATTTAAGTTCAAGTTGTAAAATATGACGATTGAACTCGAATAACTCGAATTTTTTTGACTCGACTCGACTCGACTCGCTCGAACGCTCACCCCTAATCCCAAGAACAAGCACTATCATATTTTAATGCATTCGTATAACTCGATTCAGAAAAATAAAATTTATTGGCTTGACTTGACATGAAAAAATTTAACTTGACTTTATTCGAATCATAATTTCATAAAGTCGGCTTGAAAAAATTTCTAATGAAGTTTGAGCTATAAAATGAAACTCGAATAACTTGATTTTTTTAATAATTAATGGATATGTTTTTAAATTTGAGTCGAGTCCCTCAACTATGACTGATATATGTATATCACATACGAGAACATACAAAAAAATATATATGTATATCATATATAATTATAAAAATAGTTTAAATTAGAACTAATTAGTAGAACAACACTATAAATTTTTATAAAATAAGTTTAAACCTAAACTCGAACAGCTCGAGTTAAATTTTATAACTGAAAAAAATTAAATAAAATTTTAATTGTAAAATAGAACTGGCTTTATCTCAAGTTTCTCGAGTGCCAAACAGGTTGTAAGGATGAATAAAAAAGGGCCATAGCTTGGTATGAAAATCAGCCCAGATAAAAAAGCCCTAGATCGAAACCCCGAGGGTTTTAGCCTTTAGGAATCGATTAAATAAGCAAGTCTGCCTTGCCGCTTTCTTCTCTTCCTCCCTGTTTGCTTCCTTAGAAAACACTTTCCAGGAAAACGATAACAAGGGCTGTAAACGTTCGATGGCTCGGGTAAACGAGCTTTTCGTAAGCTCCAAAGCGGAGCTTAAACGGAAGCTGAAGGAAAAAAAGAAAGGAAAATCTGGCGGTTTCGAGTCCTTAAACCTCAGCCCTAATGTCTACAGAGGAGTCAAGCGGAAGGGATATAGAGTCCCAACGCCAATTCAACGCAAGACTATGCCTCTTATTCTTGCCGGAAACGACGTCGTTGCCATGGCCCGGACAGGTTCGGGGAAAACGGCGGCTTTTTTGGTCCCCATGCTGGAGAAGCTGAAGCAGCATGTGCCTCAGGGCGCTGTCCGGGCTCTCATTTTGTCTCCGACCAGGGATTTGGCCTTGCAGACATTGAAGTTTACCAAGGAATTGGGAAAATTTACAGGTTTCTTCTTTGTTATGATCTGGATTTTTACGTTAATTTTTGGTTTTTATGTTTTTGACTGATTAATAACTTAGAATTTTGATTTTTTTATTAACAAAGTGCACGCCTTTACATGTAGCCTGCATTATTCTTTAATGATTGTTATATCGGTAATTTGCGTTAGATGCAAACGGAAATTTGTTTTTTATTGGCATGCCTCCATTGATGGCAACTTATAAAGAAACTGTTGTGTTTATTCTAGACCTTCGAATTAGTTTGCTTGTTGGCGGTGATAGCATGGAAAGTCAGTTTGAAGAGTTAGCACAGAATCCCGATATTATTATTGCTACTCCCGGTAGATTGATGCACCATCTAGCTGAAGTTGATGATATGTCACTCCGTACAGTGGAATATGTGGTATTTGATGAAGCTGATTCCCTCTTTGGCATGGGTTTTGCTGAACAATTGCATAAAATTCTTACCCAGCTTAGTGAAAACCGTCAGACCTTGCTCTTTAGTGCAACTTTACCCAGTGCCCTTGCAGAGTTTGCTAAGGCCGGTCTGCGAGACCCTCAACTTGTGCGGCTTGATTTAGAAACCAAGATTAGCCCTGACTTAAAGCTTGTTTTCTTCACCTTACGTCAGGAAGAAAAACATGCTGCACTGTTGTATTTGGCAAGGGACCACATTAGCTCTGATGAGCAAACTTTGATATTCGTTTCCACGAAACATCATGTAGAGTTCCTTAATGTTTTGTTTCGAGAGGAGGGTATCGAACCTTCTGTGTGTTATGGTGATATGGATCAAGATGCTCGGAAAATTAATATTTCGAAATTCAGATCAAGGAGAACTATGCTACTTATTGTGACAGATGTTGCTGCTAGGGGTATTGACATACCTTTACTAGATAATGTTATCAACTGGGACTTCCCTCCAAAGCCCAAAATTTTCGTTCATCGTGTTGGACGGGCAGCAAGGGCTGGTAGGACTGGTACTGCATTTTCCTTTATGACATCTGAGGATATGCCGTACCTTCTAGATCTTCATCTATTTCTGTCAAGACCAATCAGGGCTGCACCTACTGAAGAGGAGGTTTTGCAAGATATGGATGGGGTGATGAATAAAATTGATCAAGCAATTGCGAATGGAGAATCTGTTTATGGGCGCTTCCCCCAAAACATTATTGATCTTATTTCGGATAGGGTTAGGGACTTGATTGATTCATCAGAAGAACTAAATAATTTGCAAAGAACATGTGCAAATGCTTTTCGCTTGTATTCCAAGACTAAACCTTTGCCTGCTAGGGAGTCCATTAAAAGGGCAAAGGATTTGCCCCGTGAAGGGTTGCATCCTATCTTCAAAAATGTGCTGGAAGGTGGTGAATTGGCAGCGCTTGCATTTTCTGAACGCTTGAAAGCTTTCAGGTAATTTCTAAATCATTTTATCTGCAATTTAGTATGCGTTGTTAAGTGATTCTGTCTTCTTGACTTCCCATTTTAACATAATTAATGATTTACACTAGACCCAAGCAAACCATTCTGGAAGCTGAAGGTGAAGCCGCTAAATCAAAGCATTTGCAGGTGACTCTGCAATATTTATATTATGGCATTTTCTTTCTCTTGTTGATGATTTTTCTTTAAATTGTTAATTTTTTTGCTTTTGGTTCTTACCCTTTTTAAGAAAGTTTCTTTTCAACATCTTGCTCTTTACAAGCTGGTTTGAGAATTATGATGGATTCTTTTGGTCATACAGTGGGTCGATGTGATGAAAAAGAAGCGAGATATACATGAGAAGATCATTAATTTGGTTCATAAGCAGCGCTCTAGCAAACATGTGGAAGAGGTAACTTTACTATTTGGAGATTATTTACATAACAATAAACCCATCAAGTAGTAGTACTCATCCCTCCCACCATGCATCGGCACACACAATCTGAACTTCTGAAATTGGTAATTGGTATGTGTTCTTCTTAGTTTCCGCACATTTTAGTCATTTTTAGAACTAGATAGGTATTGTGAACCATTTTCTTCTGATCTATTTTCAAATTTTGCGGTTGTTTTTAGAGGTTCCAAATATTATGATTTTGGTAAAAGAAGATGGTTTAGACCTATTCTATTCACAAATATGATATATTAGGAATATTTACACTTCGTTTTCAAGTTTTTGGCCATTAATTTTATTCTATGGTCTCATGTCATTTGCTCCTTTCAATTTAAGTTCATCTTTGATGCTTGCAGGAAATTCAATTCGATGATGCTTTTCCAAAGATAAATGAGAAAAAAGGTTTTTTCCTTGCCACTTATTTTTTTCTTCCTTGTTGGAGCCCTGTCTAACTTCCCGATTGAAGACCTTAATGTTGAAGGAGCTTTTTTAATTTTTTTATTATGTGTTTACTGGGAGTGGAAGAGTGAAGAGGGTAACAGTAGCTATATTTTTGGTTTGAATGGTTGTGGTTATCAAAGCTCACAAAAAATATTCGTCTTTTCTGCCACATTTGTGCGCCACAGGCGAGTTGCCTTCAAGTGGGATAAATAAAAATGAACACTTAACCAACTAGTAAAAGCCAGTAAAAGTTGTTAAACAAAAATACATGTTTATGCCTTTGTGTGTCCATAAACCTGTATATATGTATGTTCATTGATAAATGGTGGATCTTCTTGGAGCTTTAATTATTTTTGGTTTTTTCAATAATTAGATTTCTTTTTCTATATTAGAGAAGCGTGGTTCTAAAAGAAAGGCAAGGGATTTCAAGGATGAGGAGTATTACATAAGTTCTGTACCATCAAATCATGTATGTTCATATCTTCCAATACATGTTCTTTTCAATTGTGGTCTCAATGTGTAAAATATTTAATTTTTATTTGATTTTATTGTCTAATTTGTATCTTACAATTTGTGAAGCTTGCTAATGCTAACGAGATTGTGTGCATATTGCTATCATTTTCAGCATTCAGAGGCTGGTCTCTCAGTAAGAAGTAATGAAGGGTTTGGATCAAATAGGTAAGTTTCAGATCCTGATGATACCTTTTTATAGCTCATTTTGCACTTTGGTTCTTTCCCCTACCTAGTGAGGAGTTGGTGATGTAGAAATTTAAATTTCTGGAATGGTTTGGAACTTACCTTTTTATGCCTGAGAAAATGCTTCATGACAAGCCATCAACTTATTATGCCATCTAAATTCCTTGCATATTTGGCCCCTTTCTGTCTCTGGCTTCCATCATGTCTCGGTATCACAGCTGCATTTGCATACGTTGCTGTGGAAAAAGATTATGCTTTAGTTAAGATGTGCATATGTGCTATCATAATGTGAGAAATGAGATTAGAAGATGACGTTTAATTTTGCAATATATGCATTTAATTTTGGATTTCCCCCCTTTCTTGGAGTGGTCGCACTCATGCTGTTAATTTTTGCATTTGAAGGTTGGAATCTGCTGTACTGGATCTTGTTGCTGATGATAGTGGAGGCTTGCAGAAACAAAAATCAAGATATCATTGGGATAAGGTGCATAGGACTATTTGAATACTGATCTTTTATTGTTATCCTAAATAAATAAACTCTTCTGAACCTTTTATATGCAGAGGGGTAAAAAGTACGTCAAATTGAACAACGGTGAACGTGTTACAGCTAGCGGAAAGGTATTTTTCATAATCCTTCTAGATGTTCACTTTCCTTTAGTTTCACCTTTCAAGCTTATTGGTTTAAGTAGTTAATTTGGATGCTAGCCCTCTAACCAGAGCCAGTGAGCTGTTCTGGTGCTACATTGAGCTAGATGGTCATGCTCATTCTTTCATTTATATATGTCCCTGGTGTTCGGTACATCTCACTTTAGTACTTCTCTTTTCTGTTATTTTCAGGTTAAGACAGAGAGTGGTGCCAGAGTAAAAACTGAGAAAACAGGAATCTACAAGAAGTGGAAAGAACGATCTCACAGAAAGGTCTCTCTCAAGGGAACCACTAATGGAGAGAATGCTGAGGCAACAAGTTCATCAGGTTGGATTATGAATCCCCCCTGCTTCGTATTGCTGTTGTGTTCTGATGATAGAAAAAATACATTATTTATTCCGGAAAAATATTTCATGCAGGAGACTACCGCTCACGTGGTAATAATGGTAGGAATTTCAGAGGAAACAAGAAACCACAGCACTCTGTGCCAAATGCTCATGTGCGTTCAGAGATCAAAGATTTGGACCAAGTGCGAAAGGAAAGGCAGAAAAAGGCAAATAAAATTTCATACATGAAGGGAAAAGCGGCCAACAAGAAAAAGGGTAAAAACTTCGGTCGAGGCGGTAAAAGAGGAAAGTCCAAGTAGCCCTGATTCGACTGTTGCAGAGTCTTCTCGAGAACCAGCACTTGCTATAACCAGAAGGGGATTCCAAAAGTTTCTGAACTTCCAAAACTTGTTTTAATTAGCATTACATAATGCTTACCCTTTTGTTATGTCATTGGGTGTTGGTAAGAATTGGAGTTGGCAATTGTTTTGTTTGGTTGAGGCCTTGGGGGAGAAAAGAATTTTGGTTTATGTAGGCTTCTTTGTCATCTCAATTTTGTACTTTTTTTGAAACTAATGTTGATGGATTGAAACTTTCATTGTAATTCTTAATTTTACAATATTATATATATTGTTGATTTTATTATTTTATATTTCTGAATATACATAAATCCAATACAATGATTATTAGTTATTGAAGGTTAAAAATATAGATTCTCATAAACTTTATAAATAATACAAATATTTACAGTGATAATATGATTATTACCATGAGTTCAAAAGTCTCTCTGCATTTATATGCATACATGTATATATATGTATGTATATGTATGTATGTATATATTATATAGAAATGAAGGACCGATGAGCCTGAACCGCACAAGCACAGTGAACAGACGTTAAGTTCAGGCAGCCACTCATAACAAGGGAATGCCTTCCAGAGCAGGTATGAAGTGCAGGGAATGTATCGCATAACGCCTGGACAGCCGACGGAGTCAGGGCTGTACACTGGCTTATATTCAGACTTTTCAGGCCACCATCATCGTATCTACCTTTCATTGACTCCCACATCGAACCCCTGTTCTTCATTCGGCTTTGAGCCAGCGAGTACATTGCCCTGTCCGTGATGTTGCGACAATAGTACAGTCCGAGCGACCTCAAATAGAGGCATTCGTTTGCTAAAGCAATCACGCTATCATCTGCAGTAATAAGTTCCATCAATCTTCATCTCTAGAACATGTCATGGTTACTTACATTGCAAAATAAGCACTGGATTGAAGGCATATATACCTGTTATGCGAACGCAACCGCACAAGTCCAGACATCGAAGATCAGGGCATCCATATGCTAAACTCACGACTCCCAGATCACCGACATTGTCACACCATCCCAGATTTAAAGATTGCAACATATTGCAGTTCCGTCCAATAGCCTGTGCATATAAATGATTCAAGCAATTCGTTTATCTTTTTTATGGACGAACACCATTTTTTTTTCCATCAGCAAGTAAACAAAAACCCATCGTAATACCGTTTCATACCTGCAATGCATGGTCGGTTGCAGCTTTAACACATCCACAGAGGTTTAATATTTTTAGTTTTCGACAAAAGTTGGTCAAATACGCGAGAGCTTCGTCACTAAACGATGTGCAGCCACTGATGTTGAGCTTTTTAAGGTTGGGACAACCGTGAGCCAACGCATACAATGAGTGATCACTAAGCTTGAAGCTTTTGCTGAGGTCCAGGTCCTGCAGATCGTGACAAAACTTTGAAATAGTCTCGACAGCTTCGTCTTCGAGCTGAGGATTCTCTTGGCGCAATATTAGGGTTTGCAACTTGGTGAATTTCGGCGCAAGAGACAGAACCAAGTTGTTCATGTTCTTTCTACACCTGAAGTAAGATTTAGACAACAAAATTATTAGCAAGTTGAGTATAGAGGGAATAAAGATACAAAAGGGTAGGTCCTACGTTTATCTTAACCAAAGATAAGACCAAAAAATGACATTAATGGTTGAAAAAAACCTGTCAAACTCCACAAAACACAGACAAATCTAAATGCAGCTAAGCAAAATATCGCAACGGGAGCTTCCTCGAGTTGTGATTAATGTATATGAACCGTATGCAGAATTGATATCATGCATATAGAGCACCGAGAAGAAGGTGCACACAACACAGCAGCAAAACACAAACATCAAACAATTGTTGACAAGGAAAGCTAAAAGAGACCACATACCATGAGAGACAGAGTCGTGTGAGGCCGAAGCAAATGGCATCCCTCCACCCGCTACAAACACCGGAAGCAACGATAGCTGTCCGATCATCGACCAGCAAAATGATTCTTAACAGAAGCTCCACAGGGATATCTTTCCACTCGGTGATCCCGACACGGTTCATCTTAGCTCCCTTAACCCCACCATTTCCAGCTGCAACCATCATCAGCTTCTCAAAGCATAAGTTCAAGTCTTCATTTCCCACTTTAGCTTCAGCAATCATTTTTCAATTCCTCTTTTCTTGTTTTCCCTTCTCACCACCGCCTTTACACAAACTTATATGTATATGTTTCCAAAGAGATTACAATTCTTGATCCTATAACCATTAAAAATGGAGAAACCCCCCCCCCCAAAAAAGTTAACATCAAATTCAATGAGAAAAGTGTATAGAAAAGAACAACAAAACCCATGTGCCAAAAGCCTTAAGAAATGTAAAAGTGAGGCATGAAAACAATCAAATTCCTTGGTCTTCTAGAGTTTTCTTAAGCAGGGATTCAAATAGTGTTCTGCTGCCGCTACATGATTAGCAGCACCGTCTGAGACGATTAAAAATAACGGTCCGCAATGATCGTAATAAAATCCTATGTCGCGAACAAAAACGCAGTCGCAACCGTAATTTAAATCCATGTTCTTTTAAGTTCCCAAACTAAATTATACCATCATTGAAAAAGAAACCATTTTAGCCATGTAAAGAATTGCAGAAACTGGTCAGTTAAAAGGGGAAACTAAAGCAATCCAATTTATTTGATTGTATTATTGAAGAACAAGAAATTACAACTTCATGGCATAAAGAAGATAGGAATTTGAAGCAGCTTCAAAATCAGCATATGCAAGTGATAATTCCCAATAACAAAAAAAAGAAAAGAAAAGAATGAAATTGTGGGAGATTTCATATACCTTATTTTTCTGGGTTTCCTGTATTGTTTACAAATTCATTTGGCTTTTTGTTTCTGGTTTCTCAAAGAGATTAGAGAAAGAAGCAAGGGGAAATGAGCTTATAAAAAAGAAGAAAGGAAAGCGAGGGAGGAAACGTACGAGAGAGTTTGGGACATATAATATGCCACGTGTCGGAAATTCAACGGTTGGATTCCGGTGGGTCCATCTTTTTATAACATGAAATTTGATCGACCTTAATATCTTAAAAGTAACGAAAAGAACCGAGTCAAAGACACTTGAAGTTTTGATCCAAAAAACAAAGAGACTTTAAGTTCGGTAATAAATGAATCGAGTTTGAATAAATAAATTTATTTATTTATTTTAGTTTAACTATTGATATTGTAGTTGATTAATTTAGACCGCGTACTATAAATGATTTATTGTCTTATCTCACTAGATCAACGAGTCGTTGGTAATAAATAAATTTTTATTTATATTTATTTGTTTATTTTTAACTTTATTCGTATTTGGTTTATGTTCTTTAGAAATTTTAAAATTATGTGTGCTTTGTGTTAGTGTATATTTAAAATTACAACTTCATGGCATAAAGAAGATAGAAATTAAAACTTCATGGCATTAAATAAACTAACATAAAGCGCACATAATTGTGTTAGTGTTTATTTAAAATTATATGCGCTTTACCAATAAGTGTTGGGTGTATTGGTAATGCACATTGTACTTCTAAGGAAAAGACATAAGTTTAAACCTTGGAGACAACATTGTTGGGAGAGACAGTCTCGCACCTTGAATATGAATCGTTCATTTAATGCTCACAAATATATTTATGAATATATAATTCGACATACAGGCAAACAATTAAAAGTATGGTCATGAATAATAAATAAACCATAAATGAACAATTTTTATTGATTTTTTTAACTATAAATAATCAAACATAATACTTATAGGATAATTATTCAATATACGTGGTGAAAACAAATTGTTTTCACAAGTGCCTTAATTTTAAGATTTAGAATTAGATTTTAGGGTTTAGAGGTTAGATGTTTATCTTTAGTGGTTTAGAATTGATGAGTTGTGGTTAGAATTTAAGGGGTGTGGTTATAATTTAGAGTTTATACGTTAAAATCCAAATCTCTAACCATATTACCATAAACTCTAAACCCTAACATCTAAACTCTTAATTCTAGCTCTAAATTTTAATCACAACCCCTAAATTTTAAACAACTAAACCTAAACCTATAATCTCTAAACCCTAAAATCTAACTATAAACTTTAAAACCAAAACACATGTAATTTTTTTTTTCCACTACTTGTGTATTGAACATAAATTTATACTTGTATTATAAATAAATTTAAGTATCTTTTATTGAAAAATTTTCAACTTTAAAGTTTAGATGCACAAACAAACAAATGAAATGAAATGAAATTTTATTCATAGTCATTCGTGAATAAATAAACACAAATGATTTTGGTGACATAATAAATGTATCGAATACATATTTGTTCAAATTCATTCATTTAATAAATGAACATAAATATTATTAGTCATTATTTTAATTAAATAAACGAACCACATACAAATAATTCCTCGGATGCTCTGTTTATTTATTAAAGTAGTTAGAATTAAAAAATTCTTGTCATTTTTGAAAAAAATGATAAATAGAAAATATTAAAACAATAATTTTAGCTTATTTTATTTATTCTTAAAAGAATATATTTTAGGATTAACCTAAAATGTTTTTTAAGGAAAAAAACTGAAGCCGCACGACACGGAAAGAAAAGAATCAATATATTGTACTTTATTTTTTATTTTATTCTCTAACGGGTGTGGCATATTAGTAAAGTAATATATATTGTTTTATTATATTCAATCCAAATTACTCGATAATAAATCAAATAGATATAGTTATATTAATAAAAATAATGCATAATGCTAAAAAATAGTTTCATCTACTTAGGTTATTTTAACTCAAAATAAAATGTTAAAAGTAAAAATGAACTAAAAAATATAGGTCAAAATGATCTTTCCATAAAACGTTAGGGGCATTTTTTTGGCATTATACCTATATATGTGTGTGTTTTTAATTAAATGTGTAATTTAATACATTAATTTTATTTTTGTGTAATTATATAAATAAAATTTTAATTTGATTCAATTTTTCACAAATTACAATTATCAACATAGCATAGTTTTATTATCATATATTGAAAATACAAAAAATTGTGTTAAGCAAATATAAAAAAATTAAATGGACATGTCTATTTTTCAAAATATGTATAACTGAATCAAAATAAAAGTTTTATGTTTATAATAGAATAAAGATCAATATTTCGTGTATATAATTGTGTCGAATTAAACTTCATGTATAAATTTGATACTTATTTCTAAGGAAAGAGCAGTGCAAGACAATTTATATGACGATACAGTTAGTGAAATATAACTTAAAATAAATGTAAACTTAATTTATTAATTTTGGGATGCGTTTTTTTCATTTTCCCTTTGCTTTTATATTTTAGTCAATTTCTTATCCATTTAAAACTTCTAAAAAATATGTTAAAGAAAACCTTCTGAATAATTATGTTATAAAAACCTTCTAAAGTTTAGCACTTAATTACTTTTAAATAAAAATAGTTTAATGAAATCATCTCATGTTTAATATATAATCAAATTAAATATAAATTTAAAATACTTTATTTTACTTAAAATCAAATATAATTTAATTTATAGTTCTTCAATATAATTTAAATAATTAATTGCTTTGATTTTTTTTTATTTTGTAATTAAAAATAGAGGAAATGAATAGAGTAAATTGAAATAACATGATAAATAATAATATGAGTATAATTTTTATTTTATTTAAAATTTACTTAATAAATAAATTCCAAGGAGTTCATGAGTCTTTCTTCAAATCTCAAGGGATAAAAATGTAATTTTCAAATTATAATGAAAATATACTTTAGGCCGAACCTCAAAGGGATAAGCGCCTTTCACCCATATACTTATATTTAGGCTTAATATCTAGTTTAGCCCCTTTATTTTAACTAAATTTTCACTTTGATCCTTTTGCTATTTTTTTGATCAGTTTGCTACTACTTTAGGTTCTGGACAGTTTTCTTTAAAGAAAACATTTAATACACATGACGTATACCGATTAGGTCACATTTTATTGGAAAAATATCAAAAAGGGTTAAACCAATAACGAATTGAACATTGAAGAGTCAAGCCGGCCGAAAAAATAGTAAAATGACTAAAGTGAAATTTGTTAAACTAATTCAAATTAAATATTAAAAAAAATTATTGTGAGAATGATCATTCTAATTGTTGGTACATAAAGTAGCAAACATCGAATAAGGAAGGTGGAAGATAAGACAAAGGTAGTTGGTGTCGGTTTCAGACAGTTCACCCTTATTGATTTGGGATAAAGAACATCAATCAACATGACTGTTAGAATAAAGAAGCTATGGAAGAAGAAAAGAAGAGGTCATCTATCTTGTTTCGTTATACTTTTCTTTATGATTAACTGGGTATACATAGCCTCTGGTATTACAATGGATAAGACAACGTTAGACCTAATGATAACTTATGGACTAATAGCAAATATAGGCACAATGTTTGTTTTCAAGATCATTCAAGCCTTCAATAATATGGGTCTTCCATAAAGCTCGCCTCCAGAAGAACTACTGTCATGAGTTATTTCAAGAATCACTAAGTGCGGTAACACTGAAAATTATTTTTAGAGTTCTTTAAATGTGAAAATAACAGGTGTACACTAATCTAATTTGTTATATACATAATATCAAAATTTAAACTATGATTTTTGTCTTTTATTTTTAAATAATGATTATTGAAAGAGATAATTGAATCGAAAGGGAAAGAATGTGAGGACAAATGAAAAATTAGAAAACAAATCATTTTCACAATTTTGTTTCTTTCCCCTTATCCTCTCCTTCCCATATTTATTTACATTTTATCTCAACTCAAACTATTATCTTTTTCTCATATTTTAACTGAAAATTGCAAAATATAAACGTTGATTGTTAAACTTCTTAAAGTTAATAGCATAACTAATCATGATTTAGGGACCATTAATTCCTATTTTATGAATATATTCGTTTTTGATCACTAACCTTTAATGGGATTTTCGGACATGATGTGCAAACAAGATTTCATGCACTTTCTAGAATATCTACCATGTCTACATAAAAATGTTAATTAGAACAATTCATTATCCAAAATATTATCTTTTCTTTAAGCTTCTTATTAGTATGTCGTATTAACAAAAATAAAAAAGTTTTTAATATAATGATTGTGAACTGTAAGACGTTATTATACATTATTGATAAATACTGAAAATTTAAAAAAATTTAAGTTGAAAAAATGATAAAATTATTCTTTGTTCCCTAAAAATACAATCGTCATTACTCCTATAAGTTTAATTTTTTAAATAACTACAACAAATAATGTTGAGTCACACCATTTCTCTCACTTATCCGTTTAATTGTCTAAGCAAATGTCCATATTGTGAAGTCTAACAAACACAATCATTAAGTCGGATAGATCTAAAGACGACAAAACTCTCTCATAAAGTATATAATATTAAGATTCGGACTCAAACACATAATTTTATTGTGGATTGAGTATAGTTTAATTGATATTATTGTTAGTACAATTTATAATAAAATGTGAAATTGAATATGTTTAAATGTTTAATATTTTTCGATTTTATGGATGAGAAGTATGGATAGTGTAGTTATTGTACACTAAATATTCAAGAAAAGTGTAGTTTTATTTATTTTTAATTTACAATGAATAAAATTAAATTATAAATAAAAAATTAATTTGGTAAATTTTTATTTAAATATAATATATTTCCACACAAATTCTGCTTTCAAATATTGCAAGTAGGATTAAATATTTTATTGATAAATTTAATTAATGGAATCTTTCTTTTCGTGCTGTATTTTATTTATTTATTTTCTGAAATACATGTAATTTAGTTGTACATACTCTCAAGTATACGATAATATATATATATATATATTTGAAAACAATAATATATATATTTTTAATATAAAATACGATATTATAATTAATCATTGCCGCTGCTTCAATCTTTAATAAACAATACAATAATAATAATAATTGAATTTTAGAAAATAATAACGATAAGAGTAAATGCATTGATCACACGTACTTGATTTATGATTCTCATTTTAAAATAGCCTCTAAATTTTTTAAATATATTAGTTTCATCTTCAAATTATGGCTTTCATTCTGAATTACTAATTTTTAAATTTCTAAACATTTCAATTCATCATCAAATTATGATGTTTGTTTAAAATTGGTCCCCAAACTTTTAAACATTCAAATTTCATCATCATACTATTGTTTATACAACATCATATTATTACACAATTTTCATCATTGTTTACATATACTGATAATTTGAAGATAAAATTAAAGTGTTCAAAAGTTTAGAAGACCAGTTTAAAATGAGAGTAATAGTTTGAGAACGCGTGATGCAATCAACTCTAATAATAATCAGGGTCGTCCCTGGGCAAGGGCAATAGGGGCGCCCGCCCAGGGCCCCTACCCTGACCAAGGTCCATTTTTTCGAATATTTATAATTAGAATTTAATATTTTTTAATATTTTTTATTTAAAATTTAATTTTTTAATAATTATTATTAGATTTTTATTTTTAAAATTTATTTTTTTCGATATTTGTTATTAGGGGTATAATTTTTTCAATACTTGTTATTATAGGCTCGTTTTTTCGAATACTTGTAATTAGGTGCCCATTTTTTTTATTATTTATTGTTATTTCAATACTTGTTATTAAGGTACAAAATTTTCCATACTTGTTATTATGAGGCCAATTTTTCAGTACTTGTTTCTAGGGGCCTATCTTTTCTAATATTTGTTATGAGGGTCCAACTCTTAAATTTTATTTTTTCCAATACTTGTTATTACGAGTCTAATTTGTTTTTCAATACTTGTTATTTATGGTATATTTTCCCTAATATTTGTTATTACATGCATACACTTAAATTTTAATTTTCCAATACTTATTATTAGGGTTCTATTTTTCCCTATATTTGTTATTACAAGAATACTCTTAAAATTCATTTTTTTAAAATTTGTTAATAGAGACCCATTTTTTTATATATCACTTGTTACTAAGGGTCTAATTTCAAAAAAAAAAAAATTTAATACTCGTTATTAGGGGAAAGGGCGAGCAAAACTACATTCGACTCGAAAAAACTAATTTTTTTCGACTCGACTCGTCTTGACTCGAAAAAATTTCAAATAAAGTTTGAGTTGTAAAATAAAAATTCTAATCGTAAGGACTCGTAAACTCGCATAACTTGAAATTTTTTTACTCAACTTAACTCGATCGAACGCCCACCCTTAATTAGGGGCTTATTTTTTAAGTTCGCCCATGGGCCACCAAAATCTCAGAAACGGGTCTGATAATAATTAAATAGTATCTTTTCATTTACTTATCAATTTATTTATACTTTCTTGTTTTTACAAGTGATTGATGATTCCAAACGTAAGTTTGCGATATAGAATGAGATTTCTTGGATTTAATTCTTATCTTTATTCAATTACAAGTGATGAACTTGTGCCATGCAAAGTGTGTTGTATGATCCCCTTATCTCATTCCAAGTCAAACGTATGCTTCAACAAGTAATAAAGCCTTTCAAAACTCACAAACAAGCTTCCAATTTTATTTATGTATATTTACGGGTGTAATTGAGTCGAGTTTTAAGTTAATTTCAAAACTCCGACATCAGTTTAAATTTAATTAAGTTAAGCCATTAAAATTTTGGTGTTATCTTTTACAATCTATTGTCTTGTTTATGCAAATGTCTTTTATTAAATATATTTTTTAAAGAAAGAGTAACGATCTCATGACAAATGGTATTAAAGTGACCTTTTGACTGTCAAATTTCATATGTTAACAATTATTATACATGCTAAGTGTTTTATACCTTTTTATGTATTGACATCGTTTGTTCTTTACCTTGAATGACAGATGCTTTGTTGTATTTTTTTTTAGGTTATTCGGTTGGATTTGATTTATTCTCGATAGCTTAAATTGCTCAAGCTCAACTCGACAGCTTAAATTGATATTTTTATGTGGAAACCAAGTAACTTATAAGTACAAATGTCTTGTAAATTAAGATTAAGGGGAAGAGAAGCAAAGAAGCACTTGTCCGAAGTCCAAGCTTCAGAATTAGCAAGCATTTATTTTAAGACAAAGTAGGGGTAACAAGTTTTCCCATGGTTGACGTGCAAAAGCTAGCATTATTCTATACAGTTCAGGATGTCTGTAATATACCCTTTTTTCTCAAGCCAGGAATTTTTCCAGTAAGTTCCCAAAGAAGAAGCTTGTTTTAGCCCATCCACTCGTCTCGGCCTCGGGTGCTTTCGTACTAGCCGGATCCTTCTTCACGTTAAGCATCATCGTGTGTCCGATTTCTTTACGAAGTGCTTCGATCGTCTTCGCATCCACGGGATTACCGTAAGCATCTCTCACGTAGAAAACGTTCACCCCTTTCTCCCCGACCGTTGAGACCCCTGCTCTTCTAACGGACAATCCATTCTCTCGGAGAATCCTTGTTACTTCAGACAACAAACCAACTCTGTCCTTTGCGCAAAGCTCCAGGCTTAAACCCTGCATTTCGTTATTTGCATCTTAAAACGACACGAAAGTTGCAGTAAATATACACTGAGAAACAATATACTCTATTGAAGCAATGGCATAGCTTTGGTTTCTAAGTAAATCACATTCTTCTACATGGAATTTCGGGGTACACAAACATTCCAGAGTCTAGCATTAGAGGAACATCTACAACATTTTAACGGTTCAGATTCGGAATTCAGAGAATTAAGTGCAGATGAGCCATTTAGAAAGAAGATTTTTAGCTAAAAATCGGAACATGCTTTCGATTTATGCAAAAATGATGAATGGCTTAGAATGAACAGAACATTTCAGTTAGATGCATACTACTACTCACCTCGCTTACTCTTCTATGAATGGCGGCTTCGAGACATTTAACAACCCTTTCTTTCTCTCCTTCAGTATCAAGTATGCAGCCATCCATGTGGCGAATAAAATATTCCTACAATTCAGGAGACGTTAAGATAATTTATGTACATATAACCATATCCGATACCGTTTTCAGAAAGGCTATGACAGATGATGGGTTTACTTGTGAAGCATGGGGACCATTGGATGAGATGTTAGCATGAAAAACTACATATTGCATGTCAGTGAGTGTGCAGACAATGTCAAACATGAGCTTAGCTCGATCTTTGCACCGGACAGTAACAACCGAGTACCCTTTCTCCTCACAACGCTCGACTGTGATCTTTGGTTTGAAGGATGGAGGATAGTCCAACTCCGTTGTCACTCCACCACCTTCATAATCCCTATCTGCAAACAGCATTTGATGAAGCCGGCGATCGATATGTGTGAATCCCACGGAGAAGCTGGTACGAGCAACATTGTCATCGTCCTCACAACCACGTAGGATGTGCTTAAGCTGCTCCTCCATGATAGACAGTCTGTTCGGATCATCCACAGCCCCGCTTGTGGTATCATCATTGACATAGAGCACACATGCTATTCGTCTATTATGTGTCCATACTTCTGCAACAGTAACATTGAAGTGAAGGTTGGCAAGGACAGCCGATATCTCCGATAAGAGACCAGGCCTGTCCCTTCCAATGAGTTCTATTGCAGTATGATTACCAAAAGAGTGAACCCCAACACGTTTTTCGGGGCAGTTTTTCATCCCATCCGTAGTATGTCCCTTAGGTCCTAGAACCTATTAAAAGGAAAGTGCACATAAATGGTACTCAGATATGGACGCATAACATGGCAGTAGGCCTCATGAAGAGCGGAACGAGAGGGGGAAATTCATCATTTTACGAGCAGTATAATACACTGAGAAAGAAGAAAAGTTGAGGGGAAAAGATACGGCATACCCTCTCTATGTAATCAATGGTTTTTACATCGGTGATCTTTTTCCCTTGTTGATCCGTAACGTGAAACACTGTTTTCAAAGAAAAAAACGATCAAGTACTCGGTATTAGGAAGAAAGAAAAGGAGGATAGGGACAAGGGCAGCAGATGTGGTAATATTAGGAAAGGAATGTGTCAATGTGATGCCATTGTCCTGCTACAGCTATAACCATTTAAGTCGATGCTTATCGATAACTGATCGTTTATTAGTGTGTATGTATACATATATATATATATCATTATCATACCATCCATGAACCATCCACCATCAGAGGAGACATAAGCTTTGGTTATAATGAAATCAAGGTCTGTTAGTATTTGCACAACTTCCAGCAATATTCCGGGTTTATTCACACTGTCAACCTATACACAAAAAGAAAATGATTTAGCTTTTAGCAAAAAAAAAATGTTTGATTCCACACATGTAAGTTCAGAAGCTAGTGAGACATTAAATTTGTTTTGTATTGAAAATTTACCTTTACAAGAGTACAGTCATTGCAACTTGTGTTATCAACGGACACCCTGCCGGAAAAGGTACGAGAGACAGAGTTACAACTACACAAAGATGTTCACTGCTAAATGTGTCTGAAACTCTTCTCAAATGGTGTGTGTCTGTCCTTTGGTATGAAAAAAAAACTTATACCACCAAAATACAATTTTGTAACATATAATTAGAATCATATGTGTATTTTGTTAACTGGATCTTAAAAAAAGCAAGCAAGTGGATAAAGCGACAGAACCTTGGAGGATTGATTCTGACACTCAGGTTCTCATACTCGGGATCAAAGTATGGCCAACAAACTTTCGCCATTTAAACTGCAGCTTCACAATAATCTGAACGTGTTTTCGGTCTGTATCACAGCAGACATAAGCTTAGTTACCAGGTGATATGCATTAACTATTTAAGTAAGCAAAGAATCATTTGTGTTCTCTCCTCCATGACCAAACTTGACTTAAGCATGTAGGTACAAGATATCCGAAAATGGAGGAGGAGGACATCATGCATGAATTTGCTGATTTTTTTTTATAAGAAGCTCGGTAATGTAATAATCAAAACGAAATTTATCCGCGGACGGATCAATTAAAGTAAGTAGCAATCCAAAGGTTTCCAAACATATATCTAATGAACAAACAAATTGAAAAAGCCCCTAGCTTCACAAGTTCTATATCAAACGGCACGTAATCGAGGAGCCAAAAGGAGGAGCTGTAAATAAAAACGACGGAGAGTATATTGAATCTTTGTCTACGACTCGAAGAGATCTACCGTAACAAGAAAGTTCTTTGATGATTTAGCTTGTAGTTAAGGTTGCCTAATGTGGCAATCCCAGGTTGATGTAAATCAGGTTCACATTATGGCAACAAATATCTGCAAACAAAGTAAGAAAAGTTAATAAATATACAAAAGCTGATGCAAATCGAGCTATACCGACAATTCAAAACCGTTATAGTATCATAATATGGACTTATATCAATGCATAAGATCACAAAAGATTACTTTATAAACTTCATAGAGAAAAGATCATTAAATAAAACAATACAGGCTATGCAACAAAGGTACTTTATACCAAACTCAACTATGCTTAACTTAATACCTCAACTTTCCATACTGCAAGGTCACTCTCAAGCTCTTGCAACGGTACACATACCCTACCTTTCAACTTAAAGGATCAATCCCTTCAAGATTTCGAACCCGGAATAAATCATAAAACAGAATGTAATGCATTCCTTTTGAATCCTAGCTTTAAACGTTTGATACCTTTCAACTTTCATTCCTCAGTACGAAAATGCTTAGTTTCGATATAGTTGGTTTGTTTCGGTGTCACACTTTTTTAGTACACAAGGAAAGATGAAACCGAACCCGAAACCAAAAGTACTGTATGGTTAGAATTAACACTACCAAAGAAAAAGAACAGAACAAAATTGACCAAAACCTTTGAATTGGCATCCGGATTTGATTCTTAACGTTTACCCTTCTTTTTCCCTATCATCCACAAAAAAATAGTGTATATACAGCCATTAAAAATAACTAGCAGAAGCATCACCACCGTCTGATCCTAATTATGTAATCACAACCATCAAATTTTAAGGAAAATGAAAGGAATCAAAAGTAAATGGCACAAGTGGGGTTTTGTGTATTAATAATCTGAGTTGTATCCCAGAAGGAAACCTGCAAATTCTTAAGAGAAACACAGAAGAAAAAAACAAATCTTTCTCAGCTAGAAAATGAAAAGAAACATGAAAGAATAAATGGACACTCCAAGTAATGAAAACCCAACACAGAAAGGAAGACTGTAAATAACCTTTGAAAAAAACTTCAAGTTATACAGCTCTGCTTGCTTGCTTGCTTCTTCTTCTTTCTTCTTCACATTCTATGGTAGAAACAGAAGGGAAAAAAACAAAAAGAAAGCTTCTTTTTTTCTTCTTCTTCGTGTTGGTGAATGAATGGATCTTTTAAAAGAGAGATTCTATGCTTTTCTACGTTGGAATACCACTTTCATTGAGCCATGCTTTGTTTTCTAACATGTTTCAACGAAAAATCGATTTTTTTAAATTTCTTTTTTGTTGGTTTGAGGTGCAAATGGAAGCTGAGGAAAATGAGTGAAAAAAATGAACAGACAGATGCGAGTGGCGTTGGGATTTAAATAAGGCATAACGGTTACAAAAGGACGGAAATCCTGTTACTTTTCGGTCACCTATTTATGTTTTACGCCTCAAAATTAAATTTAAGCTTTAGAGTTAAAAAATTTAAATTAGGGTTTAGAAAATTTAGAGTAGGTGCATTTTTAGGGTATAAGATCGTAGTGTTTAGGATTTAAAATTTAGGCTTACGATTTAAAATTTAATTTTGTAATACTTTTTAGTGTTGAGACATAATTAAAGACACCGAAAAGGGGCAGAAGTTTTTTATCTGTTTCAAAAATGTCCAAACTATATATTTTTTTTGATGAAAGCTAAAGTGATTACAAGTAGTATCTGTTCTAAATATACAATCACCCTGCTGCAGCTGCTGGTGCTCAAACCCGTGACCTCTAGGAACAACAACCGTTCCCTTAACCACTGAGACAAGTTGGTTCGTACAAACTATATTATTGTTGGATAGTTGTCTAAACTTTATTTCAATTTCGGTGCTTAACCTTTCATTTCATAATTCATATATAAGTTTTGCCATAATAAACGTTTAAAAAATTTTATTATCCAATAAAAACACGATATATTTTTATTGTTTTATATAATTCTTATTTTAAAAAAATAAAAAATCTTTAATTTTATAAAAAAAATTAGAACTTTTAATTTTTCTAAAGAACCCAAACTCTAACCCTAAACACTTAAATCCCTAATTTTTCTCATTCAATTATCGATTCAACCACCACCATTCACTCTTGTCTTCGTCAGAATCGCACGACTGAAATCGACGAATGAATTGTCGATGTTCTGTCGACAAACATCCAACAATGAAGAAAAAGATACCGATTGAGTTTTTGACCGATAACTAGGGGTGTTCGCGGTTAACCAAAATACTATAACGGTTAACCTATAAGTTATATTTTTAGTGCAAAAATTATATGTTCTTAATGTAATTAGAGGGAAATGCATAGAGAATGTATCTAAGAATACATAGAAAATTAGAGACTCATTCTTAATGGTTAACCAACGGTTAACCATGAACACCCCTACCGATAACTAGAGAGTGGGGTGATAGACGATAAGGGAAATGTAATTTGAGGGGTTGATTGAATAAAATTAAAACTCTGTAGTTTTTTAAATCCAATAAAAACACAACATATTTATATTATTTTCTATATTTCTTATTTAAAAAAATTAAAAAATCTTTAATTTTATTAAAAAAACTTAAAACCTTTAATTTCTCTAAAAAAACCCCTAAACTCTAACCCTAAATACTTAATTCCTAAATTTGTCTAATTCGACCATCGATTCAACTACCACCATTCACTCTTGTCTTCGTCGGAATCGCGCGACTGAAAATTCCATCATTATATCGTCGAAAATCGATGAATGAATTGTCGATGTTCTGTCGACGAACATCCAACAATAAAAAAAGAGACCGATTGAGTTTTTGACCGATAACCAGAGAGTGGGGATGATAGACGATGAGGGAGATGTTATTTGAGGGGTTGGTTGAATGAAATTAAAACTTCGTAGTTTTTTAAGAAATTTAGAAATTAAATAAATAAAAAATAGGTCACATGTCATGTTTTAATTGGATGACAAATTTTTTTAACGATCGTCGCCGAAAAAATCTGATTTGAATTACAAAAATAAAACTTTAAACAACAATTCAACTCAAAACAAAATTTAAATACCTAACTAATAAAAGGTATAATTTAAACACTTTTGTTACATTTAAACCTTTAAATAACTAAATATAATAGTAATACATAATGATAAAAACATATTTTGTTTATTTAATAGTGATGTGGCCCATTCCGCTACATCATTCATGGTCTCAACTAATAAAAATTATTATTTTTGTTAATTTTTTATATCATCTTTTTACTAAATGAATCATTACTTATATTTAATGTAAATCAAATTTATAAAACATATTTTACCATATGAAATTCACTTGGTAAAAAGATGAGATATAAAAATTAACGACATAAATGACTTTTTTTAGTTGGGAATTGGCCTACGAAATAATTTATCATTCTTGTTATGTTTTGTGCAAGTGTAAGATTAAACCACTCTCAGTAGTGCGCGTGAGGCTTCACATGGTGCGTACGTGGATGATTTAAAAGTATCGCCAATATTTTAATAAATTCTTGTACTCTTTGTACATTTAAAATTTAGTCCTCCTATTTTTACTTTTAAAAATATAGACTATTTATGAAAGTTAAGTCCTCAAACGCCACTTTATTAAATTCAATTTTATTATAACGATATTTTTTTTGATCAATTCAAGTATGATTTTGTTTGATTAACGAACAAATTAAACAAAAAATTTTATTGGGAGTCTCTTTAAAAACCTCCCTATAATTTAGATGAAAGAAAAGAGTACCCTCAATAATATGTAAACGGTAAATCACCAGAGTACCACAAAGGAACATGAATCAAACCACAAAAGCGCCAAGACACTAACAGTAACACCACACATTCCTGTTGCAGCACTACACAATCACTCAACAGAGGGATAATTATACTCATTAAAAACAACCTCCTTACCCCACAAGACTACAGACAAGCTGAATAACCTCAAAACCCCAACCTGAGATAAACAAATTCAACATCAAATGACACTCAATAATAGCACCAACAAGCAACCATAATACAATACCAGTCCCAACAACAAACAAAAACTATGCATTACGAGCCTATCATACCAAAACTATGTAATCACATTATTACACGGAACCATGTTGTCTGATCCACTCCTCTCTTTGTTAGTGCATCTATCATGCCAAGAAGACTCTAGATGAAGCGAGACGTCTTTCAAACAAATAATAAACACCCCGAACATATAATAGCTAGTGCAAACACAAATCGATGCCAATGTCAAATTCTATGAACAATCGCCTCTGAAAAATCTTCTAACTTTATTTTTTGTAAAAGCGTCATCTCACACTGATATTGTTGCAACAAATTTTGCACCGACTCTGATCCTCACGTTCCACGACAACACATTCATCGCACCTAATTACTCTTTGTGATCCTTCTTTTCTAACAACTTTGTAATATTTTGACAATAGCCTCTTCATTCTCAATTATAGAAGCCCATAGGAGTTTGCCCAATTTAATTATCGCGCGTGTCTCCCTCAACAATGTATGCGGTAGATTTGCACCCTTAGAGTCACCAACTAACCCACTTGTCGACTTTTAAAATTATTGCTTAGGAAATTTACGCCGACCACCACTTTGGTTATGAACAGAATCACGCTTAACCGGTAATACCAAATTTAATATAATTTTTGACAAATTTTTACCAATATCAATATTATGTTAAGTTATATTATTTAAAGGCTCAACAAACGCCTCAAACTTAACATCTATCGCCTAATTTCACCGGCTTCTAACGATAAAGATTCAAAGTTCACTAGACAGTCTACCAATGCCAATTCATTTAACCCCCTATGACTAGATTAGTAGCAATTGAGCGTGAAATCATACCCACTTGAATATATAGAACGGAGCCTGAACTCATCTGAATTTAATTTTTTTATTTATTTTAAAATATCACATCAATAAATTTAGTTGAATTTTATTAACAAAGCTGACAACTGAACTTGAATATATAAATCGGAGGCAACAAAATTTGTCTACCGTTGATTTGCTATCAGAGAAGTTAAAGATAATTAAGGATGACAACGGGGCGAGGTGGGGCGGGTTTTTGGCCACCCGATCTATGTCATTAAACTCGACCCCGCCCCGCCCCGATTTTAAATATTTATTTAACTGGCCTGACCCGATATAGTAACACCAAAATTCGACCCACCCCGCCCGACCCGAAAATTTTAAAAAAAGTTAATATTTGTCGACGATAAAGATTAGATTCGACAAATCCTCTATCACAATCACAAATTATACTTTCAAGGGACTTTAAATCTATATAAAGAATAAAATAAATTTTAAATTACTCACAGGTTAAATTACATATTTAAAAGAATAAACTTGAATGACTGTTAGAATCGAATATATTAAAACTTGAATATCTAACAAAATTTTAAGATAAGCATAAATCCAAAAAAACAAAAATAGCTTAAAACCCATAAAAATGTTCATATGTAGTGATATTTTTTATAAATATATATATATATATATATAAATATATTAGGGCAAGACGGAACAAATTTTTTAACATATATCCGAACTCACCCCGTTTTCATGCTTTTTAAAGCCCCGTCCCGATCCCCAAATTTCATGTAAAAAAACCCAGTCGGTTGGCTCGGATTGAGACACCCCGGGTCAGGTGAGTTTGTCATCCCTAAAAATGATGAACGATGATGGGATGGTTAGTGTACGGAAAAAACAACTTTAATACATTTCCACTTTATGATTAAAGAATGGTTTTACTAAAATTTGGAATGGTAGGCCCTTTGTTCTCATCTTATATATTCTTTTAAAAAAGGGTAAACTACATAAATGGCCACCATACTATTAGTAAAGTCGCGATTTGACCACCTTACTTTTTTTAAGCAATTAAACCACCAAATTATTTAATTGGCTGCAATGTGACCACCAGCCGTTAAAAACTGACGGAAGAGGTGACGTGGCCGTTAATAAAATTAGTATAATTACACATTTAGTCCCCGAAATTTGTACATTTTATTAATTTGGTCTTAATTTTAATAAATAAAATAATTATATTATTTAATTAGGCTACGACACGTGTCACTGTATTATTGGAGGACTTTATTTATATATTTTTAATTTAATAATTTTTATTTTGCTCCTCCAATCATGTGGTGACACGTGTCACCAGATTGAAGGAGCAAAACTAAAGAAAGAAGCATCTTGCTTCCAATGGAATTCAAACCCAAGTTCACTAGGTTGGAAGCGAGCACAACTACCACCAGGCCAAAGCTATTTTTGTAAAGCATTGTACAAAATATAATATATACCCGACTCTTTGATTGCACCGAGGTACAAGCCAATATCATAGATATCGGAAACCCTTCCTCCGGCAAAATTTTGGGACATTAGAATATTGAAAGGATCACGAGCTCCGGCAACAATGGCAATGGAGCTTAACAGTAAAACAATAGAAACAAAGCTTAAAAACGATCGATTTACTGCAACACCCATCCTATTGGAAGAAGTAAAGATTTAAGAAGTTGAATCTTTAGAGCAAAACCAAAGCAGGATTTTTTGGTATATGAAGAATGAGAATCTTTGCTCTCTAATATATAGCGAGCAATGAGGAAATCTGTAGTAGGTTATTTTTGACTAAAGAAAACGTGGTTAGAACTTAGATCGTGTTTCTGTATAATGATAGAAAAAAAGGGTTTGTTTGCATAAGTTGGAAAGTTGAATTTCATAGAAAATAAGAGGGAAAGGGAAGATGAAGTTTGCTGAATGAGGAAATCCGCTGGTTTTGAGTTGCGAATTGTGTCTGAGGTTGATGATGAGTTTGCTGTTGTGAAGAACAAATTAAGATATATATTATATTTTGTACAATGCTTCACAAGAATAACTTTGGCCTGGTGGTAGTTGTGCTCACTTTCAACCCAGTGAACCTGGGTTTGAATCCTCTTGGAAGCAAGATGCTTCTTTCTTTAGTTTTGCTCCTTCAATCTGGTGACACGTGTCACCACATGATTGGAGGAGCAAAATAAAAATTATTAAATTAAAAATATATAAATAAAGTCCTCCAATAATACAGTGACACGTGTCGTTGCCTAATTAAATAATATAATTATTTTATTTATTAAAATTAAGACCAAATTAATAAAATGTACAAATTTCGGGGACTAAATGTGTAATTATACTAATTTTATTAACGGCCACGTCACCCCTTCCGTCAGTTTTTAACGGCTGGTGGTCACATTACAGCCAATTAAATAATTTGGTGGTTTAATTGCTTAAAAAAAGTAAGGTGATCAAATCGCGACTTTACCAATAGCATGGTGGTCATTTATGTAGTTTACCCTTTAAAAAACCATTAGTATATCTATTTTATTTAATTAAAATAATATTAAGATTTTAAAAACTTTGAAATTTTAGTTCGAATTATGGTTTGTATATATTATATGTGAGTTAGTTTTGAATTTTAATTTAATTTAATTTAAATCTTATCTGGTGTTAATTTATTATAGGAAAATTCTACAACGTGCGACGAACACCGATGAACACCACTAATGATGAACACCGATGAACACCATTAAATTAATTAATAAAAATGTAAAATTTCAAGGACCCATCATACAATTAATAATTATTTAAAAAATTCAATTAAATTATTTTTTATATATATTAAAATTTTATTTTTTAATAAGGGTAAACTATATATTTAGTACCTCACTTATTTCCGTATTTCTATTGAACCCTCATTATTTAAATATTATTTTAATTTGACCCTATTCTTTATAAAAATAATTTACCCTTAACCCTCACCTAAAACCCTAAACTATTAAACCTTTAAACCTATACCCTAAACCATATACCATTAAAAATAATTTCACCATCATCGATTCAATTCAATGAATTGTTGAATTCTCCTAAAAAATTTAATATTTTTTTCTTCAAATTGTTGATTATTAAATTTTTTAGGAGAATTTAACAATTCTCCTAACTAAAATTGAGGCGATGGAAAACTGAAAATGGTTTGAATTTTTCTTTGCACTAAAATAAGGTTTTACATTACATGCGGAGCATTTTTATTATTTGTGGTCAATATTTATTGATATACGAATCAACATAATATTAATTATTAGACATTGAAGTCGTCTTAATAGATATATAAGTGAGGTGAAGTTGGCTAATGCTATTAAATACAATCAGCAATATAATAAAAATAAATATATAATTTAAGATTTAGTTATTGATTAAAGGGTCTTCATTGTACACTTTTCAGCGAGAAAACTGAAAATGATTTGAAATTTTCTTTTTAAGGTTTTTGATTAAAGGGTATTTAACGTTTGTACCAAGAACAGCTTAACTGCGTCTGCAATTGGACCGAATAATTTCACCATTTTTTTCTTCAAATAATTGATTATTGAATTTTTTTAAGGAGAATTCAACAATTTATTGAATTGAATCGATGATAGTGAAATTATTTTTAATGGTATATGGTTTAGGGTATATAGTTAAGAGTTTAAGGATTTAAAGTTTAATAGTTTAGGGTTTTAGGTTGAGGTTAAGGGTTAAATTAATTTTATAAAGAATAGGGTCAAATTGAAATAATATTTAAATAATGAGGGTTCAATAGAAATACGGAAATAGGTGAGGTACCAAATATATAGTTTACCCTTATTAAAAAAATAAATTTTAATATATATATAAAATAATTTAATTAAAATTTTTAAAATAATTATTAATTGTATGATGTGTCCTTGAAATTTTACATCTTTATTAATTAATTTAATGATGTGCATCGGTGTTCATTATTAGTGGTGTTCATCGGTGTTCGTCGCACGTAGTAGACTCATCTTTTATTATATTATTTTGATTTGACTTTGGGCATATTTTTAATAAAGATAATAGCGTAAAAGAAGATGGATAAGTAATTAGAGGTGCAGCTTAAAGAGAGGGGGAAGGGTGCAAATGAATCAAACTTTTCCAATTAATTGGAACCAACAGACACCGAATCCAATTCCGAACCTAAACGTCAATTGGATTTTCACAATTTCATACCTTTTATTTTGTTTTGTCATCGAATCCGGATCACATGCTCCCAACCCACCCCTCTTTTCATTTTGTTTTCATGCCTTTTGAATTTTGGAAAATAAAATAGAAAATCATAAGTTCAAAACTATCTTTTTAATATTAAAAATTATGTTTTATCTCAAAATTATGTTTTATTTCATATTACTTGGTGATCTTAATCACTTTTAGGATCTATAGTGACTATGTTGTGGAGATGAGTATTTTATGGACGTTGAAAAGAGTATTCTGGATACTTAGAGAAAGAGATGAGTATTTGTATTTTTCATGTTCTTTACGTTAATAGTGGATTGTCCATTTCTCTTATTCGTTGAGGTAGGTAAGACTAAACTACGTTAAATCTCATCTTTTATGTATGTCATTTTTTGTGTTGATCTCACTTTAATTATTTAGCGCATATCAAATTTTTAATACGTATGACACTAAATAGAGTCGTGGACGAAAATAATTGTGGTGATTTCGAATTATTTATTTCTTCTGATTTGAACGGAGATTCATCGTGAACAACAACCCTTTAAAAGTGTGAAGCACCGGCACATTTCTCTGTTTTTACTGTATCAGCTGTCGCTCTCTTGCTTTCTCCCCTAACATAACATGATAAACACACCTGCATTTTATAGTAATGGATCGACGATCGTGGTGGAATAGGGACAAATATTTCACAAGAATCAAATCCATGATTCCAATCGGGATGATATCATGATAATGGACGGTTCGGATTTGAAAAATATTTAAAATTAAATACTTTTTATTTGTAACAAATTCGGAATATAAGTAGATATCATTTTTTATTATATGCATATCCGTTTTATGGTCCATGTTCAGAATGCAAGGCTATCATTTCTAACAATGTCGTCTTCAAGGTTCGAACTCACGTCCTCTCCTTAGGAGTTCAATGTGTCATACTAATGCACCCAACTCTTGCTGGTAGATATCAATCTTTTTTTTTTGAAAAATTAAAATCTACTAATTTTATTAAACGATGATATATCCGAAATTACAATGAAAGCTCAAAACTTAGTAAACAAAATACCTAAATCCAGACATAATCCTAGTAAACAAAACTAGTGTCACGAGATCAAAAGAGGACCATACAAAGAAAAACGTAAGAACCTAACCCAAAGACTCGAAATAAAAGAAGAATACAAACATCACCAATATCGACGATGATAGGTAAAACCATCAACAAACAACATAAAAATGCATATTACAATGAAAGTACGTTGACAATAAGGTCTTTATCACAACTCAATCACGAATAAAGAATGGTAGATGTAATTGCGTATCCAAATCCAGTTTGAGGGTCACAGATAGGAAGATCAACAACATAATGAAAGGAGTGCCATAATGATCAGTCGTAGCATCGTCAAATTCAACTCTAATAAAGAATCAAAAACAAAAAAGAAAAAGCGTGCCAAAAGATAGAGAAAAACATACCAAAAGATAGAGTAAAATCATGCCACAAGAACATAATAATTTATTGAAAATTAAAAAACAAAACAAACGAAACGATAGATTCCGGCGGTCGGCGACCAATATTAAAATTAGTGTCGTCGCCGATGTTTAAAAGAAAAGAAGAACAAAAGTGAGTGGCTCTATAGTTGAGAGAAAAAGATTAGTGAGTGACTAGGGTTATTCGGTAGATATCAATCATTTTTTTTATAAAAGTCACTAAATTTTTATTAAATCCATAGAAAAATCACAATTACAATGCATCCAAGAAGATGAATATTTGGATTAAACAACCAAAAAATCCTTAAACCCAAAAACAAAGAAAAATGAAAACTTCTATGGAGATAAGCATACCAACAAAATTTAGCAGCCTTCTGGATCTCCTTGTCTCTGTCCAAACGAGACGCATAAAGAAGGAAGAAGGAGTGGTGCGCGATCCAAGCTATCAAGCAAAAAGTACCGCTACCCAGGACTGATTTTATCGGCAAACAACCATCAACTGAGTGGGGATATAACTTTTCAAGTGACCACCGACAAAAACATAAATCAGAAACTAGCGCCAATTGAATCTCTGTGCGAACGCAACTGATTGCTAGGGTATGCTGAAACATACCACAAAGACAGATGAGTCAAACCACAAAACAAAAACAAAGACATGTCACAACGACATAGGAAAAAGCGTGTCACAAGGACATAAAAAAAGATTCTTATTAAAATAAAAAAATAAGAAAACTAATAGATCTGGTAGTCGACAACTAATATTAAAATTAATTGCTGACCACCAATCAAAAAGATTGATCAAAGTAGAGAACAACTAGGGTTGAAAGAATTTTAGTAGTGAAAAACTGCTAGGGTTTGGAGGTAAAATTATCCGGTAGATATCAATCTTTATTTACACGTAAATACTATAATTTGAATTTTCTTTTATGTGCTTCATCTTTTGTTAAATAAATTTTAATGATATATAAGGAAACGTTTTTAATTATAATGGATTAATTTTACTTTAATCTCACTTGAATGCAAATTCTTCAAATTCTAGATTATTATGTATTAATTTTTTTAATATTCTAAAGGTGGTTACAACTACAAGGTAATATCTGTTTATAAATATTATCATGGACCAACTTCTCACGACCGAGCAAGCCGCACCCATAGGTGCCTATCTTAGCGCACCACGTCCTTCACCCGACCGAGGGACCCGAGTAGTTGCCAACACTACGCACCAATGTGTCATGCACAACGCCCTTTGTGGTGTCCGCATCCAAGAGAGCCGAGCTGGGGCACTTCCAGCGCACCATGGGGCTAAGACAAGCACCCCATGTGCTGCCCACGAGAGTTGGACCCGAGGGAGCCCATTACACGCACTCGAGGGGGGCCTTGCCAAGCACCCCATGTGCTGCCCACAAGAGTTGGACCTGAGGAAGCCCATTACACGCACCCGGGAGGGCCTTGCCAAGCACCCTCCATGCCACCCAAGCCATGGAGCCCGAGCCTGCACCCGACGTGCACACTAAGGAGGCCGAGTCTGCACCCGACATGCACACCGAGAGGCTAGGGGAAGCCCATCCGAGTTGCCCACACCCCTAGGGCCCGATTTAGCACCTAGCATGCTAAAGAGTGGGTTTTGGACACAAGAACCGGGCCATGCCAAGCCCAATCCGCCCAAGAGACCAAGGCCCATCATGAGTTGTCATCCTTTGACCAACACACATGGAAAGATATCATCCATGGAGCCTATTCGAGGAAAGTCTTCTATGCCAACAAATAGTTGATGTCATAATCTTGTATTCTAGGCAACTTTGTTTATATATGAGTGTTGCCATGTTTAGAAGGATATGATTCATCTATAGCCCTTCTATCGAATCGTTAGAGACCGTTAGATCGAGAGGGCCAAGGCTATAAATAGAGCCTTTCTCTCATCATTGTAATTATTCCACACATTCCACACTTTCTACATTCTTTGAGTAAGAGTTTAGCATTTCTCTTCAATCTTTGTCTTGCCAAAACTCTCTTGCCTTGCCTAGCCATCATCACCATTTTCCCACAAAGCTTCCGTCGCATCAAGTTCTAATCCCTCCAGCTTAGATATTCGAAGGCTGACTTAGTCCTCGACTTAAGATCGACGACTAAGGCTACACGAGTTAGCGAGTCAAAACCTATCCCCGTGACAAGTGGCATCAGAGCCATTTTCCGCATTCGTACGAGTCGAGGTGGCGCAAGGAAGAAAGATCGTTGCGACAAAGATGAGCGTGGAATCAACAAGCGTCTCGTTTGAAAGCGAGGTGAGCAAATCACAATTGTGTGATCTTTTTATTAATAAACCGTTGTCTTGTTATCTTTGCAGAGACAACCATAATGTAAAAGACTGCCCAAGAGTGAGGTAGGCAAAATGTTGGCTTTGTAGAGATCCACATAAGGCCGATGATTGTCCCGAAGAGAGTAGATACACTACCCACAAATTGAGAATCGGGAAGCGACTAGAGTGCCACCGTTGTGGCGAAGCCCACCAGTTTTACGAGTGCCCGCTCCGAACCAAGCAGTCCAAGGTACATGATGAGCCCGACGAGACCGAGGCTTTGAAGCTTGATTCGCGCTGCAAAGAGCTACCAATGGGTCCGATAGATGCGTTCGAGGAGCAAGGCTTGCCCGATGAGACCGAGGCCACGAAGCTTGCTTCCTTGTTCGGGAAACCGCCAGTGAGTATGGTGGTTGAGGCTTCAAACTTCAAGAGTGAAGTCTTGATGAACGAAAGGTTGCCAAGGGGCAACGAGTCCACAAAACCATGGGAAAAGCCTGGTTACGTAGAGTATTCAAGTGAAGATGACGAGTCAACAAGTGACGTGCTTTCATCCAACCATGGAGACGATGATGTAGATGAGATCGAGCATGGGTCATTTTCGGGCTCAATTGAAGTCGAGAGAGACTATGAGGAAGAGGAGCCTATGTTTGTAGACATAGTGTTTTCCGACGCTAAGCTAAGTGCACTAGTGGATCCAAGTGCATCTTCAATGCTCGTATCCGAGCGAGTTGCCGAGTGGTTAAACCTTCAGGTTGAGAAAGTAAAAGAACAAGTTAAGACAGTCAACTTCAATGACGAGCCAGTTGCGGGAATCACAAGGGATGTGTACCATCAAATTGGCGATTTTCGAGGCACAACAAACATCAAGGTATTATCTTGTGATTTTCTTGATGAATACGAAATCGTTATTGGATTATCTTCTTTAGAACAAATTGATGCGCTTGTCTTGTCAGAAGTCGAGGAAGGGTGTGTTGCAGATCCACACCAACAAGGCGTTGAGTTGTTGAGCCACGATGAGGGAGACAAGGCCAAGGCATCGCGAAGCATTCACGAAAGAGTGCGTGAGTCCAAGACATCCAATGATGACGAGGCCATGGTAGAGTCCATGGAAGTTTCCGAGGCAATGGGACAAGTCCTCGATGAGGCCGAGGACGTAGAGGCATTCAAAGTCCATACCTTTGCAAGTGACAAAACCATCGAAGGAATTCTCTTAGAGAAGGGAGTTACGGTCGCTCAAGAGAGTCGAGTGCTCAACGAGTCCGAGGAGAGGTACTCGGATCGTGAGAAGGAGCTTATCGCGATCGTGCATTGCTTGCACACTTGGAGACAACGTTTACTTGGGTCAAGGTTTGATGTCTATTCCGAGAATCCCTTGAATAATTATTTTCTAACCCAAGAAAAGTTGTCTCGTAAGCAAGTTCGTTGGCGAAGAATTCTTGCAAAGTTCGACTTCACTTGGAAGTGCAACCCAAGGTTGCCGAATGACGTAGCCAATGCCCTAAGCCGAGGGTACGATGTGGAGTTGCCAAAGACAATGCCACCAAGGAGTGAGGTGGTTCGTGAGTTTGAGCCACGTTCGAATGTTGAGCCAACATCAGACAATATCCTTTGAGTTTGACGAAGTAGATCAAGCCAAGGAAAAGGGGCTAGCACTTTTCTACGAAAAGTTGCAAGCCGAGTTTGATGAGTGGTCAAAGTCCATGGACGAGTGGCATGAGTCCATGGAACCGAGCCAAAGCACCGCAATGGAAGTGATGCCCAAGCACATTGAGAAGGGGCTAATCCATGCCAACAACATTTGCCTTGGGTATTGACAAGGCATAGTGGATCGAGCCGACAAGGACCTTGAGTCTGAGGTAAGCGATTATTTATATGAAGAATCCATTTTAACCCATGGTCATTTGGATGTTTGTAGGATGCCTACAAGATTGAACGAGGATCCAAACCGAGACATGGGGCGAGCAACTATCCTAGTCAAGTCGTACGACAAAGATAACGAAGAATCGAGCGACGAGGTGGTTGGAACAAGCCGAGAGCCTCCAACCTTCATTTAAGCCGAGGGACAAGTGCTAGAGAGCACCGAAGTGGGGCCATTCCACGACCCTGCCATCATCACTTGCCTTGAGTATCGACAAGGCGTAGTGAAGCCACCCGAAAAGGACATTATGTCCATGGTAAGCGAGCCAAACTCTTATGAAAATTTGAGCCTAACTTGCTCTGTTTCTATTAACAGGTTGCTTGGGAGATCAAGCAAGGAGCCAAGCCAAGCCGTGGAGCAAGTAGGTGAGAAGGCCTACGAGATAGAGTTGCCATCGAGAGAGCAAGAAGGCCTTTCCATCATCCCTAAGCCGATGGACGAGGATGCCGATGGCCAAGAGTGGAGCAGTTCGAGCCAAGCACAAAGCAAGGCGAACGTTTCCTTTGACGAGGAGGCACCACCCATCGAGACAGATCGAGAGCCAAGGCTGAAAGCCTTGAACTTTGCACGAGAGTTCCCTTATCCAAATGGGAACATGACGAGGACCTGAGGCCATTCGAGGACGAGACGATCGAGACTCAAAACCGCCTATCGACGAGGGCGTCGATAGATTCAGAGGGGGAGAATGTCACGGACTAACTTCCCACCACCGAGAAAGCCGCACCCATAGGTGCCTATCTTAGTGCACCACGTCCTTCACCCGACCGAGGGACCCGAGTAGTTGCCAACACCACACACCAAGGGGCCATGCACAACGCCCTTTGTGGTGTCCGCATCCAAGAGAGCCGAGCTGGGGCACTTCCAGCACACCATAGGGCTAAGACAAGCACCCCATATGCTGCCCACGAGAGTTGGACCCGAGGGAGCCCATTACACGCACTCGAGGGGGCCTTGCCAAGCACCCCATGTGCTGCCCACAAGAGTTGGACCCGAGAAAGCCTATTACACGCACCCGAGGGGGCCTTGCCAAGCACCCTCCATGCCGCCCAAGCCATGGAGCCCGAGCCTGTTCCCGACGTACACACCAAGGAGGCCGAGTCTACACCCGACGTGCACACCAAGGAGGCCGAGTCTACACCCGATGTGCACACCAAGGAGGCCAAGTCTACACCCGACGTGCACACCGAAGGGCCTAGGGGAAGCCCATCCGAGTTGCCCACACCCCTAGGGCCCGATTTAGCACCTAACATGCTAAAGATGGGGTTTTGGACACAAGAATCGGGCCATGCCAAGCCCAATCCGCCCAAGAGATCAAGACCCATCATGAGTTGTCATCCTTTGACCAACACACATGGAAAGATATCATCCATGAAGCCTTTTCGAGGAAAGTCTTCTATGCCAACAAATAGTTGATGTCATAATCTTGTATTCTAGGCAACTTTGTTTATATATGAGTGTTGCCATGTTTAGAAGGATATGATTCATCCATAGCCCTTGGATCGAATCGTTAGAGACCGATAGATCGAGAGGGCCAAGGCTATAAATAGAGCCCTTCCCTCACCATTGTAATTATTCCACACTTTCTACATTCTTTGAATAAGAGTTTAACATTTCTCTTCAATCTTTGTCTTGCCAAAACTCTCTTGCCTTGCCTAGCCATCATCACCATTTTTCCACAAAGCTTCCGCCACATCAAGTTCTAAGCCCTCCAGCTTAGATATTTGAAGGTTGACTTAGTCATCGACTTAAGATCGGCGACTAAGGCCGCACGGGTTAGCGAGTCAAAACCTAGCCCCGTAACAATTTGCTTAACCTTTTGACAATGCGTATATACCATGTAAACAAAACGATATGAACCTGTGCTTCCTAAAATGAACATCATCTGTTTTTCTACTAGACACCTGCTGGATTTATTATGTCAAGAATTTGAATCAATATATAGAGAAGGAAACGAAAAATTAAAATAGTTGCCTCAGAGTGGACAGTTGTAATAATTGATTGGATTAATGGTATTTTTGATGTTTTATGTATGGCTTAAATGTCCCATTGGCTCCTGAAGTATACACAAAATACCGAACTGCCCCTTAATCTTTTTAGATGTTTTGCCCCCTAAAGTATACACCATGACTTCTGTTGCCCCTAAACTAAAAATCATGACCTCATATGCCATTTCCGTTAAAATAATTCCCACAAACCAATCAGAACGTGCCACATGTCACTAATAAACAAAAAAAATCAACTAACTTATTTTAAAGGGGTAAAATGTACGCTAAGTCTATACAATTTTTATTTTTGTTAAATTTAGTCCTAAAAATCTTTATTTAACCCGAATTGGCCCAAATTGCTTTCTAATTTTTATAAATTAGTCTATTATTTTTAATATGCTAATGTTTTTGTTCAATTTAGTCCTAAAAATTATTTAACCCACAATTAACTCCTACTACTTTATAATTTTTATAAATTAGTCTAATATTTTTAATATGATGATATTTTTGTTCAGTTTTGTCATCAAAATCTTTATTTAACTCAGAATTGACCCCTACTACTTTATAATTTTTATAATTTATTCCAATATTTTAAATATAATTATATTTTGTTGTTTAATTTCGTCCTAAAATCTTTATTTAACCTTAAAATGACCCATATTTCTTTATTATTTTTATAATTTAGTCCAATATTTTAAATATAATCATATTTTTGTTCAATTTAGTAAACAAAACAAGTTTAACCTGAAATTAACCCCAATTTCTTTCTAATTTTTATAATTTAGTCCAATATTTTACATATATTTCTATTTTTGTTCAATTGAACAAAATACGATTATATTTAAAATATATATTTAACCCGAAATTGACCTTTATTGAACTAAATTGAACAAAATACGATTATATTTAAAATTTTAGAAAAAATATAAAAATTATAAAGAAACGTGGGTCAATTTCGAGTTGAATAAAGATTTTGAGGACTAAATTGAAAGAAAATATAAACATATTAAAAATATTGGACTAATTTATAAAAAGTACAATGAAATTGAGGTTAATGTCGGGTTAAATAAAGATATTTTGACTGAATTGAACAAAAATATAATTATATTTAAAATATTAGACTAAATTATAAAAATTAGAAAGAAATTGGGGTTAATTTCTAGTTAAAATGATTTTTGACTAAATTGAACAAAAATATGATTATATTTAAAATATTGGAGTAAATTAAAAAAAATTATAAAGAAATATGGGTCAATTTGGGTTAAATAGAGATTTTAGTACTAAATTGAACAAAAAATATAATTATATTTTAAATATTAGAATAAATTATAAAATAGTAGGGGTCAATTGTGAGTTAAATAAAGATTTTGTTGACAAAATTGAACAAAAATATCAGCATGTTAAAAATATTGGACCAATTTATAAAAATTATAAATTAGTAGGGGTTAATTATGGGTTAAATAAAATTTTTAAGGACTAAATTGAACAAAAACATCATCATATTAAAAATAATGGAGTAATTTATAAAAATTAGAAAGCAATTCGGGTTAAATAAAAAAATGGACTAAATTGAAAAAAATAAAAATTTTATAGACTTAGCGTGCAATTTAGCCCCTGTAAAATAAGTCAGCTGATTTTTTTGTTTATTAGCGACACGTGGCACGTTCTGATTGGTCCGTGATAATTCTTTAAACGGAAGAGGCATATAAGGTCACGATTTTTAGTTTAGGGCTACCGAAGGTCTATATACTTTAAGGGGTAAAACGTCCAAAAAAATTCTTTAAAGGGCAATTTAGTATTTTGTGTATACTTCAGGAGCCAATGAGAAATTTAAGCCTTTATATATATATATATTGAAAATGAGATATTTATTATGATAACTCAATATTAACTCTAAATTCATTCATTTAAGATATATATATATATATATATATATATATATATATATATATATATATATATATATATATATATATATATTAATTTGCAATATATTTATTATGATAACTCAATATTAACTCTAAATTCATTCATTTAAGATATTAAAAAATAACTCACCGACAACAAGTTAGTCCAATTAGATGAGGAGTTAAGTCCTTTAAGTAAGATTATGGGTATCAATCCAAACGTTGTAAATGGAGAAAATTAAGTTGGGTAGACCGCTTTAATAACGATCTCTGCAAAACTCGATCCAGATTAGTTGACCAATAGGGTGATACTAATAATTAAGAAAAAAACCTAATAATCAGAAAACATGTTATTCTCCTTAGAAAATTCGAATTTAAATATCCTTATCCACAAAATATACGTAAATTTTATTAAGTTAACAGATACTACCACCCACGGTTTTGTTTTTTATTGTGGTGGGCAAACTAAGGTTTGGGCAAACCAAGATTTTGCAAAAGTTAGAAAAACTAGCTTTTGGCAAACCAAGGTGTAACGCCCGTATTTTGGGTCTAGGAGTTAACCGGGTTATAGTTCGAGTCAAATAAAATTTAATTAAAACAATCCAACTTCAAATAATGACCTAATTGAGCTTAAATAAGAAGGGAGGGACCTATATTGCGATTTGACCCAATATATTCAAAAGCAAGACCACTTTATCAAAAAAGTTGTCTTCATCCCTTTCCCCTCCCCCTTTTCACGTTGGAAACCATCTCCCCTCCCCAAACCCTCTCAAATATCAAAACTACTATTCCATCAAATTGTCACTTGATTTCAACACCATTTTCGAAGGTAATTATGTTTTCTTCATCTCCTCTTTATTCTCTATCTATCCATGGTCTTGGATTTCAAAAATAAGGGGTTTTGGAAATTAGGGTTTATACTAAAGTTTGGGTTTTTAAGGGGGTTCTTTAATTTGTTTTGATAAATTGAGTTAGGGTTTTTGTTAATCATGCTATGATGTGTAACATATATTAATTTGGTTGATTTTGGATGAAAATTCGTAGTGGGTCCTTAGGGCAAATTTTAAGGTATTAAAATTTGGGTTTTTGGTGGGTTTAATGTTGAAATTGAAGGGCTGATGGTCTACCTATGTTAGGAGGGTGATTTGGGATGTTTTGGAAGTCATTTGGGTGTTTGGAAATGGGTGTTTCAGCCAAGGGCTGTTGGAGTACGAAAATTGGGTTTTGAGATATTATGTGGTTTGGGAATTTGTGGAAATTGGGTTGTGTTTGCAAAGCAAGTTGGTGGTTGAGTTTAGCATTGATTTTGGAAGTAATGTATGTGTTTTGTTTGACTAGAAGCAAGAGGAAACGTTGAAGAAGCTTTGGGACCGAATCCGGGTTCGTAGAAGGATTGGTTCGAATTGCTAAGGAAGGGCGGTGAGTGGTCTTATCTTGTTTTAAAGTTTGGTTCGAGCATGAGTAGTGTGTGTGTAAAGTGTGCTTGGTAGGCCACTTCCTTATAACCCAAGTAGTTAATTTAGTCTTGTTTCCCTTGAATGCCCATGTGCTTAATGACTATGCTCTTGTACTTTTGATTTATATGGTGCATGTATATATATCATGATGTGGATATATGTGATGAGCATGAGTGTGGTTGATGATATATGACTGATAATGATAATTGGCACTAAATAATTACCGGTTGTAAATGATCGATCATTAGGATAGTGTGCACACAAATTGAGTCAAAACGTATGTGGCCTTGATGACGTTAAGTCATCAAGGAGGAGTACGGTGATGTAACATTCCACCGGAAGCTTTTATTTATTTCTACGAGATGATGAGTGGAATCCCATCCGTAGGGCATGTGGCGATGAGTGGAATCCCGCACATGCAAGGTCCGGTGATGAGTGGAATCCCACCGAGGTAAAGTGTTGTTGAGGTTTATATCCGCACAATCGGGGTAATTAAAGTGGCCAATTAAACTTGTTCATGTATTGTGATATATGATGGTGATATATGGTTGTGGTATATGGTGTTGTACATGATGATTATTATTTGATGTTAAGCTTGTTAGGATTGAGAGACCATGTATGCCACTTGAAAGACTAGCTAGGTCTACTTGATTTTATGCCTATGCTTGATGTATGTAAGACTAGGATTAACGTGCTTGAACCCTGCATTGTTGATGTTTTTCATTTTAGAGCACCCTCACTAAGATTATAGCTTACGCTCTCTATGTTCAACAATGCAGATCATTAGCGTGGTGTTAGCTCGAGGCAAGGCAAGAAGGGTTTTCCAAGTTGTTGCTCAAGTATGGTTGATTTTTTAGTAGTTAAGCAATGTGGCAATAGGGTGTCTTTATATGAGCTTGTATGACTCATTTGTGATTTTGATATTTATGCTTGACTTAGGTTGTAAGCATGATGTACCTTGCCAAATGCTTATTTTGATGTTTGCCTTCTAAATGTCAAGGTTGTTTTGAAGGCATGTAAAACTATATGTGATTGAATTGGTATCTTATGCCTATTTAAGCCTTCGAGCATGCTCTTCTTGATATTGCCTCAATGTGTTCTTGCCATGTGTGAATGACTGATTGAATCTATGTTGGCGAGTGTTTGAATATGTTAAACCTAGGATGGATGCCTCTAGACTATGTATTTTGGTGTTGTGTGCCTTTAGGGGGTCCCAAGGGACCTTTAGACCAGCCAAGACTCGCCTAAGTCCCAATTTCGAAGGTTGCAGACTGCCAACGTTTTGAAACGGGAGGGATCGTTTCGGAACGGGTAGGCTTCAGGGACCCCGTATCGGAACGCGTTTCGATACGGTATGGCCTTTGAAACCCCTGTTCCGAAACGCGTATCGGAACTTTTTGGCTACTGGAATTCTGAGAAATTCACGAGATGAAGGTGTTTCGAAACGGGTATAAAGGTTTCGAAACGGTCAAAATCTCGTTGACCACGAGATGTTGACTGTCGTGGGCGTTTCGAAACAGTTGACCACCGTTTCGATACGGCCCCTTGTACAGGCTTCTGGGACAGTTGACCTGGTCAAGTCGTTTCGATACGCCTTAAGGGTGTTTCGAAATGACCTGTTAAAAAGATTAAAATTGGGCTGTAAATAGGTTGGTTCGGGTCCGTTTGATTGTCTCGTGTACGTTGCTTCGCTGTATGATCATTTTGGATTTATTACTACTCTAGACAAGATAAAAAGGAAAAAAATATGGTTGCTAACCGAAGGGAACCTTAACGGGTTTCACTCGGTTTTCCCCGTGTGGCTCACTCGGACCGGTCATCCGGCCAGGCCGGGACGAGGGGGTTACATTTGTTGGTATCAGAGCCTGAGGTTACCGAGACCTCGGGCAGGTAAGTGAGGTAAGCTTAAGGTGTTAAATGCTTATGTTGTTCGTTGCATGTTTTGCCATGAACCCTTGATGTTTGCTTGATCGTATGATGTTTTGAATGCATGAATTGTTGGGTCTGGTGTAGAGTGAGTGCCCATTGCTACTATTACTTAATTTAAAAAGATTTTTGGAAAGAGGAATACTTGAGCACTATTGGACCCTTGCTTTGGCTAACGTAATCCTATTTGTTTGTTGTTGTAGTTTAAACCTTGCTAGCTAAAGCATGAGACCACGTGGGAGGCCTAGGATGGTTCGACCGGAACCACGGGCAGAGGCTCCGAGAGTTGAGCCGGTAGTTGGGGTTGGAGCTCAAGTGGGAGAGCATGTGGTTGGAGTTGGAGCTCCTCCACCACCACCACCTCCTCCACCGGGAGTGAGAGGTGAGGTCGGGGCCGAAGGAGAGGGACCACAAGGAGGCTAAGGACCGCCGGGATTGACTTAGCTCCGTTTTTTCAGGCAATAGCCGGAGCATTCCAGGCTGCAGTAGCTGGAGGCCAGGCAGCTCATCATCAGGATGAGGGCACCAGATTACCTTTGGAGAGACTTCGGGGCCTTGGGGCCGAAGAGTTTAGAGGTGCTACTCCGGAGAGGTCAGAGTTGTGGTTTGAGAAGACTGTCTATATTCTTGCTCAGATGGGATGTACTGGTGAGCGCAAGTTGGGATGTGTTGAGTCTCTACTACAGAGTGATGCCTACACTTGGTGGGTCACCGTTACATCAGGGATGGATGAGACCGAGATCACTTGGGAGTTCTTTGAGACAACTTTCCGGAAGAAGTATTTGGGTCCGCGATACCTTGATGAGAGGAAGAGGGAGTTTATGGCCTTGCTTCAGGGGAGTATGTCCGTGACCGATTATGAGATCCGATTTGTCAGATTGAGCCAGTATGCACCCGAGCTTGTACCTACTGAGGTGGAGCGTTGTAACCGCTTCCGTTATGGGCTGAATGAGGAGATCAAAACCTACACTCTAGCTTCAGATTACACTGATTTTGATGTCTTGGTCGCGAGGGCCAAGGACTTAGAGCACAGTTTGAGTTTGACCAGGCAGTCAGGTGGATCTAGTTCGGGTAAGAGGTCCAGCAACTTTGATAGAGGTGATGCCAAGAGGCATCGGGACAACAGACATCAGTATGATCATAGGCGTGGTGGCGGTAACCATGGTAGGGGCCATCAGGGTCGGAGAGCTGGTGGGAAGTTGCCCACATGTGCTACTTGCGGGAGGAACCACCCCGGTGAGTGTTGGGGAAATTACCATTCTTGTTGGAGTTGTGGTGCTAGAGACCACATTAGGCGTGACTGTCCACATCAGGTGGGACATGCACCAGCTCGGGCTCCTGCTCGAGTCAATGACTTTTAGAGAGGCCGCAGGCGCGGTAGAGGAAACTTCCAGCCGAGGAATGATGGTCAGAGGAACATAGCACATGTAGTTGCAGTTCAGCCAGAGGGCGGAGGTCAGGCCAGAGTTTATGCTCAGCGGGGAGATCAGCATGACACCGATGTGATCGCAAGTAACTTCTCGATACAGTCTTTGGGTTTGCTTTCTTTGATTGACTCTGGGTCTACACATTCCTACATATTGAGTAAGCATGCACAGTCATTGAATTTGCCTTGTGAAATGTTAGAGGTAGGAGTTAGTGTTACTAGTTCCTTTGGGGACACGGTAGTAGTTAGGAAGATGTACCGAATGTGTCCGTTGATGGTTCAGGGGCATGTGTTTCCAGTGGATATGATGGAACTACCTTTCTATGGGTTCAATGTGATTTTGGGTATGGATTGGCTCACGGAACATAGAGCTAGGATAGATTTTGAAACTAAGCGGATTTCTTTGAAGCTCACAGATGATTATGAGATTGTAGTGGTGGGTAAGAACGTGAAGTTCTTGTCCAATGTGGTTTCAGTGTTAGAGGCTAAGAGGTTAGTTGAGTTGGGGTGTGAAGCATACTTAGCGTATGTGATGAACCCTAACATGAGTGAGGTTAGACCTCAGGACATCCGGACAGTATGTGACTTTCCTAGTGTGTTTCCGGAAGAGTTGCCAAGGTTACCACCGGACAGAGAGGTAGAGTTCAGCATTGAGACTTATTTTGATTCAGCTCCTGTTTCGATTGCTTCGTATCGTATGGCACCGAAAGAATTGAAAGAGTTGAAGACTTAGTTGCAAGAATTGACATATAGAGGTTTTATCCGACCTAGTTCTTCACCTTGGGGTGCACCGGTTTTGTTTGTGAAAAAGAAAGATGGAAGTATGAGAATGTGCATAGATTACAGACAATTAAATCAGTTGACAGTGAAGAACAAATATCCGTTGCCTAGAATTGATGACTTGTTTGATTAGTTGAGAGGAGCATCTGTCTTTTCGAAGATTGATTTGAGATCAGGTTATTACCAGCTAAAGGTAAGAGAGGTCGATGTACCGAAGACAACCTTTAGGACTAGGTATGGACATTATGAGTTTTTAGTCATGCCATTTGGGTTGACTAATGCACCGGCAGCATTCATGGACATGATGAATAGGATTTTTCATCAGTATCTAGATCAGTTTGTGGTAGTATTTATTGATGACATATTGGTGTACTCTCGAACTGAAGAAGACCATGACCGACATTTGAGACTTGTTTTGAAGACTCTGCTAGATCATCAGTTGTATGCGAAGCTCAGCAAGTGCGAATTCTGGATCCGAGAAGTAGTCTTCTTAGGACATGTAGTGTCAGCCGATGGGATTAGAGTTGATCCGAAGAAGATTGAAGCCATTGTTGAGTGGAAGCAACCGAAGTCTGTGACAGAGGTACGTAGCTTCCTAGGCTTAGCCGGATACTATAGAAGATTTGTATAGGGTTTCTCTAAATTAGCCGCTCCATTGACACAGTTACTCCAGAAGAGTGTTCAGTTTGAGTGGACAGATGCAAGACAGAGAGCCTTTGAGAAATTGAAAGAAGCTTTGACCCAAGCTCCGATTTTGATTCAGCCTGAGTCCGGGAAGGACTATGTAGTCTATAGTGATGCTTCTTATGTAGGGTTAGGATGTGTTCTGATGCAAGACAAGAGAGTGGTGGCTTATGCCTCAAGACAGTTGAAGACCCAAGAGCGCAACTACCCGACCCATGACATAGAGTTAGCTGCAGTTGTGTTTGCTCTGAAGATTTGGAGGCATTATTTGTACGGGGAGAAATGCACAGTGTACACCGACCACAAGAGTTTGAAGTACATTATGACTCAACGAGATTTGAATCTCAGACAGCGTAGATGGTTAGAGCTGCTAAAAGACTACGATCTTACTATTGAGTACCATCCGGGTAAGGCCAATGTAGTGGCCGATGCATTGAGTAGGAAGGTGGTCATGGACTTGAGAGCTATGTTTGCTAGATTGAGTTTGTCTGGAGATGGTGGCTTGGTAGTCGAGCTTCAGGTTAGACCTACTCTAGGTCAGTTGATTCGAGAGAAACAACTTCTAGATAGATCTTTGGCACCTCACGTGCAAGATATAGCCGAGGGTAGATCTTCATACTACAGTTTCAGCACTGATGGGGTTTTGTGTTTCAAAGATAGGATAGTTGTTCCAGAAGACAATGATTTGAGACGTACGATCTTGACTGAAGCCCACAGTAGTCCGTTTGCTATGCATCCTGGAAGTACGAAGATGTACCGTGATTTGAAGAATGAGTATTATTGGGTTGGCTTGAAGAGAGATGTAGCCGACTTTGTGAGTAAGTGCTTAGTGTGTCAGAGAGTGAAGGCGGAACATCAGGTTCCCTCAGGTTTGTTACAGCCGTTGAGAATTCCGGAATGGAAGTGGGAGAACATCACCATGGATTTTGTTTCGGGTTTGCCTTTGACTTCTACGAAGAAGAACTCAGTTTGGGTGATAGTGGATCGCTTTACGAAGTGTGCTCACTTCCTGGCAGTCAACACTACTTACACTTTAGATAGATTAGCCGACTTGTACATTGGTGAGATTGTTGGACTGCATGGTGTGCCGAAGTCCATTGTATCAGATAAAGATCCGCGGTTTACTTCTAGATTTTGGGAGTGTCTGCATACAACTTTGGGTACCCGTTTGAACTTCAGCATTTCTTACCATCCTCAGTCAGATGGTCAGTCAGAGAGGGTTATTCAGATCTTGGAGGATATGTTGCGTTGTTGTATCATTGACTTTCAGGGTACTTGGGAGAAGCATTTGCCTCTAGTAGAGTTTGCGTACAGTAACAGTTTTCAGTCGAGCATTCAGATGGCTTCGTATGAGGCCTTGTATGGCCGGAAGTGTAGGACTCCAGTATGTTGGGCCGAAGTAGGGCAGAAATTGTTACATATGCCAGATTTGCTCAAGGGGACAACCGACAAAGTAAAATTGATTTGTGATCGTTTGAAGGCTGCTGCGGATAGGCAGAAGTCCTATGCCGATTTGAAGAGAAAGGAAGTTGAGTTCTCGGTGGGCGAGAAGGTATTCTTGAAGGTGTCTCCGTGGAAAAAGGTGATGAGATTCGGCCGAAAAGGGAAATTGAGTCCGAGGTACATAGGACCGTATGAGATTGTGAAGAGGGTTGGTCCCGTTGCTTATCAGTTGCGTTTGCTGTCCGGACTTGAGAAGATACATGATGTGTTCCATGTTTCGATGCTTCGCAAGTATAGGTCCGATCCATCACATGTTATGCCCGTAGAAGAAATTGAATTGAATCCGGATTTGACTTATGAAGAAGAGCCAGTGGAGATCTTAGCTTCTGACAGTAAGGTGTTGAGGGGTAGATCGATTGAGTTAGTGAAGGTGCGGTGGCAACGTAGAGGTGTGGACGAGGCCACTTGGGAGAGGAAGGAAGATATGGAAAAGCAGTTTCCGTATCTCTTTCAGTTAGGTAATTTCGGGGACGAAATTCCTTAAGTGGGAGAGAGTTGTAACGCCCGTATTTTGGGTCTAGGAGTTAACCGGGTTATAGTTCGAGTCAAATAAAATTTAATTAAAACAATTCAACTTCAAATAATGACCTAATTGAGCTTTAATAAGAAGGGAGGGACCTATATTGCGATTTGACCCAAAATATTCAAAAGCAAGACCACTTTATCAAAAAAAGTTGTCTTCATCCCTTTCCCCTCCCCCTTTTCACGTTGGAAGCCATCTCCCCTCCCCAAACCCTCTCAAATATCAAAGCTACTATTCCATCAAATTGTCACTTGATTTCAACACCATTTTCGAAGGTAATTACGTTTTCTTCATCTCCTCTTTATTCTCTATCTATCCATGGTCTTGGATTTCAAAAATAAGGGGTTTTGGAAATTAGAGTTTATACTAAAGTTTGGGTTTTTAAGGGGGTTCTTTAATTTGTTTTGATAAATTGAGTTGGGGTTTTTGTTAATCATGCTATGATGTGTAACATATATTAATTTGGTTGATTTTGGATGAAAATTCGTAGTGGGTCCTTAGGGAAGATTTTAAGGTATTAAAATTTGGGTTTTTGGTGGGTTTAATGTTGAAATTGAAGGGCTGATGGTCAACCTATGTTAGGAGGGTGATTTGGGATGTTTTGGAAGTCATTTGGGTGTTTGGAAATGGGTGTTTCAGCCAAGGGTTGTTGGAGTACGAAAATTGGGTTTTGAGATATTATGTGGTTTGGGAATTTGTGGAAATTGAGTTGTGTTTGCAAAGCAAGTTGGTGGTTGAGTTTAGCATTGATTTTGGAAGTAATGTATGTGTTTTGTTTGACTAGAAGCAAGAGGAAACGTTGAAGAAGCTTTAGGACCGAATCCGGGTTCTTAAGAGGATTGGTTCGAATTGCTAAGGAAGGGCGGTGAGTGGTCTTATCTTGTTTTAAAATTTGGTTCGAGCATGAGTAGTGTGTGTGTAAAGTGTGCTTGGTAGGCCACTTCCTTATAACCCAAGTAGTTAATTTAGTCTTGTTTCCCTTGAATGCCCTTGTGCTTAATGACTATGCTCTTGTACTTTTGATTTATATGGTGCATGTATATATATCATGATGTGGATATATGTGATGAGCATGAGTGTGGTTGATGATATATGATTGATGATGATAATTGGCACTAAATAATTACCGGTTGTAAATGATCGATCATTAAGATAGTGTGCACACAAATTGAGTCAAAACGTACGTGGCCTTGATGACGTTAAGTCATCAAGGAGGAGTACGGTGATGTAACATTCCACTGGAAGCTTTTATTTATTTTTACGGGATGATGAGTGGAATCCCATCCGTAGGGCATGTGGCGATGAGTGGAATCCCGCACATGCAAGGTCCGGTGATGAGTGGAATCCCACCGAGGTAAAGTGTTGTTGAGGTTTATATCCGCACAATCGGGGTAATTAAAGTGGCCAATTAAACTTGTTCATGTATTGTGATATATGATGGTGATATATGGTTGTGGTATATGGTGTTGTACATGATGATTATTATTTGATGTTAAGCTTGTTAGGATTGAGAGACCATGTATGCCACTTGAAAGAGTAGTTAGGTCTACTTGATTTTATGCCTATGCTTGATGTATGTAAGACTAAGATTAACGTGCTTGAACCCTGCATTGTTGATGTTTTTCATTTTAGAGCACCCTCACTAAGCTTATAGCTTACGCTCTCTATGTTCAACAATGCAGATCATTAGCGTGGTGTTAGCTCGAGGCAAGGCAAGAAGGGCTTTCCAAGTTGTTGCTCAAGTATGGTTGATTTTGTAGTAGTTAAGCAATGTGGCAATAGGGTGTCTTTATATGAGCTTGTATGACTCATTTGTGATTTTGATGTTTATGCTTGACTTAGGTTGTAAGCATGATGTACCTTGCCAAATGCTTATTTTGATGTTTGCCTTCTAAATGTCAAGGTTGTTTTGAAGGCATGTAAAACTATATGTGATTGAATTGGTATCTTATGCCTATTTAAGCCTTCGAGCATGCTCTTCTTGATATTGCCTCAATGTGTTCTTGCCATGTGTGAATGACTGATTGAATCTATGTTGGTGAGTGTTTGAATATGTTAAACCTAGGATGGATGCCTCTAGACTATGTATTTTGGTGTTGTGTGCCTTTAGGGGGTCCCAAGGGACCTTTAGACCAGTCAAGACTCGCCTAAGTCCCAATTTCGAAGGTTGCAGACTGCCAATGTTTCGAAACGGGAGGGACCGTTTCGGAACAGGTAGGCTTCAGGGACCCCGTATCGGAACGCGTTTCGATACGGTATGGCCTTTGAAACCCCTGTTCCGGAACGCGTATCGAAACGTTTTGGCTACTAGAATTCTGAGAAATTCACGAGATGAAGGTGTTTCGAAACGGGTATAAAGGTTTCGAAACGGTTAAAATCTCGTTCACCACGAGATGTTGACTGTCGTGGGCGTTTCGAAACAGTTGACCATCGTTTCGATACGGGCCCTTGGACAGGCTTCTGGGACAGTTGACTTGGTCAAGTCGTTTCGATACGCCTCAAGGGTGTTTCGAAACGACCTGTTAAAAAGATTAAAATTGGGCTGTAAATAGGTTGGTTCGGGTCCGTTTGATTTTCTCGTGTACGTTGCTTCGCTGTATGATCATTTAGGATTTATTACTACTCTAGACAAGATAAAAAGGAAAAAAAATAGGGTTGCTAACCGAAGGGAACCTTAACGGGTTTCACTCGGTTTTCCCCGTGTGGCTCACTCGGACCGGTCATCCGGCCAGGCCAGGACGAGGGGGTTACACAAGGTTTGAGAAGCTAAAATGGTAGGCAAACCAAAATTTTGACATTCAAAAATTAAGTGTTTTTGGTTGCTTTTAGAATATTTTGAGTGGAAAAACTAGTTTGGCTCTCCAAACGCAACCAAAAACAAAGCCTACGTCGGAGGATAAACAACTTTAAATATTAACAAAAGTTTTAGCCTCTATAATTACAAGGGTAAAATACACCCTGGGTTACTCGATTATTATTTTACTTACAAATTTGTACCTTTTTTTCTAGAAATTATATATTAGTCGCTCAATTAAAAATCTATTACAAACATGTTATTCCACTGTTAGAATTGAAACGAATATCTAATGTGACTTTGTTGTCCCCAATACTTGTACACACGACCCTAATTAAAAATAGTTCAAAAAATTTAACAAATTTAGTCAATTTTTACAATATTGTCGGACCAAGTGAGTCTATAAGATCAAAACATCAGTTGAATATCTGCATTCTACCAAAAATGTATCAATAACTTACTGATAAAAACAACAATAATATAACATTGTAGGAAAATAACAAGCAATTTAGGAGAGAAATAAAGACTAAAATGAACGAATTTTAATTGATACTAAAACTATTACAAATTGGTACTTTTCTTCTAAAAATTAAGACCAAATTAATAGTATATACTTGAGACTAAAACTATTATTATACTAGACCATGTCACCATTTTTCACTCATTTTAAGAGACCACTAATGCCGCTATAGGTCTAAAAAAGCGCCGCTAAAACACTGTTATGCTGTAGTGACTAATTAAATATTTGAAAGCTGGGAGCATGAAGATACATACGCTGCTCTTGCGGTTGTTTGTGCTGCTGCATCAATCGCCGTTGCTTATAGCTGCTATAAACAGGTAAGTTAGAAAAGTGAGATGATATTTTGCATTGTTCATATTAATGATGTTTTGGAGTTCCCGATGTTTCTACAAGAATTTTGTTTGGCATTTGCCGAAAACCACGTATCCCTGCCCATGTTTCCGATTTATCATCTTCCCCGGTTATGACCAAATAATAATTGGTGTCTAAGGCTAGTGTGTCCGTAAATACATGGTAATTCAACAAGTACCATGATGTCAAATCATGAAACCAAACAAATTTATAGAATTTACACACTAAAATTACTTGAAACCTGACATATGGATTATTAACTGGCAACCATTATTGCAGTTGCATACAATATATAGTTGCAGACCAAGCAGACACTTTAGATGGCTGTTTTTCTAATGTAAAAAAATGGTAATGATTTCCCCAGTAAGCCCCACATTGTGGGAAGCACTGTACTTTGGTCGTAACTTACAGAAACAAACGTACATGTTTTGAACTCTGATATGAGCCCTTCAACCCTTATCTCATTATCTCCTTGTTGGAAACTTTCGACACTATATCATGGTAGCAGGGCCATGCCATGGACTTTGGTTTTGCATGGATTTGGACATGTTTTACGAATGTTCCGACTCCTTCCAAGAAGTTTGTGAAGTGTCGTCCGTCAGACAATCGATTGAATCTCCAACTACTATTGCAGAGATAAATTTTTTCCATCGCTTTTGAAATCGATTCCTTTGCTAACAAAGGAATCTGTTATTAGTTGTAGGAGATCTGCCCCAATTGCATACACATCTTCCCTTAATGAAACAAACCCATTCTCTGCATACTCTGGAGCAAGGTACCTACAACCAAAAGGTACATAATTGGCACATCAAATGGTGCTCATACAAGTCCCCTACCCTAATGTTCCAAGCAATTGTTTCGATGAGCATTCGGTTTTGTAGAAAACCCTTATTCAATTCGCCTAATGAACAGATCTAACATACCATAGGGACTAAGTCATGTGAGCAGTATGTTGCCGTGATGCATGTCCCTATGAATTATAGGACCACCACGGCACTTTTCGGAGTTGAACTTGGCAAATCCTTGCCTACTTTCTTGTTCCCTTACCTTTTCTGCAATCAACTATCCGTCTTTGAGCCTACCCTTATATACAGGTAACAGGCCATATCCGCCTTCTCCTAACAAGTTATTCGTCGAGAAGTTATCGGTGGCTTGTTGGGTCTCAGAGTAAGTGAATGTATTTGAATCTTGGATATACAGTTCATTGCTTAGCCCACAAGTAACACAAACAAGAGGTAATCCTGATAACTTGTTGCGGAAGGCATATCTTTGCTGCTGCTTTTGGATAATATTTGAAGCGTTAGACGGATGGAAATTCTCTACTCCTTTCCGGTGCCCTTACTTGTATCTCCATGCTCAAAATTAGTAGGGTTTTAGGTTATGGTTTATGGTTAGAGTTTAGAGAATTTAGGGTAGAATGTATTTTTTAGGGTATAGAGTGTAGGGTTTAGGATTTAGAATTTAAAGCTAAAACTTGAAATTTAATTTTATACTATTTTTAGTGTTGGGCACCGAAAAAGGAAAAAATATTCCATTCTTGTCAATACAGAGGACATGATCCTCATATTCATGTCGTATATATACTCGTATCTTATATTGATAGTGCCTACTCATATGAAATTGAGAAGCTTACGTATGTACAATGCCGTATTTGGATCTGGACAGGAGAGGCAACTGCCCAAGGCCCAAAATAGTCGATTATACTTATAGAGCCCGATTTTTGTAATACTTGTTATTAAGTTTATTTTTTATAATATTTATTATTAGGGGTATACTCTTAATTTTTTTTATTATAATATTTGTTATTAAGATCCCATTTTTTCCTCAATATTTGTTATTACGGATATACTCTTAATTTTTTTTAATACTTGTTATTAAGGGCCCAATTTTTCAATACTTGTTATTAGAGATCCAATTATTTTTCAATATTTGTTATTAGGGGTCTACTCTTAAAATTCAATTTTATTTTCTAATACTTGTTATTAAGGGTCCAAATTTTCCACACTTGTTATTAGGGGCCCATTTTATTTTTCAATATTTGTTATTAGAGGTCCATTTTTTTTCAATGCTTGTTATTATGGACCTACACTTAATTTTTTTTTTCAATATTTGTTATTAGAGGTCTAAATTTTTTTCAATGCTTGTTATATGGACCTCTTCTTAACAATTTTTTTCAATATTTGTTATTATGGACAAGGATTTAAATAACGGTATGCAACCGCAACGACCGTTATATAGCGGTAGCAATATTGTTCGAAATCATGATATCCGCAACCGTTATGTTCATAATAGCATATGTTGTTAAAAAATTCATAACTACGATACTCGCAGTTACGCCCACAATAGCAACAGTTATGTCTGCAATCGCGATAACTGCAACGTGCCCGAAAACATAACTGCAATCGTAATTTAAATTTCTAATTAGATGACCAGTTATTTTTGTTCGTCTTAAGACGACCAAAATCTTGGAATGAACCAAAGGTATTAGTATAATTTTTATCGGATTCCCATCGAATATTGTAAAGTAATTTTCTCTTCAATCACATTTCGAAGAACCGAATACTCAGTAAGGTAAGTTAAAGGGTAGGTATGGATTATAACAAGAACATTATCTGGATATACTAACTATTATCATAAAGGCAAGATAATTAAAGAAATTATTTTATTTGTGAGTTATGCATCTAAATAGTTAACATTTCCATTAATTTAGTTTCATGTGTTCCATGTTGAAAAGATGAGACAACTTATTTCTAGAAAGAAACATCAGGAGGGAAGTCTAGTGGATATTTATTGATGGTTTCTTTGAGTTGTTTCTCTTGCTCCACAAGGTTAGATGGTGGCAGATCGTAAACATCCGCGAACAACGCCGTGAGTGGAGGCTTCTTCGTTCCCTCCGCCACTTGAATCGCTTTCATCAGCTGCGTTCAAGAATTGCTCAATTTAATCACATTTACATACATCTAATATATATACACACACACTTGCCTGTTTCTTTACGTTACTTCTGAGTTCAGTTTCTTCTATTTCATTCCACCAACCATTGAGTTCAACCCATTTTCTAAACCTATTCACAGCGTCTCGATCCGTTTTCCAGTGCTCGATCTCGTCAAGAGAACGGTACTTGGTCGAATCATCGGATGTCGAATGGTGTCCAACTCTATATGCAAGGGTCTGCAACATTTATCAAAATCAGAAGATACATCAATTTATAGCAACATTCGTTTATTCACATGATCTTACCTCAACTAGGACAGGTCGTTGCTCGTTTACAGCCATGTTTCGAGCTGCACGAATCGCACTGTAAACAGCGAGTGCATCAGTTCCGTCGACTCGAATGCTCGGGATTCCATAAGCTTGGCCCTTCACAGCTACACCATCACCTGCCCAAACATGACTGATTTCTGTCAAGCCTATGATTCAAAATAGTGTCAAGCATTGATGAAAACATATATACTTCGAAATTGTTCGGATATCGGTGTACTAATGGCCCAGCCATTGTTTCGACAGACGAAAATAACCGGGGCTTCCATAACTGCTGCAAAGTTCAAACCGGCATGAAAATCTCCCTGGAAAAAAAGGGCAGTTCATAAATTATAATAATGTGAGAAAATGATCAAAAACTTGCAAGGATTAAGGTAGATTGTTGGCCAAGTAACCTCACTGGTTCCACCGTCGCCTATAAAGGCGACAACGCAAGCGTCTTTCTTATCCATCTTAAGCGAATACGCCATGCCTGCTGCTTGAGGAAGCTGAGTTCTGTCAAACACAAATGGACAAAACGTATTTCATACGGAATTTGATTACATGATCAATTCATGGTTCGAAAACTTTGATATCTTACGCAATAGGCGATGAAACGGTGACGAAATTAAGCTTGCTTGAGCCGTAATGCACCGGCATTTGCCTTCCTTTCCCGACATCATCCTTGTTTCCAAAGCATTGGTTGGCAAATTCCTGCAGCGTGAAGCCACGCCACTGCAGAATTCCATGTTCCCGATACTGCATCCAGCATCAACATTATTAGAACATGAACATAGCAGCAATCAAAATCCACATTTCTTCGTCTTCCGATAATCCAATTTTCGATCACCTGAGGCATGATGATATCATCTTTGCTAAGTGCAGCAGCAGAAGATATGTTAACCGCTTCTTCGCCGGACGATGTCATGTAGAACGATATTCTCCCCTGCCTCTGTGCTTCGTAGAAGAAAGTATCCATTATTTGCAGAGTGACCATGTCGCCGTACATTTTCACTGCCAGTTCTTTGTTCACCTGTACATGTAGTTTTCACATCAATTTCGTAACTCATGTATTCGTGTCGTGTCGTGCGTGATTGTACGACATGACTGACCGAATATCAAAATCTTAAATACGAATATCGTGTTAATTGCATTTACCTCTTTAAACTCATTAAGTAGCTCTCCGTTGTCGCCGAGAACTCGATAACAAGGTATTCTTTTATCTGAAGACCCTGAAATGAATTTCAATTCAGTAGTGTATGTTACTTTTCCCCCTGGAAAATCCATTGCCTGCCGAAGTTAAAAAAGAATTAATTAACTACTTAGAATAAATGTAATTAAATACTTATAGGTAGTAATAGGTTGGATATTTGTAAATTTTGTTCAAATGAATTATCAAAATCTGTTTAAGTTCCTATTATTTTTTTAAAGAAAATATGAATATATATTATTTTATATATAATAATATATATTTAACTTTTACGTGATATAATATATCATAAGAATAAAATGAGCTCACTAAGTATTAGAAGAGAGTTTGGCTCACCGCTCACTAAATACTATATATTTAACTTTATAGTAATTTTTAATACATGGAATATAAACGTTATTTTAAATAAATTTTCAAATATTTTTATTAATTATCTTTAAAGTTTAAAATTCTTTTTACTTAAAACTTACCACTACATACATAATTTTCTTTTTTTCTCACTATATATAAAATAATTACCTCCTTATAAAACTACATTTTATAAAAGAAAAAAATATTATTATGTGCCTCGTTAATAAAATTATATTTTCTAAAACTGTTTGTTTATCCGTTCTCATGTAACTTGTTACATGGTATTTCAACCCTAACTTTTTAATTAATAAATTTTTAATAAAGTATATATAATCCGGGGAAAAAGAAATTTTCAAAAAAAATGATTATATGTGTACTTTTAATTTTTTTTATATTTCAAAACATAAAGTTCTTTTTTTAACATTTTGGATTTTTAATGAGTTTCTTTTGTTGTTGAAAATTTTCAAATTTAGGCAAATATTTCTAGGGTGCAATGATACTCTTTATATAACGGAAAAATTGATTGAAGTAACGCGTAAAATGGTTGGAAAATTTAGCAGTCAAACTGAAATAAAAAAAATTCTTTAAGTGCCAAAGTGACATTGAAGCACAATTCTGTGAGCTAAAATATCAGTTAACGTTTTTTTATATTTTAAATTCATATACGACGTCGGTCGGTTCAAATTAGTCAAAACAAAATTTAAGAAATTAAGAGGGTAATAAAAATAATTTCATTTTTAATAACCTTCGTATGTAAATTATTTACCATTCCACGCGTGATCATTGCCAAATAAATTTTAAAAATAATATATATATATAGGGTTTTATTTTGATGCACAAGCTGTGTAAATTTTTTTTACACAATCCTTTTATAAAATTTAAAATCTAAATCACAAACCCTAGCAACATAAACCCTAAGCCCTAAACTCTAAACTCTAAATTCTAACCATAAACCTTAAATTATATACCCTACATGCTAAACCCCTAAACCCTAACATAAAACCCTAAACCCTAAAATTAAAGGGCTTGTGTAAACTAAAGTTTACACAGCTTGTGCATCAAAGTATTTTCCATATATATATATATTCTTTTTCACACATCATGATTGACAAAATTTAATATATTATTATTTAAAAAACAACACCACAACAATTCAATCAATTAAATAAATTCATGCATAAAATAAAAAATATATATATTTTTAAAAAAATCAATTAAAAGTAATGTTCAAATAAAAACTACTCATATTTGCAATTATCTATAGCTTTTAACCATGTAATAATTTTCTAAAAAAAATATTTTAAGAAAATTTTATTGAAAGTTCTCAGGTTTCTTAAAAGTTTTAAAAGTTTCCTTCACCGTACAACACATTAAACTCCTAACAAATGATAATATACTTCTATGTTATAAGACATAAAAATTAAACGCGAATAAAAGTAAACTCGACTCGAAAAATTTAATTATTTTTAATTTGACTCCACGGGAAAAAGAGTTGACTTATCTTGACTCAACTTGTAATTTTATGAATTCGACTCGAAAAAATTTCAGATAAAGATTGAGTTATAAAATAAAAATTCAAATAACTCGAATAACTCAAATTTTTTTAATAATTAGTGGAACGATTTTCAAGTTTGATTCGAATTCTTCAATTTTTAATAAACTTTGAGTTATATATATCTCACATATGAAAAAAAATATGAAATATATGTGTATTGTATATGATTATAAAAATCGTTTAAATTAAAACTAATTAGTATCATAAAATTATAAATGTTACAATTAAATTTGAATCAGAAACTCGAACAAATTGACTCAACTAGACTTGACTCGAATTTTATAAATTATACTAAACTCAAAAAATAAAGTTTGAGTTATAAAATAGAACTTGTCAACTCGACTAACTAAATTTTTTTACTTGATTCGATCGAATGCTCACTCCTAAACAATATGACGCAAACATTTAAAAACATTATCAATTGTAAAAATTTGGTAAAGTACACAAATACTAAACTAGCTCCAAAAATTCAAAATGTCATCAAACTTTTAAAAGTTACATAATAGACATTAAACTTTAGTTTTTATTACAAAATGGTCACTAAGTCGTTAATTGTCGTTAATTGGGTGACATGAGTTTAAAAATAATAATAAATGGGTGACGTGACAGTTATAAAATTTTAAATAATAGAACATTTAATCCTCTATATTAACACATTCAATCAAATTATTCTCAATTTAACCATCATTATTGATGTCTAAATTGTTTGAATGTGTAAATATTGAGAATTAAATATGTTATTATAAAATTTTTGTAACTATCATGTCTCGCAATTAATGACAGTTAATGGCTCAATGACATTTTGTAATAAAAATTAAATTTTAATGTCCATTGTGTATCTTTTGAAAGTTCGATGACCATTTTATATTTTTAAGGATATTTTAGTGGCCAATTGTGTACTTTACCCTTAAAAATTGCACCCAATATCAATAAATAAGACTTATGTAGCTTATTTATAGTAATTTCCGCCTAGGAATGGCAGACGAGTACAATTTCGTGGATTTCGCATCACATCCGCCCTAATTAGGGCGGGGATGGGTATAAGTTTGGTGGGTATTAGGCGGGTGTGGATGTAAAAAGTCATTCCCGCTGCGGGTAGTAGGTAGGTGGTGAATTTAAGACCTTATCCGCCCCGCATCCTACCCGCCATATAAATTTGGACCATTATGAATTTAGATGTAATTTCACAAACTATTCTATAAATCCTAAAATTTTATAGGATATTCCTTGTAATTTATGTTTATGATTGTTCTTAAATTTATGTTTTATGTGTATGGTTGCTGCCATGTGGGTTAATAGGCGGGTACAAAATGGGTAATGGGTATCCAATTGGGTGGTGGGTGTGGGGATGAATTTGAGAATATACCCACATAGGCGGGTGTAGATTTAAAAACTTACCCATCGTGAGTGGTGGATATAAAAATTTTAGGAGGACATGAGGATGGGGAAGAGAGTATCCGCACTTACCCCGCCCATTTGTCATCCCCATTTTCAACCACGCATTGGCGGAGCCACATCATCAAATATTTTGTATATAAAAATACTAATGTTTAATTTTGTAACTTAATTTTTGTAGATTTTCTCTTATATAATTTGTATATAAAAATATTAATATATAAATGAAAACCATTTATAAATAATTAGCATCTTTTAAATACAGTTTTAAAAAATAATACGCCTTAAAAAAGTAATACACTGTTGAAGTAACTGTAAAATTTGATTGAGAAATTAATAAACTGCCATGTATGATAATTATTTAGTTGTTATTTTCTTAAATTTAATTAAAATTTTTAATTTGACTTCGTTTATTTATTAAATAGTTGTCTATTTCTAACCCATAAATGATCTTAGTAAAAAAGAGAAAGAGATTTATCTTCAGAGATTCGAATTCGAACATATTCATCTACAAAATATGTATCTTATCAAAAAAAATATAAACATATAATACTTTACAATCATCTTAAAATTATTAAAAAAATATTTGTCTGTTTCACTAACGGAAGCAATCAATTATCAAAGTGAATAGTAGATAATTACCCGATCGTGGTCGTCGTGTCCCAAATCGACTTGACTTCCTGCAACTAAGGATGTAAAACGCTCGACTAAGAAATTAAGGGAAGCCATATTAATGTATGGCCATGAACGCGAGACTAAAGACGAAGAAATTGCAGGCTTAAAGAAGCGATGTCTTCTCACAGAATCTCTAGAGGTCTGAATTTGAAAATTCACCTGGGAAAATGCCATGACACGATAAGCCACGGCACTTGATCTTCTTCCCCAACTCGCCATGCTAATTTGAAAACAAGCTTCTTCTTTTGGTTTTCTATTATGTTAATTATAAAATGAAATTCTGGTAAAATACTAAAGACCAAATCTTTGCTTATAAAGATAGATAATCGATGCTGAAGACGAGAGAGAATAGTGAAAGCAAAATCTGTGTTCACCAAAAATAAATGTTATGGTTGGACTTAGAGGGATGGAGTATGAAAAAGGAAAGAGGATCGAACAAAAATCCTCTGTTTTTTTTTTTGTGTCCTTATCTATTCTCAACACTAAAACACTTAACTCTAAATCTCAAACCCTAAAAATAAACTCTACACCCTACACTCTACATCCTAACTCTAAACCTTAATCCTAAACTTTAAACCTATTTTTTTAGTGTTAAAGCATAGATAATAAACCCTACATCTTACACTCTAGACCCTGACTCTAAATTTTAATCCTAAACTCTAAATCTATTTTTTAGTATTAAAGCATAGATAGAGATACTAAAAATAAAAGATGGTTTATATTATTATATACATAGAGGACCTTGACGTTTAAGAATTTTAAAAAAATTCATAATAAGTATTTTGAGTTTTTTTAATTATTTTAGTTTCTTCAAATATTTAGGAATTTATATTAAAAATTATTATTTTTAATATTTTTAATTAAATCCTTTAAAGATTTAACTTGGTCCATACAATTTTTTGGTCTAATGACAATTCAAGTCTCTAAAAACTTAAATATTAAATAAATTTAATCTTACTTAAGAGTCTTCAAAATCGGCCCAATAGGTACTCAGTAGCCCAATAAAATCATAATGCAAGTTAAAAAATGGAAGAGAAAATAAAACATAGTAATAATATAATAGAGATATTGGACTTATTGAGCCTTTGGATACCCATTGAGCCGATTTTGAACACATAATTTTATCTCCCAATTTTAAGTTTAAATAATTAATAAACATTTTAAAATTCAATAATTTGACCATTCTCAATATTTGATTTTAACTGTCCTTGCTTACACGTCACTTCCCTTAGGTTCAGAAAGTTTTACATGCATGTCCTTGTTGCTTGGTGTTAGGGGTTAGTATTATTCGGTTTTAATTGAATTAATTGGTAGAATTAAAGTTTTTTTGGGTTAAATTTAAGTATGATCAGTTAACAGTTGATTTTTTTTTTAATTTCAGTTGTCGGTTAATTAGGTTCGAAACGGTTAATTAACCGAAATTATTATATATTAAATATTATATATATATATATATATATTTGGTCATTGAACTTTTAAATGTTATAAAATGATCATTAAATTTTTTGATATGTTATAAAATGATATTAAACTTTATCAAATTAGCACAAAATGAAAATTGAATTCATTGAATTATTACTAAATTGTCATTAAACTTCTTAAAATTTATCAATATTTTTATAACATGTCATGACCTTTTTGTAATAGTTCGATAAATTTAATTATTGTTTTGTAACTTTTAAAAGTTACGTGACTAAAAAGATCGAAAATAATAAGCTAGTTGGGTGGAATTATTACAATAGTTTTTTTTATGATAAAGCGATATTTAAATTTTTAACGTAAATATTAAAATTTGAACTCATAAAATATTAAAAGCGAATAAATATTTTTGATCATTTAACCAATCAAAGGATAATCGTATAACAATTTCTTTAATAAAGAAGGGTTATATTTTTTAATATTTCAACCAATTAAAGGATATCTCTACAACAGTTTCTTTAATAAAGAAGGTTACCTAATTAATTTTTTGTTGTTGGCATAGCGTTTATGTAATTAATTAATTCGACACTGTTTTGGGCTAAGCATCTGCTAGGGGCAGCTTCAATTTATAGACTATGGAAGTTTTAAAGTCTAACCAACCTTTGATCGGTATTCGGTGGACATTTTTTTTATTTAAATGGGGATAATACATTCTCATAATTAGATTCGAACTCATATAAAATAAGATAAAATAAATACCCTTAACCAATAGGTTAATTAGTGGATCTCGGTAGACATTTTTTTTTAATTTGGGTTAGTTGGATTCAGTTTAAATTTATAATTTAATGATATATTTTATTTAAGTTTAATAAGTTATGATATTATCATTATTTACATATGTGATATAATGATAAGATAAATTATTTAACTTTTTGCCGATATTAAATTCTAAATTCAATCTTAATATTTTTTTTGGCCAAACAATCTTAATAATTTTCCTTCTTATAAAAAGATATTATTTATATTTTGTTTGTGATGGTTGGACTATATTATTCAAGTGTGGACGAGATAAGAAAAAATAAGTTCGACCGGACACAGATTAATTTTTTTTGGGAAAACCATTAATATGTTAGTAATTGGTTGATTACTCTAGATCATATACTATAAAGACTCATTATCAAATATTTCTCTTAACTCATTTATTACTTTCCTAATGTTAGAATTCGAATCACTCGTTATTTTTTTTGGAAAAACCATTAATATATAACTCATTGATGTTTAACTCCTATTTTTTTAAACATTTTAGTCTTCGATGTTTCAATTTTGATCAAAATGACATTTATTTAATAAAAAATGTTAATTAATTAGTAGTCAACATTTATTGCTAACATGACATGTCCACATACACATAATTGTTTACTTGGCATAATGCTATGTTAAAAAATATTAAGTTGATATTTCATCAAAAAAATATATATTAAGTTGATATTGTTTATTTTTTATTAAAGGGAGAATACTACCACGAGCCTCGTTAAAAAACTTCCCTAAACCTAAATGGAGGAAAAGAGTGCCCCTAGTAATATTTACAATACTTTTTAAACACTAAATAAGTGAAACAACAAAGCGTTAATCGAGAATATCCAAATGAACCAAGCTTTGAACCACCTCCGGCGATTCAATAAACTCGTGTATCCCAAGGGTTCCATGCAAAGAGAGCAAAACCATCTGCCACCTTATTGCTTTCACGCGGGATCGTTGTTAGCACAACTTCCCACTGCCGATCTAGTAGCTCCCGAATATAAAAAATAAGAGACAAGCAACAATGAGAGTTGAACCTATCCTGTAGAACAACAATCGAATTACCACAGTCAGACTCAACCAAAAGATGTCGAATACCAAGTTCCCAGGTGAGACACTTCATATATACCCCAAAGCTCGGTCTCAATACTCGAACACATACCAATGCTCTTAGCAAAGCCAACAATCCAAACTCCAGCTTGATTACGCAACACTCCTGCACACGTAGCTCCTCCAATGTTAGACCGAAACGAACTATATGTGTTGCATTTAACCCAACCCGAGGGAGGTGGAGACCAACGTCGTGGGTAAGCCTGCCGGGACAAGCCAGCGTCTGGACCTGCAAGTGTAGACCTAGCCTGAGTTGAAATAACCTCCCTAACCAAACGATAACATCGAACCAGTAGTGGCTCATGGAAAATACGATCCGAATCAAAGATTCTGGCGTTGCATTGCAGCCACAACAGCTAGACCACATATCCAAACATAATATTCTAGTTTACGACATTCTTGGGAAAGTGACAATTACTAGACAAATTTAATTTAACCGAATCACGCAAATTGAGGCTATAAAAATCAGTCAATGCATTAGGTTTAACTAGTGTGGACTAAATCGTAGTGTCTACCGGACAATCTCGTAGGACGTAAAGCGTAGATTCTAAATATACACCACAAAAACTGCAGCTAGCATTCAACCAAGGGAGCCTACATATCTATAAATCAGCATCTAACCATAATCGAGATTCTCATTTGGTAATTGTAATCTAGAAACATATGCTGATTGCACCATAAATGATCTCAACGGGTACCATCTACAACCTGGGTTACCAGTCGCTATCGAACTTAAGGGAGGCTTAACGGCCATGAGATGAAGGAGAGTGTTAGCCGGCAGTGCTTCGTTGCATTCATGCCAATTTCAATCACCACTTGATGTTACCATGTTCGCGACCGAAATAGAGATGGCATCCACATACCTTAGATCAGCTACATAGTCAATCAAATGACCCAGCTTTCCAACCCATGGATCCAACCAGAAATGGACATTAGAGTTGTTCCCTATATTCCATGTAACGCCTTCCCTTACCACATGCCATATTTTGGTTAAGCCATTCCAAATATGAGACCTATATTGACGATGAATTGACTCAGGAACCCCATTCGGCCAGTTTTATTTTAATTTAAGCACATGAACCCAAATAAGCTCCGGAAGAGAGAGTAGACCAAAGGCAACCTTCAAAAGAAAAGCTTTATTTTGAGCATGCACATGACATATTCCAAGCCCACCTTCATTAAGGAGCTTACAAACATCCTCCCACTTAACTAAAGGTATACTTCTTGCGTCATTTGATCTGCCCCATAGAAAATTTCTAATTATACTTTTGATCTCTGTACATATCCCTTTTGGCAGTAATATTGTATGCATAGTATAAGCCGGAATAGTCGATAGAACAGATTTCACCAAAGTAAAGCGGCCCACAAGAGAGAGGTGTTTAGTTTTCCAACCCGTAAGTTTGCTTCGAATCTTTTGAATAATATATCCATATGTGGTCCGTATCACCCTTCCATGAATAATAGGAATGCCAAGGTACATGCCAAGATCACTAGTTTCCCCAAAACCAAATGAACGACAAATATTCTCGCGCAGACTACTATTACATTGTCAAAGAAGAAAATATGAGTTTTAAAATAACTGACCTTATGCCCCGAACTCACACAAAAGGAAGAAATCACATTCTGAACAATCACCATCTATTCTAAAGTTGCCTTTGTAAAATTAACCAAGTCATCTGCAAAGAAGAGATGAGACAAGTTAGGTCAGTGACGGGAAAGTCGGATCGGCTTCCAAGCACCCATTTCAATTTCAACCTATATCGCATGGGCAAGGCATTCCATGCACAACAAAAAAGGTAAGGAGATAAAGGGTCCCCTTGGCGAATACCCCGAGTAGGAAAGAATTGGGAGGAGGGTGACCCATTCACAAGACTTGTGTTAAGACCGACAATACACAGCTCATAATTAAACTGATCAAAGCTCTTGGAAGGCCAATATCCTACAGCGTATCGGAAATAAAGCTCCACTCAAGTCTATCGTACGCCTTTTCCAAGTCTATTTTTAGAGCCATCCAGCCTACCTTACCCATCTTTTTATGTATCAAATGTATAACTTCCTGTGCCATAATGATGTTGTCGGTAATAAGCCTTATAGGAACAAAGCTCGTTTGGTTCGCAGTAATCCAAGATGGTAGAAAAGGTTTTAAACGATCAACAATAGTCTTTATTACCATTTTATACATGACATTATAGAGGCTGATAGGATGAAACTAAGATATGAAGACGAGCTCTCACCCTTCGAAATTAAAACTAGGAGCGTATTGTTCAAAGACCCATCAACTACACCGAAATAAAAAATCTATTGAATCTTCCGCCACATAGTTTCCCCAACAATGTGCTAGTTCCTCTAATAAAAAGATGCATGTAATCCATCAACCCCAAGAGCCTTAAGAGGGTTCATAGAAAAAATTACCGATGAAAGCTCATGGAAGGAGACCGACCGAGTGAGCAAAGACTTCTCCTAATGGGTAAGCTGCTGAAAGCGACCAGAAATAGGAAAAATGGGCAAATTATTTTCGGAATAGGTAAACAAATCTCAGAAAAAGGAGGACCGTAAGGTCACGTAGCTCCTCCTAATCTGTACTCCAGGTGCCGTCAGGGAATTGAAGCGTAGAAATAAAGTTCTTCCTCCGTCTACTCATTGTGCATGCATGAAAAAACCTCGTATTTCTATCACCCTGGGAGAGCCATTGTGATCGTGAGTGTTGAAACCATAGCAACTCCTCTTTGCTCAAGGACACCCTCTAGTTGTGCAACAAGCTTACCACAGAGTTTATTTAAAGACCCCAAATTACAAGTCTCAAGTTTTTGATCAATCCCCTTAATTCTTGCCATAATATTTCGTTTCATGTACTCAATATGCCCAAAGACTAACATGCTCCAATCACCCACTTTAGCTGTGAAGTTGGCAATATTCTCTTCCACTATTTTGTTTAAGTCCCACCAGGAGTTTAAGAAAGCATTGAACTCCGGGTGGTCCTGGCAGCATGCTAAATAGTGAAACGGTCTCTGGTGGGTAGTGCGAATACACGACCCCGACTTCATCAAAATCGGTCTATGATCAGACCTTAACTGATCTAAATGTAGAACAGAGAAAATTAGGATTTAGGAACACCACGCCTCGTTAACAAGATAACAATCTAGCCTTTTGTATAGGCTTCCCCGACCCCAAGTGAATCTTGGTCCCACAAATCTAGCATCCACTAGACTTAGGTTAAAACAAAATCAGCAAACAAATTATTCACTCCCAAACCCATAGCTGCTCCATCACTCCGGTCTTCACTGCTTAGAGTAGAATTGAAATCCCTTCCTAAGATCCAAGTAATATCATTCCCGAGATTAAGGTTCGTCAGCATAATCCATAAATTCCTACATATCATAGGCTTCGGACTTGCATACACTACTGTGAAAAAACATCAATGCGAGGAGCCACACACTTCAATTCAACAATGAATAAATTGGTTGGAGATTCTCTTAACATGAACCGAGACTGAATCTTTCCAAAGGAGCTAAACCCCTCCACTAAAGCCATGAGCCTCAACCCGATAGGAACACGGGAAACCAAGTCTGAGTCACCACCTTGTCTACACTAACTCTACTGATACGAGGTTCAAACAAAGTTGTTACTTGTGGATCATTCAATCTGAAAAAATTCTTGAAATGTCTGCGAAATGGAGAGCTCACAACACTCTGAGCATTCCAACACATTATATTAATCATTAAAAAATAAAATGAAAAAGGATATAAGTCACGCCAACTGCATTGCACTCTTTGAGACCGAAGAGGTATGCACTACTCCTTCATCTAAAGACACTCTAGGGCTTTCGTTAATGAACCATATTGTTGTGCATCATCAGGGACGGTCGACTGGTGACCCGCATCCATGACTGACACTTGTTGCTTCCCTAAATCAACAATAGGAATCTGGTGCCCTCCACTATCGATGTCCTTCTGATTTTCGACAGAATTAACTAGGGTTGTAGAGACCTATTCCGCGATAGACGGTTTGACAGACACTTTAAATTCCGACTTCTTTCAAACACTCAATTCCTTGTTCGACTGCTCCTTCTTCCACTGTAATTTAACACCATCACTAGCCACCCCTACATTCCCGGACTAACCTCGTCGAACCTGCCCTTCTTCCATTATAACAGCTGTTATATGATTGTCTCTATGTAGTATGTACAACTGACCAAACTTCAACTTCTTGAACTGCCTGCCCATCAACCACCAGATTAGACCGACTCAGAGTAGGATTGTCCTGCAACATTTTGCTTGTGCTAGGATCATAGGAAGGGTTAGCTCCGGACACGTTAATGCCGATCGGGGGGAGATGGGGACCCTACTCGCATCACTTCCTTACCATTCGCCCCTTTCTTTCCAACATTATTTTCCGCATTAGAAAGTACAACAACCCTGGTCCGCTCCCTTTGAGACTCTTGTGAACTGCCTCCTACCCAAAATTCTCCAATATTTGAACATGCGAGTTCACTACAGTCCCTGTGCCTTAAGTTCGTGATTTTGGTGGTAAAGATTCTAAGCCCTCATTTGGTGCTTTTTGTGGCATATAATCCTTTCGAGTCCTACGACTCTTCTGCGGGGCCATCATCCATAGGTCGTAAATCTCCATTCATCCCTAGAAACATCGAAATCTTTAGCGGGTTCCCCTGATCCATTTGTGACTCAGTCTTACCAAACCATTCATTAGAATGACCATAGACGCCACATTTGTAACATATCAGATTCAATCCTTCGTATTCAATCTTTTGATTGAACCCATCAATCTTTAAGCATGGTAGTAGAGGTTTGTTAAGGTCAACAATCACCGCTAGCGTTGCAAACTTCCCTCGCTCACCAATCTTTGTGCTATAACTTGACCGAGTAAGTTACCAATCCAGCGAAACAATGCTTTCATGTAATGCAAATATGGGAGACCTAGGAGGCGAACCAATGCAATAACCTTTGAAGGATATTTTTCTGAGGTGGAGAAACGCCTACTCCAAGGTTGCCTTGTAAGATAGCTACCATAAATCGTCCACGATCCCGCCGTAAGCACTTTAGTGTAGTCCTCTTCTTGAGAAAACTTAACCAAGAAGTAATCATTGTCTAGATCAATTAGTTAAAAGTTACCTACCATGGCCCAAAGTGATGAGATTATTGTATGTAAAGCTCTGTACCCGATAGTTTTACCAAGAAGACGTACTACTGCCGTAATTTTCATTCGAGCATCGATAAGGGCATGGACCCGCTTAGAGAAGCGGATTGATGGGATCGATCCAGCACGATCAATTTTCACATCCTCCCCATTCACCACTATCTCATCAATTAGAAGTGCATGAGATTGGCCTATTATAGAACTTACAGCACCCTTAACTACTCCAGCATACGAGGGAGTGGTACCAATAGGAGGCACCACTAAATCCTTCCCTCAGTTATTGCCCAGGGCGTTCTGATCATTTTTTTTCATCATCTAAAAGGGGTTCCCCATCACCTGGTCAATCGAGCTAGTATTTATAGGGTTTTCTTCCAACACCATGCATGGAATACTATCTTTGTTCTTAACTGTTTAGGTCGCACGCTGGTCTTTCGCCAGAACTGGAGAGCTCGACCTCTCAAGGGATGGAAGGAATTCAAAACGAGCCGTTGGTCAAGGGGTGTCGACCGTTAATCCATCACCGGTGCCGGCCACATCCACCGCTACTACGGGCACATTAGGGTTTTTAGAGGGTATCGCATGAGTACTCATTAGGGTTTAAAGGTCTTTATTATTTTTATATCGTTTATTTATTTTAATAAATTAATCACATCCAATAAAAAATGAAATGTGTCATTTTATTAGTTTAAAAGTGATGAAATTAAGATTAAGTGGTGGAAATGCTAATAGGTAAAGGATTCGGCAACAAGCCACCTAGTCAACCTCACAGCTTTTGGGGGAAAACCTGACAGCTTATTATATTTGAACAAAAATACTATGTCATTTTTTGTATTACTTTTTATACCGAACACTGAAAATATTAAATTCTAAATCACAACTCTAAATTATAAATCTCAAATCCTAAAAATATACTATATCTACAATCCTCCGAAACTATAATCTTAAATCATAACCCTAAACATTAATTCTAAACTCTAAATATATTTTTAATGTAGATTATAAATATGACACCAAAATGGGACAAGAAATTTTTATTCAATGTATTCTTGTCAAAAACAATATTTAATTAATTATAGTCGCGATTAATTATATATTTATAAAAATATATCAAGGTAATCAATAAATATAATTAATATTTGGATTAAATGTAAAATAAGTGCCAAAGCACATTTTTTTAACTTTAGGTACCTAAAGTATTTTTTGTAATAATAGATGCCTAAAGTATCAACCATTATAATTTCAGGTGCCCGACCATCAGTAGCCGTTTAAAAAAACTGTTACCCTATCAGAATGAGACATATATCACTATTATTATTATTTTTTAATTTTTTAAAAAATAAAAAATAAAAAAATATTTTAACCTAGGCATAAAGTCAAAAGTAGCCCCCAACGTTTGACATTTTGGTCACTTTAGCTCCTATTCTTTTTTTTTGGTCCAGATAACCTCTCAACGTTTCAGTTTTGTGAAATTTTTACCATGGTTGGATAGAAACCGTCAGTCAACAGACGTTGACCGTCTATAGCTGATGTGGACTATAAACATGGCATGTGGAGATGACGTGGCAACGATGCCACATAAGAAAAAAAAATACAGCCACTAAGAAAATGACACATGGCATCTTCCCAATGGCTAGATTTTGGGCAAATGAAAATAATGTAGTTGAGGGGACTCAAACCCGGGGAATAAAGAATGCAAGACACTCCCCAAACCATCAAGCCAAAGCCTTCATTTAGTATATGTCTTCGCAAATAATTTACTTAGTCTGTTTTGAGAATTATTAATTAATTAAAAAATAAAAGATAAAACACGCGGTAAAAAGAAGGGTAACCCATTCTATCCCAAAACACAAACATCTAAAGTGGACAAAATCTCAAACCCAAAAAATTCTTAAATCAAAAAATCTCTAAATCTCTCCTTGAAATTGAATCAACAGAAAAGAATAGCATTTGAATTCGAAAAAGATATTTTTATCTCTTTTCCACAAAGGAGCCTCCTGAATCGTTTAACAAAATCTGTTCGTATCGCAAAAAACTAGTTGATCATAGGTAAATGTTGTTTGCACAAGTTTGGGTTCGTCGGTTAGTTTTTTGAAAAAGTTTTGGTTCGTCAGTCAGTTTAGAGTCTTGTTAATCTTGTTTATGTAGAAGTTACACAAATCTCGTTGAGATTTACTGAAAATATTTTGAGAACTCAACTTTTCTATTGATATATAAGACCTAAAGTGTTTCCTCACCTTCGGTCGACCTAGAGTATTTGGGTTTAGGGTTTAGGGTTTATGGTTTTCAGAGAGTATATTCGCTTACAAAGGGAAAGAAATTTTTGAGAACCCAGTAAAATTTGAGAAAAAATAAGGATGTTGTTCTTTTGTAGTTCATGATGTTGTTCATTTGTAGTTCATGTACTGCGTTCTTTTAATTAATTAATAATTAATAATTCTCAACTCAGACTAAGTAAATTATCTTCGAGGACTTATATTAAATAAAGGTTTTGGCTTGATGGTTTGAGGAATGCCTTGCATTCCTTATGTCTTGGGTTTAAGTCCCTTCAGTTACATTATTTTCATTTGCCCAAAATCAAGACATTGGGAAGATACTACATGTCATCTTCTTAGTGACTGTAATTTTTGAAAAAAAAATTTAAAAAAGTTATTTTTTATGTGGCATTGATGCCACATCACATGACACGTGGTAGTGTCACGTCATCTTCGCAAGCCATGCTTGCAGTCTATGTCAATCACAAACAATCAACGTCTGTTGACTGACAACCAGGGTGAAAATTGCAAAAAATTGAAATGCTAGGAGGTTGTCTAGACAAAAAAAAGAATAGGGGCTAAAGTGACCAAAAGGTCAAACGTTGGGGGTTATTTTTGACTTTATGCCTTTAATCTAAATCTAATATTACCAAAGGTAAAACTTACCAATTACTATAAACTCTCTCAACCTTTCCTTCGCTCTTCTCATTCTCACTCTTGATGAACGATAGTCTCTTCTCATAAAATTTTTCTAATTTGTTCTTGGTAAATTAGGATTTGTTAAATTTGGTTAGGGAGTTTAGATGATCGAAGCAGACGAAGACTGAAAAACCCTAGAAGGGAATTGGGCATTTTGTTTCAGATGTAATCGAGAGAGAGAAATGATTTTCTTTTATTGTTATTGAATGAAAAATTGGAATTACAAAATAATATCCACATGTGCTGCTTTATACAAAGAAAGAAATAACTTCTTTATCCTCCTAAATAAAAGCTAACAACCAACTTCTTTTTAACTAACTCCTAACTAATATACTCTAATAGCCCCCCTCAAGTTGGAGCATACAAGTTTTGTATGCCCAACTTGAAAATGGCACCCTTAAAGGCAAAATTGGTGAGAGCTTTGGTGAAGCAGTCAGCCAGTTGGTTGTGAGAAGCAACAGGCAGAAGCTTGATCAATCATTGTCGAACTTTTTCACGAATCAAATGGCAGTCAATTTCAATATGTTTTGTCCGTTCATGATGGACTGGATTCTCTGCAAGTTTAATGGCAGATAGGTTATCACAGAATAAATTTGTAGAAGGAACTTTTAATTGTAAATCAGAAAGCAAATATTGAAGCCATTAAACTTCACAAGTAATAGTGGCAAGGGCTCGATATTCAGCTTTGCTGGAGGATCGAGAAATTGTTTGTTGCTTCTTTGATTTCCAAGAAATTAAAGCTGAGCCTAGAAAAATACAAAAGCTAGTTGTGGACCTTCTCGTATCAGGGCAAGAAGCCCAATCAGAATCAGAAAAAAAGCATTTATAGTTAACTGATTCTTAGCAGGGAAGAAAAGACCCTGACCAGGGGTACCTTTGAGGTACCTAAGAATTCTATGTGCAGCAGTCATATGTTCAGTAGTAGGAGCAGATAAAAATTGTGACAATTGTTGCACAACAAAAGAAATATCAGGTCTAGTGTTAGTGAGATATAAAAGTTTCCCAATGAGCCTTCTATAAGAAGTAATGTCAGTTAAAGGGTCACCATCAGATTGAGATATTCTTTTCTTTGAAACTAGAGGTGTAGAAGCAGGTTTAGATCCTAGGAAACATGTATCCTTCAATAATTTCAATGTGTATTTTCTTTGGCAAAGATTTATTCTAGTAATAGAATGGGCAACCTCTAATCCTATGAAGTATTTTAGATTTTCTATATCTTTTATTTTAAATGTAGCATGTAATTTTTTTTACAGAGTCAATTTCAGTTAAGTTTGGTCCAGCAAGGATAATATCATCTATATAAATGACTAATGCAAGAAAATTAGGACCTTCACCTTTTGTGAAAAGACTAGAGTCAGAAGTTGCTTGTTTAAACCCTTGACTACATAAAGATACAATAAGCCTTTCATTTCACTGTCTGCTGGCATGTTTAAGACCATATAAACTATTGTTGAGTTTACAAACTAATCAGGCTGAGCAATAAAGCCTGGTGGCAAATTCATATAGACTTCTTCACTTAAGAAACCATGAAGAAAGGCATTGTTAATGTCTAATTGATGCAGAAACCAGTTTTGAGAAGGTGCAACAGCCATTAAAGTCTTAATGGTGGTAATTTTAGCTACTGGACTGAAGGTATTTAGAAAGTCAACACCTGATTGTTGGGTATAACCCTTAGCTACGAGCCTAACTTTGTATCTATCAAGAGATCCATCAGATTTAAGTTTAACTCTAAAAACCCATTTGCATCTAATAGTTTTCTTATCAGGGGTAGAGGAACTAGATCCCAAGTATGATTAGTTTCTAGGGCTAAAATTTCCTCATTCATTGTTACTTTTCAAAAATCATGTAATATTGCTTGTTTATATGTTTTTGGTTCAACTAAAGAATCAACAGAAGCAATAAATGATTGATGTGAAGAAGAGAAGTTTTGATAAGATAACACCTGGTTAATAATGTGAGGTGTAATTCTTGGCTTGGGTAGAGTAACTTGATAGTCATTCAACCTCTGAGATAGCTTGACAGTTCTGGATGGTCTAACTGTAGTGGGAAACAAGCTAGAAAACTGATCATTAGTAGTATTTGAACTAGGTAGAACTGTTGGAACAACAGATGGAACTGTTAGAACAACAGAAGTAATATCCTGAGAACATTCAACACCTAGACTATCAAAATTATTCTCAATTTAATGATCAAGAGTGGGTGTAGCAAATTCAGCTGGTATTATGTTATCCAAGATAGTGTTATAAGCATGATTAGGTAGAATAACATTTTTAGAAGCTGAACTAATAGCAAAGAGAAAAATGTTTTCAGCAAATGTGACATCTCTAGAAATAAAGACATTTCTAGATCTTAAATCAAGTAATTTGTAACCTTTAGTGTTTTTAGGATATCCAAGAAAGATGCACTTTGTTTCTCTCGGATGCATTTTAATCTTTACCCTTAGGCAAGACTGAAGCATATACAAGACACCCAAAGACTTTTAAATTTTCAAGAACATGTTTGCTTTGAAATAATATTTCATAAGGAGTCTTATTGCCCAATATAGGAGTAGGTGTAATGTTGATAAGAAATGCAGAGTGAAGAACACAATCAATCCAGAAAGAAAGAGGTAAACTAGCTTGAAAACGCAAAGCCCTTGCAACAGACAGTAAATGTTGATGTTTCCTTGCAACAATGTTGTTTTGTTGAGGGGTATGAGTGCAAGAGGTTTGATGAACAACTCCTTTAGAACTAAAAAATTAGTTAAGTTGAATTCTTTGGCATTATCTGAGCGTATGCATTTTATTTGTTTTGAAAATTGGGTTTGAACAAAATTAAAAAAAATTATAATGAAATCTTTAGAATCAGACTTATGTTGCATAGGAAATACCCAAACAAACCTATTTCTATCATCCACAACAGTAAGAAAATATTTATGTCCATAAATGCTTTCAATTGGGAAAGGTCCCCAAACATCAATATGCACAAGGTCAAACACAGGTTCAGAAATAGAATCACTAAAAGAAAAGGAGAGTCTCTTATGTTTAGCTAGACTACAAACATCACAAGAAGCAGAACTTAAAAAACTAGAAGCAAGAACTAAGGGAATTTTATTATGTAGCTCAGCAAAATGTCTTATCCTAGGACCTGAAGGGTGTCCTAATCTAGCATGCTAAAGTTAAAAAGAATTAATAGAACTAGAAGAATTAACAGAACTGAAAGATATCAATCCAGAATTAACAAAATTGAAAGAAGTGTCAACATTACAGATAGTAGAACTAACAAAATTGTTGTTGAATGTTGAAGTTTGAAGTTGATACAAACCATTACATCTTTTAGCTATACCAATCGTCCTCCAAAGAGTGACACCCTATATATAACAACAATCATTAGAAAAAATTAAAAAAGATAATATTTGCTTTTGTTAAAAGAGACACGTAAATCAAGTTAAAGTCAAAAAAAGTATGTGAATAGCATTATACAAAACTAAACCATTCGAAAGTTGCACAGTACCAATATGCTAGACTTTAACTAATTGTCCATTTGGAAGCTTAAGAAATCTATTAACAGCAACATAATATTCTTGAAAAAAAGTTAAAGAATTTACAATGTGGTCAGTTGCACCAGAATCAATAATCCACATAATATCAGAAGAATCTAAATTAGAACAGGAAAGAATAGTACCTTGTTCTTCATGTGATGCTGAAATAAAATTTGAGGAAAGATCATTGACAGACAAAATAGGATTCTGAGCAGAATTTTAAGTAAAAACATTGACAGAATTCGAAGCATTGATAGAGTTCTTTTTTTGCAAAAGATTCAAGAGACCATCATACTGTTCTTTGGTGAAAGTGACAGAATTAACTTCATCTTTAGAACCACAATTTTTACCAAAACTAAGATCTCCAACCAGATTCGATTTTGACTGAGACTTATATTTATACCCAGGGGGTAACCATGTTTTTTATAACATTTTTCAATAGAATGTCCAAACAACCCACAATAGGTACAAAGAGACCTTCAACTAACACCATTCCCAGAAAACTTACCAGACTCAGACCCTCTATTATCAAACTTAGGGGCACTACGTTCTTCTTTCTTAGAATTGTATCTATCAACAAGCAGAATGTTTGAATCATTAAGAATAGCAGAAGAATTGACAGTACATTTATGTAGAACAACAATAGAGAAAATTTTGTTAATAGGTGGAAGTGGTTTAGTCATTAGAATCTGGAATTTTAGAATCGAAAATTTGTCATTCAGACCCCTAAGAAAACACAAGATGAATTTATGTTTTCGGTATTGAACCGCAAGACATGAACAAGAGGACAAAGGGCGGAGATTACAAATCTTGTCCCAAATAACCTTTAACTAGGTATAAAAGGTAGTAACAGAAATATTACCTTGTTGGAGATTGTAGAAATCTTGAAGTATGTCTGAGACACGCAACAAATCTCCTTACTTGAATCTGTCGAAGAGGTTAGCCCAGAGTTCGTAGGTTGTATCAATCTAGATTACTCCTTGCGCAATCTCTAGAGCAATGGCCCGCTGCAACCAAGACAACACTAAGTTGTTGCACTTCACCCATGAATGATAACGCACGATATCTTCTTTAACCTCCTTGATTGTCCCGTCCATGAACTGGAACTTATTTTTAGAAATCAACGCCATTTGCATTGACCTTGCCCAGGCATGATAATTGCTGCCATTGAGAAAGGCAGAAGTAAGGACAGGGGAAGGATTTTCGTTTGGGTGGATGTAATACGGATCAAAGGTGTCATCGCTGAGGAAAATACGATGAGAAGGAATGGATTCAGACGAATAGAAAGCGGCTGAGTCAACTGATACCATGTTAAATTTAGGTAGGGAGTTTAGATGATCGAAGAAGACGAAGACTGAACCCTAAAAGAAAATTGAGAATTTTGTTTCAGATGTAATCGAGAGAGAAAGGGATTTTCTTTTATTATTATTGAATGAAAAATTAGAATTACAAAATAATATCTACATGTGCTGCATTATACAAAGAAAAAAATAACTTCTTTATCTTCCTGAATAAAAGCTAACAACCAACTTCTTTTTAACTAACTCCTAACTAATATACTCTATAAGATTAAAGTTTAACCGGTTCTGATCTTCATTATCTTTCACCTCTTTTTTAACCCATCTCAATCTAGGGTTTATATTCATTTTCTTATCTACGTAAGGAACCCTAAAAATTACCTTAATTTCGTGTTTTAGCATGAAGATGTACACTGAATCTTTACAATCTAATAGTGGGTCAAGGATTGTGTATTGTTATTTCAGAATTAGAGCCCCTATTTGCAGCTCCATTGGGCTTTGGAGCAAAGGAAAGAGGTTTTATGGAGCAAAGATGACGACTGAATATTATTTTTAATATTTTAAAATTTTAATTTTTATATTTTTAAAAAAATAAAAAAAATAGTACCATGTGTATGATACACATTGGGCAATAGTTTTTTTATACGACTACTAACGGTCGGATACTTAAAATTATAACAGTTGATACTTCAAGCACCTGTTATTACAAAAAATACTTTAAGCACCTAAAGTCTAAAAAAATATACTTTTTGAGCACTTATTTTTCATTTAAGCCTTAATATTTTTATAAAATATATTAAAGTAATTTTTATAAACGAAATTAAAAAAATAAATTAAAATTTCAAAAAAAAAAAACACAACTATAAAAAATATATTTTTACTTACTTTTATAAATGTCATTTTCGCTAATTTTTAATTAAATTTTTGAGTTTTTATTTATACAAAAATTTATAAATAAATTTTAAATTATTAAATAATAATTCGATTTGAGTTCCTTAAATAGTCGTAGGTCTATGGGTTAAGAAGAATGGATCCAAGAATCCATTTTTCTAATAAATAAAGACCTTTTACATTCTAATGGCAAAGGTCAGTATTCGAACCACACAAGATGAGATAAAATGAACTCCGACATTGTTGGGGGGTTTCAGGCTAATTGAAGTTGAACAATCATCTGATGCAACATCATTTTCCTGCCCCAAAACCATTTCTACATCAAGCTATAGAAAAAGGAAGCTTGATTTTCAGCTTCTTACAAGACAAAGAAGTCTGCAATTTCATTATATGAAATTCAACTTTGCAAAGTCTGTACTCAGCAATTACATGACATGACTATTCCATGTATAATAGGTATTCATCACCCTGTATCAAAAGTTCAAAGCAAAAACATATGCAAAATACACAGGGTTCTTCTTTTACCTGTTAATCGAAGAACTTGAGAGATATCACATTACCGAATCAGAGTCAATGTTATCCGATTTTCTAGTTCTATTTAACCTTCTATCTCATGCTGTACATGAATACTGCTATTTTCTTCCAACTCCCAAGTTAATAGTTCCAATACTAAATATATTTCTTTACCTCCCTCCTGCTGCAGCCGGTCTGCCTCGAACATGAATACGCGGTTTTTTATTCCGATCCAACTGCATCCAACTATTTTGTGCAACCTCTGCTTCATGGTCTTCTTGACTCGAATTATACCTTCCCATTTACCCCTCATCTCATATGCACGAGTCAACACTGAATAGGGTATATAAGACTGCGGATTCAGTTCTATCATCTTCTCCGCTACTCTTTCGGTGATATTCAGGTTGGCGTGAGTCGCAGTAGCAAGTACTAGTGATTTCCAAACTAAAAAACTTGGTTCAAAAGGCATTGCTCCTAAAGTATCAAAAGCTTCTTTGAATGTACCAGCTTGGCAGAGCAAGTCAATAACACAAGCGTAATGCTCATCACGAGGTGTAACTCCGAATTCTTCCTCCATTGATGAAAATATACTTATTCCTACATCTACAAAAGCTCCACACGTGCAAGCTAATAGAACCCCAGAAAGTGTTATTCGATCTGGAGCCGGACCTTCTCTAAGTAGTTCTTTAAATAATTCCAACGTCTCGACAACTCTGCCGTGGTGAGCCAAACCCATAATTAAAGTATTCCAAGATATCAGATCTTTTACATGTATTTCAGAGAAAACCTGCACTGCTGAGTCAATTAATCCAATATTAACATACATATCGACAAGTGAAGTGGCGACAATTAATTCCGACTGAGAACCGGATTTTATCACCAAAGAATGGACTTGGTGTCCTTGCTCGATTGAAAGAAAGTTTATACAACTTAGAACACTACTTAGAGTGAACTCAGTAGGCCTACAATCCTTCTTATAAGCAAGCACAAAAAGTAAGAAAGCATCATCTTGGAAGCCATGCCTAGCATAGCTTGAGATCATAGAATTGCAAACCATAGAATCCCAAAGTTCCACTTCTTCAAAAAGCCGAACCGAGTCCTCCAACGCGTTGCATTTTGAGAAAAGGTCGATAACAGCACTCGAAACAACGGAATTCGAGATGAACCTCATCTTGACACACAGAGCAAAGATTTGCTTACCCTTATCCAAATGTCTCAAACTAGTACAAACAGAAAGTAAATTGGAAACTGTAAATTCATCCGGGGAATAACCAGCCAGCCTCATCTGATCAAACTGTTTCAATGCCATGTTTTCATGACCCGACTTACAACAACCCGAAATCAACGAATTCCAAGACACAATATCCACCTCTTCCATACTCAAAAACACACTAAAAGCATACTCTACCAAGCCAAGCTTACCATACATATCAATCAACGAATTGCCAATCACTAAATTGGATAAACACACACCCCTCGTAATCATGTTACAGTGAATTTCTTTCCCCTGACTAGCACAAGAAACGTATGTTGTCAGAATTGAAAACGTGAACTTACTCGGTCTAACACCAAAATTCTGCATTTCCTTAAACACTTCCAATCCATAACCCCAAAACCCCAACAACCCACAACCCGAGATCATCGAGTTCCAGCTAACAACATCTTTCTCGGGCATTTCATCGAACACTAAACATGCTTTCTTAAAATGACCAAACTTTAGCACCCCATTCAACCAAATGTTCCAAGATATAACATTTTTGTCATTTATCTCCTCAAAAACCTTGGAAGCATCATCAAAAGAGCCAACTTTGAGATAAAGGTCCATAAAACGATTACCCAGAAAAGTTATGCCATTGAAACCGAATTTGATCAGCTGAGCATGGATTGTTTGGGAGAATTGAATGGATTTCAAAGATAAACAGTGGTTTATGAGGTTGTTGTAATGAGAAAGAGTGGGTTTCTGAGACCAATAAATTGGTTTTAGGAAAGGGCGCATGCATGGAGCAAATGTTTTCTTTGCTCTCTTTGCAAAGGACTAAGGATATATGATGCTTTATTTATTCTTTTTAAGGGACCAAGGGTTCCATCTTTTAAATATTTCTTTGTTTTGTATTTCTGGGTTAATTGCCTTAATTTTTAACATATATTCATTTTTTTATTTTAAAAAATATTTTTATATATGAGTTTGTTAATTTTAGAGTTTAGAGATTTAATTTAAGATTTAGAATTTAAGAGTTTATATTATAGGATTTAGAGTTAGAATTTATAAGTTAAAGTCCAGAGTTTAGGATTTTAGATTTAATCATTTAGATTTTAATTTCTATAATTTAAATAGGAAGAGTTTTTTTTTACACATATTACATACCAAAATATAATTCTTTATTTTTAATGATTTTATATTCAATACACTAGCGCCGTAGCTTTAGGGTTTATGGCTAGAATTTAGAGTTGAGATTATGTTTAGGTTTTAAAATTTAGTGGTGTTATAATTTAGGGTTTAGGGTTAGAATTTAGGTTTTAGAGGTTATGGCTTAGAGGCTAACCTCTAAACCATAAACTCTAAACCACAATCCATCAATTCTAAATAACTAAACTTAAACGCTAAAACCAAGACATTTGTGTAAATTTTCGTTTTCACCGCTATATAGAATAATTACCCATTTTTAATAAGGGTAATTATTTGATACATTAGCGGTGGAAACTAAAAGTTTCCACAAATGCCATAGTTTTAGGGTTTAGTGATTTAGTTTCGGGTGTATAGTTTAGGGGTTTACGTGTATGAGTTTTGAATTTAAGAATAATGGTTGAAATTTATAGTTTAGGGTTATAAATTATGGTATATAGGTTAAAACATAAATCCTCGCCATATTACCCTAAAAACTAAACCCTAAATTCTAATCTTAAACTCTAAATTCAAATCACTATCCCTAAATTTTAAATTTATACACCTAAACCTTTAAACCCTACACCCTAAATTAAGCCCCTAAACCCTAAAATTAAGACGCTTATAAAAACTTTTAGTTTCCACTGCATGCGTATAGGATAATAATCCTTTTAATAATTTACTAATAAAGTTAAAGAGATTTGAAAGTTACAAGTGCATTGTTATATTATTTTAAATATTTATATACCCATTAAAATTATGGGGTAATTTAGGTGGATAATTCATTTTGAATTATTAATTAGGGATATATGGGAGTTTGGGGATATTTTGGCATCTAGGCTAAAATCTACAGGAACACGCCACCCCCTTATGGCGTGGTCACTTTTTAGCACAACCTCGCCACCTCTTTATGGCGAGGTCACTTTTTAGCACAACCTCGCCACCTCCTTATGGCGAGGTCACATGGACCACGTACCTATATAGCCAAGTAACATCCACTTGAATCATGTAAAGTACGTGAGTTGCATGGTCCATGTGACCTTGCCATAAGGAAGTGGCGAGGTTGTGCTAAAAAATAACCTCGCCATAAGGAGGTGGCGAGGTCCTGTAGATTTTGGCCTAGATGCCAAAATATCCCCCAAACTCCCCTATATCCCTAATTAATAATCTAAAATGGATTATCCCCAAAATATCCCAAAATTATGTGATAACTGATAGTACTAAAATTTTATTCTACCAACCATTTGTTAGTGTGTTTATTGACCGCAGGGACGAACCCACGTATACATTGGAACTTGGAAGGGGCTTTTATCCCCCACGCACTAAATTACTTTTACCTTTGTTTTTGTTTTTTTCTTTAAAAAAATGGATTAATTATGAATTTGCATCTCACCTTTCTAACATTTATATTTTGCTCCTCTTCTAAATCTTGACTCCATCTTTATTGTTTGGATATGCTCGAATTAACTGATCAAACTAAAATTTAATTAAGTTAATCGATGGATCATCAAAGTGTCAGGTCGGTGTTTTATAGACCTTGGTGCAGAAGAAATTGTTAAATGCATCAAGCATGCCATATCAAACCATGTTACCAAAGGATAAAATGATATCTTTCCATTATTAGTAACTCTTTTGCCGGTTGCCACCACAACAATGCTTGTTTAACTATCAGTCAGCCCAACTGAAACCAGGATTCTTCTGGATTTGCTTTTTTCTCATTATATTTCTAACAATGGCTGATGTTTCCCATTCACCAGACGTTGCAAATAAGCTTGATAACTGTACATAAGCACTGGAGTTTCCAGGATCAAGCTCGATAATCCGCTCCGCCACCTTCTTTCCGAGAGTTCTGTCTCCATGAGCAATACAGCCTCTCAAAACTGATAACCACAAGCTTGCATCTGCCTCGAAACGCATTTCTCCTATGAGATCCATTGCTTCCTCAAGGCAGCCAGCACGGGCAAAAAGATCGACCATGCAAGAGTAGTGCTCTATCCCAGGATCGATATGGTAGTCCCGCTTCATCGAGTTAAACCACTTTTGTCCCTCCTCGACAAGTCCACAATGATCACAGGCCGACAGAACCCCTATAAATGTTATGCGAGTTGGCCTTACACCCGCATTTATCATTTCATTGAACAAAGCCAGTGCTTCAAACCCACGACCGTTAGTAGCATAACCCATCAGCATGGAATTCCAAGAGATTTGATCAGATTTTGTCATTGTGTCGAATATTTTTCGTCCATATTCAACTAAACCACACTTGCAGTAGAAATCAACAAGGGAGGTAGATATTATTTGATCAGATTCAAGTCCAATGAGAGTTGCTTTAGCGAAAACTTGTTCACCAAGTTCAATACTAGAGATGCTAGCACAGGCACTGATGGCGCTAGCCAAAGCAAATTTGTCTATTCTCAGGTCTAATTTATTCATCTTGCGTAATAGATCTAATGCCTCAATTGGACAACCGTTTTGACTTAGACCTACTATCATTGAATTCCATGATATCAGGCTTTTATTTGGCATTGTCTTGAAAACCTGCTTTGCATCTTCAATTCTTCCACAGCTGGAATAGACGGTGATCATAGAGTTCAGCAAGATTGTATCGTAGGCTTGAAGCTCGGAAAAAAACTTGCAAGCGTCATTAGGCATTCCACATTTGGAGTAAGCATCAATCAGAGTGCTGGCTATGATAACATCAGAAATCAGACCAACTTTACTAGCATGACTATGGATTTGTTTGACATGTTCTGAAATGCATAAACTACCGCAGGCCCTCAAAACAACTGCAATCGATGAAAAGTCTCCCCGAACCCCCTTTTCCCGCATATTATTAAAGAGAGCTAAGGCTTTAATCTCCTCATTGTTCAACACATGTCCTGAAAGCAAAGAATTCCATAAAACAACAGATGGATCACTCTTTCTATCAAATATTCTTCTTGCGTCGGCCATTCTGCCACAGGTTGCATAACCTGAAATCAATGCAGACAAAGCAAATTCATCCGGTTCCGTCATCAAATTTAGAACGCGACTTGCACCATCCAAATCACCACATTTCCCATACAAGTTTATCAGAGAACTACACAACACCGGATCCAGTTCTATTCCCCCAACCACCATATGCGCATGAATCTGCCTCCCGTATTCGATAGCTCCCAAATCAACGCATGCCCCAATAACAGTTGCCAACACAAACGCATCTCCAAAAGACCCCGATTCTTTAAACAGCTGAACAGCCTGTTTGGCACCCCCATTTCGAGCATAACCATGAATCAACGAATGGCAAGCAAAGGCAGTTTTCCTAGGCATGTCATCAAACAAAGCCCCAGCAACTTCTAACTCGCCCGCTTTAACAAACCCGGAAATAATAAAGTTCCAGGAGTACTCATTCTTACACGGCATCAACTTAAACAAATCCAACGTTTTGTCTTTATTTCCTGATTTCATGTACCCTTCAATTACTGTATTCCAAGAAAAACAATTTCTCAGCGGCATTTCATCGAACAGTTTCCACGTATCAGCCATACTTCCGCACCGTGCATACATCTGGAGGAGGCGATTTCCCATTGTAAGAGTGGAAGTAAGGATACCCTTTTTGAGGAAAAAGAGATGGAGCTGTTTTCCTAGGAGAATGGAGTTGCGGGTTGTACAAGATTGAAGTAAACGACAATAATGTTGGTGGTCAAGCTCCATGGTCATGCGAAATAGCGATTTGGTCTGTGGTAGTTGATTTTATCAGTGTGTTATGGTAAATGGTAATAACACAAAGAGAAAGACTAAATTGTGCTTTCTGCAACTGTAAAAGCAATTATATATATATATATATATATATATATATATATAGATAGATAGATATTATCTTCTGTATCCGGTTGATATTCGAGATTCGTGACTGTGTCTTAAAAATATAAATAGCGACAAGAATGAAACGGTTCACTACCTAGTACCTACCTTAAACCGGTAGGTTCTGGAATGCTGGGTCAGCTGGAAACACCATTTTGTGAGGTCTTTGGAGTAATAAAAACATAGGTAAATACCGGCGACTTTATTGCATGTTTTAAAAAGTTCAATGATCATATTGCAAACATCTTAAAAATTTAGGGCCTATCAGTATAGTTATCCTATATTTTTATATTTATATTTGATTTATTACATATATATTTTAATTTATGCATTTTCACATATAGACCTGACAAACTTGACCCGAGATTCGAACCGAGACCTAAAATAGACCCGAACAGGATGACCCGAATCTCGAAATAAACTGGCCCAAATTTTAGTAGACCCGAATCGATTTTTAACCGAACCGAATAGACCCGAACTAATTTTCCATCGAACCGAATAGACCCGAATCGATTTCACCTGAACCGAAAGCAACCCGAACAGAAGGCAACACGAAAAAAGAAAATATATTAAAATAAAGAAAGAATGATAGGATGTGAACTGGTGCACAACTCACGAAAAAACCAAATATGCATGCTATATAAAGTGATATATATAGTGTAAAAACCTAATTCGGCCTGAAAATTTGACTAAAATCGGTCGATCTCCTATTAACTCGATATTGACTCGACCCGAAATTAACTGAACCGAAAGTAAACTAAACCGAAAATGAACCGACCTAATCCGATATTCGAACCGAAATAAACACAGTCCCTAACTAAAATCGAACGTCTAAATCAGACCTGAACTGAAATTAAACCAAATATAGTCAGAACCGAAATAATCCAAACTGAATAACCCGTTTTTCACATATATTCACATATGAAAAGGTATTCAAAGAACAAAAATCTTTCCTCTAATCTTTAAAAATACATCATATATTCAATATCCTAAACCCTAATGTTAAGCCCTAACTTTAAACTTTAAATTTATTTTTTTAATTTGAGATATAAATAATGGTACCGAAAATATGCAACAATTTTTACTTCGAAATATCATGTTTCTATTATTTATGTTCGAATACGTATAAAACACGGATGTGGTAAGAAATTTTCATTGCTTCGCATGGCTTTACAATCATTTTGTGGTACTCATTTCAAACAAACTTAGGTTGAAAATGGCAAAAACAGCATCTTGGGAAGCAAAATCATGATTTATCTTCAATTTAAAGCGAAAAAGAGAAGGGGAAAAAAACAACACTTAAATTAGAATCTCTGAATATTATACAGACAGCTGCAATCTCCTGTATGCACTTAAAACCTAAACATTTGACATTATTGAAAAGATAATTACACGTTGAAACGCCATTTTTAAACATGGCTGAACTCTGAAGGTTTCCCTTTTACCGAGATGCTTTGGTTTTCCTGGAGAAGATGAAAGCCAAGCAACCTTTCCTCCTATGCCTGCATTTTGCACAAAAGAACAACCTTTTTTAATTCTTTGTCGCAATAAGATGCAGTCTTGTTTGAAAAAACTCTGCATTTCAATTTATTCCAATACAAGAATTTAAATTACATACGATTGCGGACTAACAAATATTATTACGTTGATTATGAATGTTATTTTTTATAACAACGATTTCAGATGTTGTCACTATCGCTATTATAGTAGCGAACCGCTATTTGAATCTCTGCTCCTATGTAAAACTTACTCTACAATCATGAAACTGTTCATCTTTTGAATAGATTTTAACAGGTTATTGATCTGTTTTGTGGTGAATGTAACCGAATCATTGAAATGGAAGTTGGATCAGTCAAATTCCATTTTCATACCTGCGGGCGGAAGTGCTGCCGGTACTCCGGCAGCTGTTGCTTCTGCTGTTGATGCTGCTGCTACAGCTGCTTTTGGTGCTTCCACTGTTTATAGTCGATCCACCTCCGTCGCTCTCGCTCGACTCCGATCTCTTCTTCCACCAATCTTTATCTACTGTCTTAGCAGATGCATCTGCTACTGCAGTTGGCTTTGGAGAAACTTTGGATTTATTACTTGTGTTCTTTTTCTTAGACCCCAAGGAAACTGGAAACACCATTTTCAAAAGAAACCCTCCATTATTCAAGCTCCCACTCCTATTAATCTGCTGCTGCTGTTTCTGACTGCTCTGCCTCTCTTTCTTGTAATTGTTAAGTTCGTCGACCGAATTCGAACCTCTTCCTTTGGCAAAACTCTCCTGTTTCGGTTCATCGACCACAGGCTGCTGCTGCTGATATTCCACGAGATCTTTCAACGTGAGTTCGTAACAAGATTCGGGCATTTTACTAACCATTTCCATAAGCTCCCTTTGGCCTCTGGCAATGGCTTGAGCTCTCGACGACGGCGTAAGGCATCGGTAATCGATGTTCTCTTCACGTCGGGGACTAGTTTTCCACAAAGGAGGACTGGAAATCCCTGATTCATCGTCCACCATGGTGTTCCACCTGCCGTAACTTGCATAGTTCATGGCATGATCATCATAACCGTCATAACTACCACTTAACCTTAACTGATCCGACAAACAGACAAAAGATTTGGGGAGTTCTCTGCTGGGATCGAACATGTTGTTTTGGTAAGAAAATTGGGTGAGAGGTAAGGGAGTTATTGCAGATTGCTTGAAATGCGGGTGTGGAGCCATTGTCTTCACCGACCCCTTTGAGTCCCTTTTTGTGGTGTCTCTCAAAAATATTCGGATTTAAATGTCTAAACTTTTTAAGATTTTCCGGACAGATAACATATCTTAAACATATGTCATGATATCTTAGTTTCTTTTTTTATAATTTTTTTAAAAAATTATTAGTGGTATATTTTAGATTTTAGGGTTCATTAAAGTCAAGAAATTCTAGAGGGCCATCCCTTTCTTGAATTATATATTTCTTCATATACATGTTTGTGATTTGATGAGATTGTGGCTTATTATGTGCATCCCCTCGTTGTAATGCATTGACATTTTGGCTCTTTTGATATTAAAAAAAGAAGACTTTTTGGCTCTTACGTTGGGAAACGTATGTGATAAGTTCACTATTTTGTTAATGATTTATATTCATTTAATAATTGAGTTTAATTTTTTTATAATTAATCATATTTAATTTATTGCCTGATTAATAATCAATCATATTTTTTTTCTCTCAATTTAGTTTAATCCATTTACAATATCAAAAATTTAATATCGTAATCTTATTTAAAAAATTTAGTGTCTTACAACAACAAATACTATGCAAAATTGTAAAGAAAGAATTCAAATTTGAATTTAAAAACGATATTATTTGGGAGTTACACGTTTCAAAATATATTTTAAAATATTCACAAAAAATTGACATATAATTTGACGTACAATGTTTATAATTTTTGAATCCTTTCGCACCTGTAAATCAGAAAATAATAAACGTTTAAACAAGTTTAATCTGACATCTCCATGTATATACCAATAATAATGTTAATCAAGTTTAAGTACAAAACCATTCATGGATCGAGATGGGTTGTATTTCTGGAAATTGTTTGTTATAATAACATTTTATGTCATTTTTAGTTTAAATATTGGTAAAATAAAATGTTTATCATTCCTTTTTTAATAAATTTTAAATATAATCTTAATCCTACCTATAGGGAAGGAGAATGGAAACTCTAAGAAAAAAACTTATTTTTAAATTTAAACACTTAATTAATATTTAATTCTTCTCACTATTTGATTATAGCCCCGTCTTTAACCAAATTAAAAAAGAATAAGGTGTCCTTTCAACCCTATGATATGAGAATTAATATTTGAATAAATTTATATATATATATATATATGGGTTAAGATCCACTTATACTATGTAAAACTCAACTAATTTTACACCAATTCAATGGCTATTAGGTGAGTAAAATGGATGAATGAGATTAACTCCTTACTTTTTTTTTCAAGTGATAATCTTCACATATCCTACTTCTAATCTCATCCATCCATTTCACTCATCCAATGATCATGTATTAGTGTAAAACTAGTTGAATCTTATATAATGGTTCAAAATTTCTTCCAAGTGAGAAATTGCCTAGGTACCTAGAACAAGCTATATATTGTATAAGCTATTTCGAATTTTGAATCTCCATACCCGACTTTATTATCAAATAAAAAGATATAAAGGGATTTTATATCCGTTTGATGTTTGATGTATACTATATTAAAGAATTATTCCTTTTCTTATTATGAAAAAAAAAGAATTATTCATTTTCTATTAAAAAATATATTATTCTTTTTCACAAATTATAACTAAAAAAGTAAAACAATCTTTTTGACCCTTAATTTTATCAATCTAATCATTTTAGTCCTCAAACTTTTATTAATTCCTTTTTACACTTTAACTTTTATTTATACCAAATTAATCTAAATGTGATGAAAGAATAATATACCCTTAAACTTTCTTCAATAATTATCTTTATCAAAATGTTAATGTCAATTATTTTATATATCTCTATTATCAAACAAATCAAGATATATTGAACTTATGTCGTACTTTTGTATTATTCGAAATTATCAGACTTAATGTCAGCCCAACATTGTAATTTTGGTTTGATATTGCTATTGATCTGCACTTTTTAGGTTTATGTGTCAAAGTCCTCGACATAAGTAAATTTAAAACCAAAAAGAAGTTAACGGACAAAAAATAAAACAAAACTAGGGGGGAATTCTGTCTTTTTCTGTGTTTTTTTTGTATGCCCAAGTTAAAGGATTAAATTTTAAGTCTTATCTTTAAATTTTAAATTTTAAATCCTGCAAAAATATATCATGCTCTTAATTTTCTAAACACTAACTTTAAACATTAACTTTAAACTTAAAATTTTTAGTGTAGGGATACAAAAAGAACACTAAAAAAAAGAAGATTTCTATTCCAAAACTAGTGGCTCAAAAACAAAATAATGGTTCAAACTTTCTCTTCTGTCTCATATTATCCATTAATAAAAGAGTATTCGTGTTTGTCCCCTATAATTATTTTGAAAATTAGATTTAAATACTTATTAGATTATATGTGCCATGTAAATAAATATAAATTATTTTTTATACAAAAAAGATAAAAAAAAATATTTGTTTCCGGACTCCCACTCCATATGCAACATTATTTCAATTATTACCATTTTAAAAATAATAATAAGTCATCACAGACTTTAAATGGATAAAAATCGAAAAATCATGATTATGTGAGTGTTGTATTTTTTAAAGTAATAGTGAATGCGAGTTCACTAGTGTGAAAATATTATTATTTAAATAGTTTTTTTAAAATATATTATTATGTATATTGGCGGACGAGGATGAGCCAAAGCGGGTGGGGATGCGAATGGAGTGGGTACAAAGTCATGTTCATGTTTGTCCCATCACCTACAGTGGATCTAATTTTTATCTTCGAGCTTGCCCCACAGCTCGTGAAATCTATATTCATCCTTGTCAAATTAGATGTGAAGTAAGACGAATCCTTACGAAACTGATCTCGTTGACATATCTATTCTACCCAGTGGCAGATGCACCCGGCCCCGATGGGGTGCATCCTATTAGAATTTGGTGGCTAGAGTTTCGAAGAGAAAAAGAGAAATCGAGATTTTTATTAATGATGGAAAAATGAATAGTCAAAGTTACAGAGTATTTGACTTATTGTTTTATTTATACACGTTTAAAAAGAAAGAAAAGATTAAAGAAAATAAAGAAAAAGAAAATAAGATGTGTATAACAGCTGTATCCAAATAGGCCCCCCCTCAAGGTGGAGCATATACATTGTGTATGCCCAGCTCGAAGATGAAGGAAGAAAAATGTGAAGGTACCAGAGCCTTAGTGAAACAATCAGCCAACTAATTCTGGGTAAAAATTGGAAACAATTTGATAGTCCCATTCTGAATCTTCTCTCGTATCAAATGACAGTCAATTTTTATGTGCTTCGTACACTCATGATGAACCGAATTCTCGGCAATCCTTATTGCAGATTGATTATCATAGTACAAATGAGCAGTATGTAAAGCAACTTGCAAATCAAAAAGAAGATAATTAAACCATTGCAATTCACATATAACAGCAGCAATAGCCCTATACTCGGCTTCAGTAGAAGAACCATAAACAATATTTTACTTTTTAGATTTCCAAGATACTAAAGAATGTCCTATAAAAATACAGAAATCAGTTGTAGATTTTCTTGATTCAAGGCAAGAAGCCCAATCAAAATCAAAAAAAGCATGTAAAGTAAGGTCATTGTTTACAGAGTAGAAAAGACCATGTCCTAGACTTTCTTTCAAGTATCTAAGAATACAATGAGCAGCAGTAAGATGAACAGAAGTAGGAGCAACAAGATATTGAAATAATTGTTGTACATCATAACAGGCCTAGTGTGTGTTAAATAAAGCAGTTTACCTACTAGCCTTCTATAAGCTGTAATATCAGTTAAAGAAGTTCCTTTATTCACAGTCAGTTTTGAAGTGTAGATAATGGGAGTAGAAACAAGTTTAAAATTTAAAAAACTTGATTCCTTTAATAAGTCTAATGTATACGTCCTCTGGCAAAGATTAATTCCTGCACTAGATCGAGTAACTTCTAAGCCAAGAAAATATTTAAAATTGTTTAAATCTTTAATTTTAAAAGTATCATGCAAAATTTTTTTAATATTCGTGATCTCACCCATATTAGGACTGGCAACAATACTATCATCAACATAAATGGCAAGAGCAATAAAACAAAAATCAATACCTTTAACAAATAAGGATGAATCAGAACCAGCTTGTTTAAAACCTAAAGAAACAAGAGTTTGAGTGAGTCTTTCATTCCACTTACGACTAGTTTGTTTTAAACCATATAAACTCTTTTGCAATTTACAAACCAAACCAGAACTAGGAAGACTAAATTCAGGTGGTAAATTCATATATACTTCCTTTTGTATGTAAAAAGCATTATTAATATCAAGTTGATGCAAATGTTATTTTTTAGCAGCAGCAACTGCTAACAGTGCTCTAATGGTATTTATTTTAGCAACATGACTACATGTATCAAAAAATATATTCCTGGCTGTTGAGTGTATCCTTTTACTACAAGACGAGCTTTATATCTTTCTAAAGTACTATCAGATTTCAACTTTGTTCTAAATTACAACCTATTGTCTTTTTACCAGGCGGAAGGGGAACTAATTTCCAAGTTTGATTAAGTTCTAAAGCTTTTATTTCTTCTTGCATGGCTTCTTTCCAGCATTCATATTTAATAGCTTGATTATAGGTTTTTGATTCACTTAAAAGAACAATATTATTAATGTAAGACTGATGAGCAGAAAAAATATTATGGTAAGAAATCATCTAAGAAATTTGATGAGTAGAAGATTTTACTTTAGGCAGAGTTACAATAAAATCTTTAAACTTCTCTAAAAGATACCTTTGTCGAGATGGTCTGGATGACACAATTGGCTGCTCACTTGATGCAACAGTATCAGGAGGACGATGTAAAGTAGGTTCATGAACAGGATTAGGTAAAGAGTGTTCAGCGGGGCTAGAATCAGTTAAAGAATGTTCAGGGTCGTTTAAATTAGGAGATGTTTAAGTTTAAACAGGAACTAAAAAATCAGAATTATACATTAAAACAATATCTTCAGCAGAATTATTGTGTTCATATACTAGAAGAATAACATCAGTTGTTATTTGTTTAGAATTTTTGAAGGGAAAAATATCTTCAGAAAATATTACATCTCTTAAAACAAAAATATTCTTAGTTTCTAAATCATAAACTCTAAAGCCTTTGACATTCTTAAGATATCCTAAAAAATTCACTTATTAATACGATGATGCATTTTAGTTTTAGGTTTAGGCAGAACAGATACATAGGCCAAACATTCAAACACTTTTAAATGCTTTATATTAAATTTTGAATTAAAAAGTAATTCAAAAGGTATTTTATTCTCAAGAATTGGAGTAGGAGTTAAATTTATTAAGAAAGCAAAATGAAGAATACAATCAATCCAGAAACACAAGGGCATATTAGCTTGAAACCTTAAGAACCTAGCAACAGATAATATGTGCTGATGCTTTCTTTCAACAGTACTGTTCTGTTGAGGGTATGTACAAGATGTTTAGTGTATAATTCTTTTATTTTGAAAGAACTCAAGCATTTCGAATTCTTTTGCATTATCACTTCTTATACACCTAATCTTTTTAAAGAATTGAACCTCAACAAAAGTATAAAACCTAATAATAAGGTCTCTAACCTCTCCTTTTTCTTTCATAGGAAAACCCCATAAAAACATACTTTTATCATCAATAACAGTTAAAACATATGAATAACCATACAGACTTTTAATGGGAAAAGATCCTCAAACATCCATATGCACTAGATCAAAAATAGAACTGCTTACAGTATGACTAATAAAAAATGAAGGCCTTTTTTTGTTTAGCTAGGTGACAAATTCCACAATCTGAAAGAATACCTAATGGTATATCATTATTTAATTCAGAAAAGAACTTCATCCTCTTAGAAGAAGGATGACCTAGTCTAGCATGTCAGGTTGATAAGGAAGAAAAATTACAAACAGAATTAAGAGTAGAAATCGAATCTGAAATATCAATATGATATGACCCTTGAACTTGCTTAGCTGTACCAATCGTCTTTCACTGAAAAATATCCTGTATAAAACAAAAATTATGTGAGAAAATTAAAAAATGTGCATTTTCTTTAAATAATTGAGACACGGATATTAGATTAAAACCAAAATTAAGAATGTGAAAAACATTTTTCAAAATTAGAAAAGAATTAACTAAGACAATACCAATATGGCATACTTTAACAAGATCATTATTGGAAAGTTTCACAAATTTATTATGAACAATATGATAATCCTTAAAAAACACAATGAATTAACAATATGATCACTTGCACCTGAATCAATGATCCAGGAATCATTTGAATTGTTAAAAAAATATTATCACAAGAGTTGAGAACAATACCTGACTTAGGAGCAACAATAGCACCAGGAACAAAGTTAGAGGAAAGAGAATTGACTTGTGGTTGACTCACAGTATTATGTTGAGAAACAGAAGCAGAAGAAGCACGTTCTTGGAGCAAAGAAACAATATTGTCATACTGCTATTTAGTAAAAACAGGGGGATACCCATGGGTTTGGTTTACACAAGAATCATTAGAAGTTCCAATTTCATAAGAACCAACTTGATTTGTCCTAGGAGCATGGTACTTACTTTTGTAACCAGGAGGATACCCATGTTTAGGGTAGCACTTTTCAACAGAATGACCATAAAGACCACAAAAGGTACATGTAAGTTTTTTATTTCTAGAGAAAACTGAAGATTTCTTAGCACTAGGATCTGAACTAGAACTTTGAGTTTTATACGAAACAAATTTATTATTATTCTGAGATTGAGCCCGCCCAGCTAAAAGAACAGAAGAATCACAACTAGGAATAACATATCCTAAGGTTCTTTCATGTTGAATTACTAAAGCAAAAATCTTGTTTATAGAAGGCAATGGTTTCATCATAAGGATCTGAGATTTTTGTACGGAAAAATTATCATTTAAACCTCTCAAGAACCTAAGAACGAAATTATGTTTTCTATATTTGTTTGCATCACATTCACAAGTAACTAAATGACGAAGATTAGAGATCTCATCTTACAATACCTTGAGTTGAGAATGATACGCGGTGACAGATATCGATCCTTTCTGGAGCGAGTAAAAATCTTGCATCAGATCAAAAATGCGCACAAAATTTCCCTAGCTGAAGCGATCAAACAGATCTGACCAAAGCTCGCGAGCGTCATGATCCAGATAACGCTCTGGGCGATCTCAAGGCTTAACGCGCGCTGAAGCCATGAAAGTACAAGGTTATTGCACTTTACCCAGGTGTTGTACGACGGATCTTTCTTTTTTGGTTCTTTAATCGTGCCGTCGACGAACTGAAACTTGTTCTTCGAAATAAAGGACATCTTCATCGATCTTGCCCAGCTGTGATAGTTATTTTCGGTGAGAAGCGACGAAGTCAGTACGAGAGCCGGACTCTCATTTGGATGCACATAATAATCGTTGTTGGGATCATCAACACGAACGGAACGGCCGCCCATCGTCTCAGAGGAGCGCGGATGCAACGAATCTACTGATACCATATTAGAATTTGGTGGCTAGGGTTTCGAAGAGAAAAAGAGGAATCAAGATTTTCATTAATGATGGGAAAAATGAATAGTTAAAGCTACAAAGTATTTGATTTATTGTTTTATTTATACACATTTAAAAATAAAGAAAAGATTAAAGAAAATAAAGAAAAAGAAAAATGAAAATAAGCTGTGTATAACAGTTGTATCCTAATACATCTGCATCCTTATTTTTATTTTATTTTTTAAAAAACTTGAATTTAGTGTTATTTTTTAAGAAAATAATTTTATTTAGTATGTAAAGGAAATTTTAATTTTTACATACTCATTTGAGAAAAATTATTTTCAACCCCATTTTTAAATCTTTAGATCCGCCATTGATTCTACCTTGTATAAACATCTTTGTTTAATTAAGTTGATTTAGTTAAGTTACTAGCTATCTAATTTATATTGTTATGTTTAAAAATTACATTTAAAAAAACATACCACATTATATATTAAATTAGAATTCATATAATACTATATAATGTTATGATATATATCAAACTATAAACATCAAATGCACACGTTCACATGCAAAGAAAATTTGCATTAAGACTAAAACGGACTTGGAAAATCAGATGAGAAGAAATTAACGTTTTCAACGGTATCGCATGCCACACGTGGGGCGGCCAATTTAATTACGACTTTGCCACGAGTCCACGACAAGTATTCTAGAAGTAGTGCTTGAAAAATGGTTGAAATACGGGAAAAAGATGTTATTTATTGTTAGTTAAATTATTCATGAATCTGATATCCACTTATCGTTCAAACGACAATATTGTCATATTAGTTCACTTTGGCTTGAATACTGACAATTATATTGTGTATCTAATATTTTTTTTATTTAGTTAAAAATATATTTGCGAATCTATCAACAACGAATAAGATACTATTTTTTGTGCTAAACATTAAAAAAATCAAATTTTAAGCTTCAATTTTAAATTATAAGTCCTAAACTGCATTAGGGTTTTGGACAGACGCGATAACAGCGATCGTACAAGGCCTCTAATAGAAAGGGGCCCAAAATAGAGAATTTAAATTAAATTAAATATTCATTAAAATATATATATATATATATATATATATATATAATTATGTGTGTATATAAGTTAATTTTTTGTATTAAAGTTTTTTTTATAAAAAAAAAAACTTATATTTCTTATTGATTATAAATTAAGGGTCCTATTTTAATATATTGCACAGGGCCCCCAAAATTTTTGAACCGCTCCCGCTAAACTGTAAACTCTACACCGTAAAAGTTATACTATACACACAATACGTTAAACCCTAACCTTAAGCACTAACCTTAAACTCTAATTCTAAACTATACATTTAATTTTTTAATGATAGGGCATAAGTAAGAGAACTGAAAAGAGAATTATGATTTCTACTCACCAATAACCATATGTTGTAGTGAGAAGAGACACTAAATCCCTTAAGTAATATCAAGGGTTCGGTTCCTAACGTTGTGAATCGAATGAAGTAAATTGAGTTTGAATGATCGCTCATCTCATAGTGGGCCTCTACAATATATAATTCAGAATAGTTAACCATTAGATTGAATAACAATTGTTAAAAAAAATTATTTATGAATATGTCGAATTCGATTAATATTGTGAAAGGGAAAAGGAAGTGGTTGTCCTTTGATTCAGTCTTTAATTTTGGTACATTGTTTTTTAAGTATTTCTTTCGGATGATATGTCGCATCCAATTAATAAATCTTTTGTTGTTTCCCTATGACTATGTAATCATTTCATTGATTTAATAGTGAAATTAAAGCTTTTATATTCTAAATAGCTTAATTGATAAATAATAATTAAAATCAATCATTACGAACACAATCACACCGATAAACACAAAACACATTCGATAAAACTCCTACTTAAATTCAAATAAAATTTAAATTAATAATTCACATATTATATTGAAAATAATTGATTAATAAATTAGAGTTATTATTCGATTCAGAGTTAGAGTAAAAAATATTGAGTATTTTTTAAAGAATTATATTTTGATACACAAGTTGTGTAAAAAAATTTTACACAAATTTTTATATTTAAGTTATAAAATTTAAAACCTAAATCTTTAAGCCCTAACACCTTAAGCCCTAACACCCTAAAACTCGAGCTCTAAATTCTACACTCTACCACTTAAACCCTAAACCACAACCTAAATCTCTAAACCCTGAAATTAAAAGGCTTGTGTAAACACAAGCTTGTGTATCAAAGTATTTCCCTTATTTAAATTAGAGTAAATTACTTCACATGTTCTCAGATTGTGTCCCTTATTTTAATTTGGTCCGGAAACTTTTGAACATTTCAATTTCATCCTCAATCAATGACCCATTCAAAAATAGCCCTCAAACTTCTGAACATTCTAATTTCATCCCAAACTATGACTCTTATTTCAAATTGGTCCCCAAACTTTTGAACACTCTAATTTCATCCAAATTATTATTATATGCTAATTGAATCCAATGCAAATAAAAACCCATTATAAAAACTGGTAATTGTCATGTAAACATTGATGTGTATTATGTAAAATTATGAAGTCGCATAAACGATACTTTAAAGATGAAACTGAAATATTTAAAAGGTTGGGGATTCATTTAGAATGAGAGCTATAGTCTAGGTATGAAATTGGAATATTTAAAACTTTGGGTACTATATTAGAATGGGAGTCATAGTTTAGGAAATGAAATTACAATATTTAAAAAGTTCAGTGCTCACTTCAGAATAAGAGTAATAGTTTAAGTTGTGTGGTGCAATTAATTCTTTAAACTATAAAATTTAAAATTCAAACTCTAAACCCTAAATTTCACAATATACAACATTAAACCCTAAACTAAATCCATAAACTCAAAAAAAATTGTGTAAACTAAAACTACATTGAAAATTAAACTAAAACTACATTGAAAATATATCAAATGATTTTTTTTAATAAAATATTATAATTATATTGCAGATTTTAAGGTGCTGGTGTCATAGTTTTTTGTTTTTGTCTTTTTGACAAAGTGCTGGTGTCATAGGAATAGTTGTCTTTTTGATAAGTTTATTACTTTTCTAGAAAGAAGAGGCATCAGGGCTTTGATTGCAGGAGTAGTGTATAATCAAATTACCTTTGTCATCATTACCAATATAATTAATAATTAAGGTTGTTTTTTGGGGTTAATAATGATGTTCGATGCAGCTCCATGTCTGCTAAAATTTTGTTTTTGTTTTCATAGTCAAACTTAAGCATTCTCTTTCTTGAATCCCACTCATAAAATAAAATCAGCTCCTTACCAATTAAAACATAATTTTAATATGGATGGTTGAATCATTCAATTCAATCATAATGTCGACCCACTTGTCACGCCTTACGTATAAATGGGATACCTTCATTTATAAGATATATATGTGTCGAATACTTTTATTAGTCCTTGTATTATGGGAAAGTTATGAACATGGACGAGCCAATATACATAGGAAAAGAGTTAAAATATTAAATTTTAAAAATACAAGGGCTATTATCTATTTAAACTCAAAATTTAAGGGTAATGTCTAATTTTGTCTATATTTAAACTTTTAAAGACCTAAATTATTATTAGAACATAAAATCTGAGGGGCACGAACACGCCTTTCTTTTTTTGTAAATGAACCCATCTTTTTTTAGTTTAACTCTATTTATTAAATATTTAGTTAATTATTATATTTTTAATTATATACTTATTTTTATAAAAATAAAATTATTATTAAACTAAAATATTTAAAATTTATAGCAGGGACTCAACCCCTCTGACCCCAAGGGAGCTTCGCCTTTGGTTATATTTTTGGTTCATGTGCTTTAATGTGATCATTTATTATTATTTATATATTTTTTATTTTTTAAATTCCAGTTCTAACTCAAATAATAACTATTAAATATGTTGAGTCTTATGATGTTTTTTTGGGTTGCCCTTCCGGTTTTCAAGACTTTGCTCTAATTAATCTTGATTAATCCAGGTCGTACACTTGATTTTGGTAGGTGAGTCTCCCAGCCGAAATTTTTTGCATACACAACGCTTCGAACCTGAGACTTTGCTTAAGCGATACCAAACTGCTTACCACTTGGACCAACCCTGTTGGTAAATCTTATGATGTTATTGATTCATGTAATATGCGTAAATTGTAAATTTATTTTTTAAAAAAATATTTAAATTTTACTATGTTCTCTAATTCTGTCATTTCAAATCCTCTCATTCAATATGTTTTGTATTTATTTTTAGAGTTTTGGGGTCAAGACACCCAAGCCTTAAGAATAGTGGGTTATTCAGGACTGGGCTTGAATTTTAGAGCCCTTCATTTTGACTTGTGCTGCTTTCGGCCCTTGGGCAATGCCCTGGGCATAATAGCTAATTATATATTCTTAGAATAATCACCGACATTAGATTTATTAGTAAGCGGGTCAAGTATTGCAAAAGGGCTGTTTATATCCGAATATTCAAAATTTTGGGTATCAAAATCGCGGTTTGTGACGCAGCCATAAAAGTCGGTTATCCAATTCACTTTTTTATATTTTTAAATCTAACTTTTTTTTAAAAAAAAAATTACATGAAACGCATAAATTTTCATAATACATAATTCAAACACAACAATTAGTGATTTGAAATTTGTTTTAAGGGTGATATATATATATATATATATATATATATATATATATATATATATATATATATATATATGGATTAATATTCTATACACTGGTGGTGGAAATTTTTTATTTCCACAAGCGTCTCAATTATAGGGTTTAGGGTTAGGGCTTAGGGTTTAGAGTTTAGGGGTTTTAATGTAAATGTTTAGAATTTATGGTTCATGTTTAGAATTTAGAATTTAGGGTTAGAATTTAGGGTTTAGGGTTAGGGTTTAGTTTTAGGGTAATATGTGTAGGGATTTAGGTTTTAACCGATAAGCCCTAAATTTTAACCCTAAACCCAAAATTTTATCAACAATCCTTAAATTCAAAACTGCTACACTTATACCCCTAAATTTTAAACCCTAAACGGAGTCTCTAACCCCTAAAATTAAGACGCTTGTGTAAAAAAAATTCCACAAGCGCTTGTGTATAGAACAATTACCCTATATATATATATATATTAAAGTTTGGATTATTATTTGATACACTAGCGGTAGAAACTTTTTAGTTTCCATGTAACACACGGCTAATAATAATAATAATAATAATAAGGTTAATAAAAAAATCATATTTTAAAGTTTGGGGATATCGAAACCGTGACCTCTTGGTTCATGGATGGGTTACCCAACCAATTGACTTGGGCAACTCTTGGTATTTAAACCCTTAAAATTTCCCCTTATGGTTATCTCGTAAGGTCAAATAAAAATATGTCTCCCCACCTACCCGAATTGAATTTCTATCCATTTCGAATTTCGAACCCATCCCTCTTCCTCTCTCTTTCTCGCAGACAACCCCCCTTACCCGTAAAATCCGGCGAACTCATGGCTGCCGCACCACCGCTCCGTGTGCGACACCGCCACCACCACCGTGCGCGCCACCCTACTCAGAACGACTAGACGCAGGTCACGCGCGTAGCCGTGCCGTCCTCCTCCCGAAAGAGCCGTTAAAAGCTTCGTCGAATCCATAGCGTCGCCTCTCTGTTTTCCTCAGATTCCGACCATCCTCGACGTCCGTTCGAGGAACGGCTGTCGGTTCCCGGCTCCCATCGTCGAGCTGATCAAAACCCACCCGTCCGATCATTGTTCCGACGCCGGGAAAGGTTTCATCGGAGCTTCGTATTCTCTGGCCATTCCGAACCTTTAAGGTGAGATCCGACCTATTTTCCGGCTTCTTTCGCGTTATTTATGTATGGGTTGGAACCGTGGTTTAACGATCATTGTTCCCGGCTCCCCTCGTCGAGCTGATCAAAACCCACCCGTCCGATCATTGTTCCGACGCCAGGAAGGGTTTCATCGGAGCTTCGTATTCTCTGGCCATTCCGAACCTTTAAGGTGAGATCCGACCTATTTTCTGGCTTCTTTCGCGTTATTTATGTATGGGTTTGAACCGTGGTTTAATGATCTATATTTTTTCGGCAGAATCGCGTCCATTAAGCTCTCCGACGAGTTTTCCAGTGGCCGTCCGACGATTGTTTCAGTCTGGGTAAGTGAACCGGTCTAAACCAGCCGGCCCAATTAGCCCGAACCGAACCAAACCGATCCAACCCGACCCGTCTCTGACCCGAACCCGGCCCGAGACTATGTCAACTCTGTTGACCTTCTATTAGCTGCTGACGTCAGCGTTGACCCAGACCCCCGTTGACCTTGACATGATGATGTCAGCGTTGACTTTGACCAAAAAGTTAAAATTCCAAAAAGCCATAATTTATGTTTCGAGTCTGTTTTTGAAGCCCGTTTTGTGAAATTCCAACTCTAAGACCCCCGAATCTGACTTAAACCCAAATCTTGCATATGTACTTGATTATTTAATTCAGATAATAGTAAAACGAATAATTGACTAAAATAATGTATTAAATGTGTAAAGGTACTCGAGACGCGTGTGACCACTCTTCAGCTCAACCTAGCTCCTCTCGATCTGCTCACCCTCACGCTTCAGTGAATATTAGTATGAATTTAAACTCTGTGTTTAAGAACAAGTTTAACACTTATCTCACATTATGATCGTTAGTCTTTCATGATCTAGGATCCGACCCTGTATCTGAGCGTACTGAGGCAGGTGTCCGTTAGACCCATCTCCGACCAACTTTTGAGGTGTGTTCCATGTGTGCTATATTCTATTGAATGAATTGTATAATGATTACATATTAGTAAACAATCTAACGATTTAATCATGAACAATGCTATATTTGATGAATGTTCAGTTGTTATTGAGATTGCATCACTATGTTAGAAAATGAGATGAAATGATGAACTGAATATATGATGTTATTCTCTGCCTACCTGATGTATGTCTACTCAATCTGTCTACTTGGTATGTGATTGCTTGATCTGTGACGGTATTGCTTGGCTGTCTGATGAATTTGATAGCATGATCTGTTAGCTTGACCTATGATGGTACAATATGTTTGCATGATGAATGATGAAAATGTCTGCTATGCTCAATGGTATGCCCATTTATCTGTCAAAAGCATCAATCTTCTGTTTCTGATACTTTGAATAGAATATGCTTGTCATCTATAATCTGTTACTCATGTCTGGAATCTGAACACCGATTACTATCTGGGGTATACTGTTGGGCTATGTTATGAAGTTTCTGCAGGTGAAGCCCTGATCCAGATGGTAAATCTTTATGGACCCAAGGTCTCCCCTTGGGTAGGTTCCGATGCTTTAGCACAGGTAAATCTTTATGGACCTAAGGCAGCCCCTTAGGTGGCATCTATGCCCATCGGACCTAAAGTAAGTCCCTATGGATGCAGTTCTAGGGGACTGCATTTGGTGCAAGGTTGGAGGGTAGTCACTAGTAAACCCTTGCATGCACTTGAGCATTTGTATTGATCTGTTATGTGTTCTTATGATATGATCGATATGTATTCATTGCTTGTTTGATTTGCACTTATTGGAACACACTGAGCTCCCTAGCTCATGCCCTCCTCTTCTCCCCTTTCAGATACTTGTGATAGGCTACCTTTTTGGACCCGACAACTGAAGGATCGATACATTTATCATTTAGTCTGTTGTAATATTCTTATCTTCCAAACTGTCTGTATATGGGTGACTTATGCCTATATTTTGATACAACTTATCTTTTAGTTTTTACCGGATGTTGGCGTTAGTTTATAACTAAACACTTTATGCTTTCATATCACCTATTTTGTAACCACATGTTACTAAACTATTGCTCGCTATTTTGAGATGGATTTGAAAGCAATACTGATAGATTTTATAATCGTTCTGAGAATAGTATTGATATATCTTCGTTAACAGGTTTTAAGGTATGGTTCGTAAATCTCCCATAGGGGGAACTATATCAGTTTTGATATTTTGACTGAGATATTTCACATGAAGTTTGATTATAGGTTGTGACTGCCCGGAGTTAGGTGAAATGCATAAGCGGGTCCGGGTGGTTACATTCTATAAGTGCCTTAATTTTAGGGTTTAAGGACTCAGTTTAGGGTGTAGAGTTTATGGGTTTATGTTTAGTAGTTTAAAATTTAAGGATTGTGAATAGAATTTAGGGTTACAATTTAGGATTTATAGGTTAAAACCTAAATCCTCAACATATTACACTAAAGCCTAAACCTTAACCTCTACACCCTAAATCTTAACCCTAATCACTAAATTCTAAATATTACCCATAAATTCTAAACCTCTACGCCTAAACCCCTAAACCCTATACACTAAACTAAGTCCCTAAACTCTAAAACTAAGGCGCTTGTGGAAACTAAAAGTTTCCACCGCAGTGTATTGGATACAAATCCTTAAAGTTTATCACTAAAAGAAGATATTCAAAATATTAATCTCGATCGTGATTTTTTCTTTCGGATCTTATATCAACAATTTAATATAAATATTTTTTAAAATTTAAAAGTACTTAATACAATGAACCCAACAAGTGGTCTAGTAGAAAAATGGGTGATGTTCATTCTAGAAGACTCAGGTTCAATCGCTCTGTTTACATATTGTGTACATTGTCAAAGAGTTAAGAATATGTATGAACACAATTAAAAAAAATACATAGTACATGCATAGAAAGAATTTAGGAATTTAAATTTATTTTTAGGCTAAAATTATTAAGGAACCTAAAATAAAAATAAAATTTAAAATACTATATATATATATATATATATATATATATATATATATATTAGAAGTATCGAGTAGAATGCCCGATTATAAAAAATTTCGGCCTAGACCCAGCCTGACTACATACCCAAAGATTTGGATATTTTCATTATAAATACCCAATAATTTTTAATAAGGTCGGCGGGCGGATAGTTCGTGCCGAGTATTTTTGAACACCCTACTATTATGAGAATAACTTTTCAAATCAATTTACTTCATTCTCAATGTCAGAATTCAAACCTCTAATATTACTTAATAATTAATATAATATCGCGGACCAACCTTAATAATTAATACAATATCTAATTATATGCTCTATGTTAATTAATGATTTTTTTAATAGGGTAAACTACACTGTTAGTCACTAAACTTTTAGGGTGCTTTCAATAAGGTCACCGAACTTTTAAAACTTTCACTACAGTCACCCAACTTTTAATTCGCTTTCAATAAGGTCACTGCCGTCAACCACCGTTAAAAAAGCTGACGTGGCATGTTAAATTTAAGGTTAAAATACACTATTAGTCACTGAACTTTTAAGAGGCTTTCAATATGGTCACCGAATTTTTAAAACTTTCATTACTATCACTCAACTTTTAATTCGCTTTTATTACCGTTAAAAAAAACTGACGTGGCACGTTAAGTTTAAAAATAAACGTTTTCCCACCATATTTTTTTATCATCTCTTATTTTCTTCGATCCAAACATGTCTCTTTCTTCCATATGAATTAAATTGTAATTTTTTGGTGAATGTCGTTACTTCTCTAGTAACACATCAAAGAAAATATTAATGTATCTAGACATGCATGCGACATGTGTGAGAACAAGAAAAATATTGGGAGACATCCGATGATGGAATGATAAAGAAATAACTAAAATTTTGCTCAGAAAAATCCTCTTTATGCTTCAGGCTCGACATTTACTGAGTCGTGCACTAGATAATGAGGAGTTCAAAGGAAAATATTAATGTATCTAAAAGATAGACATGTTTGGATGGAAGAAAATAAGACATGTAGATAAAATAGGGTGGAAAAAAGTTTATTTTTAAACTTAACATGTCACATCAACTTTTTTAACGGTAGCGAAAGCGAATTAAAAGTTGAGTGATAGTAATGAAAGTTTTAAAAGTTCGGTGATCATATTGAAAGTCTCTTAAAAGTTCAGTGACTAATAGTATATTTTAACCTTAAATTTAACATGCCACGTTAGCTTTTTTAACGGTGGTTGACGGCAGTGACCTTATTGAAAGCGAATTAAAAGTTGGGTGACTGTAATGAAAGTTTTAAAAGTTCGGTGACCTTATTAAAAGTGCCCTAAAAGTTCGGTGACTACTAGTGTAGTTTACTCTTTTTAGTATTGTGCAGGAAGAAAATTAAAACTATTAAAAATCTACATCTAAATATAAAAAACTTGTTTGATATTTTTAGTCGTAACGAAAACTGTTTAATATACTAAAAACAATAAGGGTAAACTACATAAATAGTCCCCGACTATGTTCTAATTATCTTTTGCATCTTTCGACTATCAGAAGTTACAAACTGGTCCTCAACTTAAAAAATAACAAATTGGCCCGATATAATTACATAATTAGCCCTCAAGTTTTACAATTATTTTAATTTGACCTTAATTCTAAAAAATTAACCCACATAATTTTAATAATCTATCAATTTAGTCCATCTTCTTTTCTATTTCTCATATCCTTTAATTCTTCATTTCATTTTCACCCCCAAAATTAACTAACGCAGCCGCTATAATTTCTTTTAATTTACCATGAAATTAATCCCAGAATCATTACCAAACACTTTCCCATTTTCATTTCAAAATTTCAGAAACGAAATGAAAAAGAAAGAAAAGAAACACCCGGTTTCATTTGTTTATTTTTAATCTAAGTTTTCTTTCTCTTTTGATTCTTAATTTATTCATTGTTGGATTAATCACGATAACACATAATCAACAATTAAATTAAAACTTTTTTGTGAGTTTGTTGTTTCGTGCAATGATTAAATTCTGAAAAAATCCAGCAGCTGCACCGACATTTTTAAAGAGAAAAACATAGTTCGAGTTTTTGTCTTCAAACACAGTTGAAGATGGACTAAATTGATAGACTATTAAAATTATGTGGGTTAATTTTTTAGAATTAAGGTCAAATTAAAATAAGTGTAGAACTTGAGGGCTAATTATGTAATTATATTAATTTATATTAACTGCCACATCATCAGTCGTTAAATTTTTAACGACATTAGACTATTTTGTTATATTTTTTAAGTCGAGGGACCAGTTTGTAACTTCTGATAATCAAGAGACAAAAAATAATTAAAACATAATCGGGGGAGTCATTTATGTAATTTACCCAAACAATAATTTATTGTTCTCTATTAATGGACACGTCTACAAGAACCTTCTCTTCAAATTAATGGAATGTAGTAAATTCGCTTTCATATGAATTTAACGAGGGACGGTTATTTTACTCGAAGTACTTAATCAGTTTTGATTTGATTTGTTTTATAGTTATTTTTTTTAAGAATTTGAGTTCGGGTTAGATCAAGTTGAGTTTTGTGAAACGTGAAGTTGGGTCATGTTAAGTTCGAGTTTAAAATTCGACCTGAGTTAATAGTGTAATTTTTCTCTATATATTTGGGGATAATTGATATAATACTTCTCTTTATATATTTTTTTCAATTACTTTTTTTATTTCGTTATTTTCCTATATATATTTAGAAATAATTGTTATAATATCTATCATCCAGTTAGCTTACTATTTTTCTCAATAAAATCAAAAATTATATTGTGTCGGTTGGATCAAAAATGAGTTTTTACTCCAAAATTCTGGTTGAATTTCGGATCAGGTGAAACTTTCCTAAATTTCGAGTGTTGGTTAGAGGAGTCTAATACTCAGATCAGATTTAAATCGACCAAAAATCTAACCCGCCAATAACTATCATTAATTTTAATCGTTTTAGTTAATTTGTCCGGTATCAAAAATGAAATTTTGCACACAAAAATTATTAAAGTGCAATTTGTTTCTGCAAACTATCCGTATCCAAAACAACAAAATGGCTCTCAAAATCACTTATATTTATTATAAGTGCAACTCTTCCGATCTAATTTTCTCTATTTATCGATGTTTTAAGTTCTGACATTGTTTTAAAAAAATAACATTGCATCCCACTAGACCAACCAGTAATTAACTCTTTTATTCACTATTAATATTAAAATTTATATGCTAACATCAATTTAGAGTTAACAGGGATTGAATTAAGTTTATTGGTATACATATAATAGGAACATGCATGAATGTGATGTATACGTAGGTATGAAAAATTAATCTTTTAACACTTCAATAATGAAGCTTCCGATCCACGAAATTCCGGCTAACGACATTCTCGACGGTTGATGAGAAATCAAGTAATCTTTTTAACTGAAACTTTGAGCAATCGAAAGATATTACCGAAGATCCGATGTTTTATACCACCTCTCACGAGCGGAGCATCGGCTTTCTTCTCCATCGACGACTGATCTACTTTGCACGGCCCTTCACCAAGAACAATTAATCTTTTTTGAGTTGTCCTCAAATGTTCTTTATTTATTTATGTACACAATAATTAAATGGGATGATTAGTTATATATTTTTAGTTGGAGAGTTGGATCAATAAAGTACACGTAATTGTTTATATATATATATAAAAGATGAAGAATGAATGTCATTCTAAATGCCATGCAAATGACTCATCATCGAATCAGGTAGAACAGAACCAATAAGTATTGGGTGTAATAGCAAAGTATATTACTCTTCTAAAGAAAAAATTCGAATTTAAACTTTGTAGAAGACATTGTTGGGAAAAAGAATCACAAATCTCGAACATTAGACCATAAAATAAACGTGTATTTTACCAAAGAAAAATCAAATAGAACAAAAAACTTCTTTTGATTTGGTCTCTCTCTATATATGTGTATGTATGTATGTATATTGTAAACATCGATTGCACTCTCTTGGCTATCTATTGAATGCTACAATTAGATAAATACAAGATATGTTTTGTAGTTCATGTTTAAGGTTTATGGTTTTTTTATTTATGTTGTTTTAGAATTTAAATCTAAGTTTTTTTATTAAAAATGTAATGTGTCTTACCAATATATTTAACACTTGTTAATTCATTGTATTTAGGACTGAATAACAAAAATCGAATAACCAAAAATCGAATAACCAAAAATCGTTGGAATCATAGTGTTTGGACAGTTTATTATTCACGAGTTTAAAAATCATGGTTAATCGAACCAAATTTGATTTTACTTCATTTATAATTGACTTTAATTTTTTATAATGAAAAAAATAAATATTCTATATACTTAAAATTTATGAAATAACCTAGAGGTATATTCAAAAAAAATTATGAAATAACTTAAAAATACTATATAGAAATTATTAATTATTTTTTCATTTACTTGACAAATTAAGTTCTTAAGAAATATTTTTGATTTTTTTAAAACTCTACCAAATAATGTTTAAAAGCCATAAATAAATTTATTTTATCAAAATAAAATAAAAATCTAAAAAATTCAAAAAAATAATATGAAAAAAATTCGAAATTAGCTAAATCAAAAATTATTGAACAAATTGATTTTAAAAAAGCAAACCAAACCGAACTATATACACCCTAATAATACATGAGTTTGAGTCTCATTATATATAGTTTGTTTCTCTATCCCGTTAGTATATATATTTTTATAACATATACTTATGCGAGGAATCAAAGTCCAATTAAACAAATAAATATTTTTTTAATTAAAAATAGATATTTTAATTATGAAATTAACTACTTTAGGGATATGGACATTCCAGCCGGCAGCAAAATCTTGGTTGTGCCACTTATTTGGCGCTTGTAATGAAAATAACCATTCATCCATGTTCTTATTTGGTTGTATATATGTATATATTCTCGCGGCAGTATTTATAAATTGTTAAAATAAAGTTAACTCATTCCTATTAGTCAGGAAGAATATATGTCTATTGGTGTACAAGAAAATTCTATTAACATGTTAAACTATGAAATTAACTACACTTTTAAAATGAATAAGTTTTCTTTTTATTATTCATTTCATTTTTGTTGACATTTGATAGTCTTAATAGAAAAAAATGTTATTATTTTTAAGAGATCTAGATTCGAGTAATTTATCTATAAGATATATATATATATATATATATATATTATCAAAAAAAATTAAAAAAGAAACGAATATTGTCATAACATCATACCAGATGGTCAAAAAAAAAACTTCGTAAGGGTCCTAATCCATTAACCTATAATCATTCAAACACGTAGTGAAAACCTTAAATGTAATTTTTTTAATAGTCTAAGAGTGACTACGAGGTACTATCTGTTCATACATATTCTTAATCCTTTGACAATATGCATACACTTTATACACAAAGCTATTTGAATCTATGTCTCTTAAGATGAACATCATCCGTTTTTTCCACTAAAACACTTGTTGGGTTCGTTAAATGTAAAAAGTTGACATTTTATAATTCATATCCTATTTAGGTTTAAGATTTGTCATATCATTTTTAAGATTTGAATCTACGTTCCCTACTTAAAAATTCATTACTCTTCATCATTACATAAATATTAAATGCAGTAATACATAATTGTATTAAACTTCAACTATATTAAACTATAAGTTATATTTTGATACTGTTGAATTATAGATTGAAGGAAGATGAAGTTGAACGGAACAGAAAGAAATACAACAAGAAAGAATGAGTATTTTGTATTATTGATAGATGAATTCAAGATGATTATACAGAGCTTACAGCACAGCTTATATAGGCTGAGATAAGAAGGGCTTTATCAGCAAATCTTGGCTGATAAGCAAGATACGATACAAGAAAACATTTACAGCTGTATAACAGAAAGGTTACAGAAAGGTTAACAACTCTAACAGACTTAACAGCCTACTCTTGAACTTCATAGCCTCTAACATGCTTTCTACTTTCTCTCCTTCTTCTTTTCTTCATAAAACCAATAACTTCTGACATGCTTTCTACTTTCTCTCCTTCTTCTTTTCTTCATAAAACCAACAACTTCTCAGACCAAAGACCATATTTTGAACCTGTATTTAGTCAGCTTTGCTGACAGCATTGTATCTCAATTCCTCAGCAGAGAAAACCTTCAACTTTTGTCTGAGACCAATAAAAGATGAAGCTGATAGAGGTTTAGTCAAGACATCGGCAACTTGCTCTGCAGCTGGCACATAGTTAATGTGAAATGAGCCATCAGTAACTTTCTCACGTACAAAACTAAGGTCGAGTTCAACATGCTTCAGCTTAGCATGATGAACTGGATTTGCAGAGTGTGCAATCGCACTGGTGTTATCACACCACAAAACAGAAGGAACAGTTAGAGGTATATGTAGCTCTTGAAGAAGTGACTTAACCCATATACCTTCACACATTGCATCTGCAATACCCCGAAACTCTGCTTCTGTAGAGGAACGAGAAACCACACTCTGTTTCTTAGAGCTCCAAGCTACTAGATTACCTCCAAAGAATAGACAATAGCCACCTGTAGACCTCTTATCATCAGAATTAGTGCCCCAATCAGAATCAGTATACCCTTCAAGAGAAGTAGAAGTTCCAGATACACTAAAGAACAAACCATGGTCAGCTGTGCCCTTGAGATAACGAACAATTCTCTTCACTGCCTTCCAATGCGTGTCAAGGGGTGCTTGCATGTACTGACTAACTTTGTTAACTGAAAATTGGATGTCAGGCCTAGTAGAGCAAATGTGCTGAAGAGATCCTACTACTCGTCTATAGAGAGTAGCATCAGGAAATGGAACTCCATCAGAAAGAGACAGCTTAGGAGTAGTTACCATGGGCGTGGGTGTAGGCGTGGCTTCCATCATCTGAACTTTATCAAGCAATTCCATAATATGTTTTCTCTGACTTAGAACAAAACCATTGTGCACAGGAGTGACACTCATACCCAGAAAAAAATTCAGAGACCCCAAATCCTTAATCGAAAAAACACAGTTGATATCTTGAATAACTTTATCAACTTCAGAAGGATTATTCCCTGTGACAACTATATCGTCCACATAGACTAAAATATAAACTTTACTACCTTCTCGTTCTCTAAAATACAAAGAAACATCAGCAAGTGAAGCGGTAAACCCAAGAGATCCTACAAGAAGTTCTTTAAACTTGTCAAACCAAGCTCGAGGTGCTTGCTTCAGCCCATACAAAGACTTTTTCAATCGACAAACAAGCTGCTGACCTGAACTATCTTGTTGCTCAAATCCAGGCGGTTGTATCATATACACTTCTTCTGCTAAATCTCCATTGAGAAAAGCATTGTCTACATCAATTTGCCTCAGAGGCCAACCATTACTTAGAGCCACACTAAGCAGAACTCTAACAGTCACAGGTTTAACAACAGGACTAAAAGTTTCCTTATAGTCAAATCCAGCTTGTTGGGAATACCCTTTGGCAACAAGCCTTGCTTTATACCTAGCAATGGAACCATCAGAATTTCTCTTAATTTTGAACAACCATTTACAACCTATAGGAACTCTATCTTTAGGAAGAGTAGTTAAATCCCAAGTCCCTTTTTTAACAAGAGCATCCAACTCTTTAAGAACAGCTTCCTTCCACTCAGCAACCTCCATAGCCTTATAAACATCTTTAGGAAGTTGAGAGTCCACCTCTTCAGATACATGAAAAACCTTTGGTTTAAAGATCCCAGCTTTAGACCTAGTCACCATAGTATGAGTAGGAATAACTGATCGAGAAACAACAGATGGATCAGTCACATTTTGATCAGCGGCCAGAGAATGAACCGGAGTTGAACTAGAGGAAGGGGAATTAGGAACAACAGGAACAGAAGAAGCAATAACATTAGTAGGAGATCTTTGAGACTGAGAATCAGATTTTTCAGTCTGAGAATCAACAGGAACTGAACCAGGAGAATGCTCTGACTGTGAACCAACAGGAGAAACACTTCTAGTGATAGAAACATTAGGGCTTCTAGCAACAGATTCAGCAGCAACAGGTCTAACAGAACTCAGAGTAACAGATTGTTCCTCAGAACGAAAAGAAGCATTATCAGAATTATTGGAATTAGAAGAGAAATTTAAATGAGAAATATTATGCCTTAGAGAGGAAGAACTTGATTGAGAAAAAGAAGAAAGAACTCCCTGACTTGTATTGGAAGAAACAGGACCATGATACTTGACTTTGAAGAAGTCAACAGCCTCATTCTTATTCTGAACACAAGGATTAGATTTGAAGGAAAAAGGAAAGACAGATTCATTGAAAAGAACATGTCGAGAAACAATAACTTTTCCATCATCCAAAAGACATTTATAACCAAGCTGATTAGGACTATACCCTATAAAGGTACATGGTTTGGACCTAAAATCTAGCTTATGCTTATTATAAGGCCTAGTATATGGAAAGCATTGCGATCCAAAAACTCTTAAAAAAGAATAATCAGGTTTTACTTTAAACAACTTCTCATAAGGACTAACTCCTTGCAAAACTTTGGAAGGCAATCTATTAATCAGAAAAACAGCAGTATAGAAAGCATCTGACCAGAACTTGAGAGGCATTCCACTCTGAGCAAGCAAGGTAAGACCTAGCTCTACTATATGTCTGTGTTTCCTTTCAATTTTACCATTTTGTTCAGAGGAATAAGGACAAGTATGCCTAAAAATAACACCTAATTGAGAAAAATAGGTTTCAAGAGTTTTAAACTCAGTACCACAGTCAGATTGAATAATTTTTAATTTTTTATCAAGCTGCCTCTCAACCATCTTATGAAACTCAACAACCACTTTATACACATCAGATTTTTTTGAAATAAAATAGATCCAAGTGAATCTAGTACAAGCATCAATGAAACTAATGTAATAACAGCAGTTGTTAGAAATTAAAGGAGCAGGGCCCCAAACATCCATCTGAATTAATTGTAAAGGCTCAGAACACACAGAAACAGATTTTTGGAAAGGTAACTTGTGACTCTTGCCTAACTTACAAGCTTCACAAAACACCATTTTATTAGCATTAGAAATGTTACAAACAGTAGCCAATTTTACAAGAGATTCAATAGAAGGGTGACCTAATCTCCTATGCCACAGCTGAGAAGAATTTGCAGAAACACAAGAACTGACACTACCAGACTCGGTACAAGAAACAACATTATTAACAAACTTAGAACTAGCAGAAGAAACAGCAGCAGAAGCATCAGTAAACTTGTAAAGACCATCAATTTGCAGCCCTCGCAATATTGGTTGACGGGTTATCAAATCCTTCACAAGACAAAAATCAGGAAAAAATTCAACAGATACACAGTTATCTTTAGTAAATCTAGACACAGACAAGAGATTCTTCTTTATCGAAGGCACATGTAACAAATCAGAAAGCAATAAAGACCTAGACTTAGACTGAATCATAGATAAACCAACATTAACAATAGGAACAGAAAAACCATTAGCAACGGCAACTTTACCATTGCCAGCATAAGGTAAGGACTGAATAATATTACCTGCGTCTGGAGTCAAGTGAGAAGTGGCACCCGAATCGGGATACCAAGCAGCATCGCCATAGCCACCGTTGAAATCGTCGGAAATGGCCGCAACAGTAGCCATTGGAGGCTCAGAACTACCATCCCCAGAACCAGCAGAATTGAAAACACCTTGGCCACCAGTCTGACCGCCATGAAATACTCCTTGACCATTAAAACCGGACTGTGAAAAAGCCCCTTGATCTTCAGAGAACTCCTCGAAAGAACACTGATTCGCAGTACCGCCATCGAACTCTTGGTTGAATCGATAATAACACCGATTGGCAAGATGCCCAATCTTGCCGCAGATTTGGCACTGCGGCCGTGAGCGGCCGGGAAAAACTCTGCCGCCTCTACCTCTGGGAACCGACCCTCGAAAGAACGGCCGAAACCCTAGGCCTCCTCTCTGATTAGAATTAGGATTGCCCCTTCCAATATTCTGACCCATATTAGAATTAAAGAATGGGCCTTGCTGAGCATAAGCCATATCAGACCCATTAGACGGGCCATAAGTCAGATTAACTGACCCATGACTAAGAAACTCTAACTGCCGGGCTTCCGTATCAAGAAGCACGCTAGCAACGCCGTCGAGCTTATACGGTTGTTGGCTGGAAGTGATAACCGCCACAACGGACTCATACTCCGGTGGCAACCCTGAAAGAATCGTCGAAATGTGCATAGTTTCAGAAAGAGGGTTTCCACAGGCTGCAAGACTATCACAAACGGACTGGATTTGGGAAAGATACTCCCTCATGGACTGATCTCTCTTCCGAATATTCTTGAGAGAGCAGTGAAGGTGCATAACCCGGGTCGTTGAAGTTATTGAAAAATCGAGCTTAATCTTGTTCCAGATATCAAGAGCAGTTCGACAATTAACCAGTGAAGGGAGAATTGAAGGTCCAATCGAAGAAAGAAGCCAAGAACAGAGAGCACTGTCTTCTTGACGATAACGGACATAGTCTGGATTGGTAACCCTGGTACCACCGATGCCGGAAACAGTCTGTGGAGGAACAACCAACGAACCATCAATGTAATCCATGAGAGCAAGGCTTTCTACAGCAAACATAATTTGCTGCTTCCAAAGAAGATAATTGGAATCATCCAAACGAATGGACACAGTTTTGTTGGTGAACGGTTTAGAAGAAGAGCTTTCAACCTCTGATACCATGTTGAATTATAGATTGAAGGAAGATGAAGTTGAACGGAACAGAAAGAAATACAACAAGAAAGAATGAGTATTTTGTATTATTGATAGATGAATTCAAGATGATTATACAGAGCTTACAGCACAGCTTATATAGGCTGAGATAAGAAGGGCTTTATCAGCAAATCTTGGCTGATAAGCAAGATACGATACAAGAAAACATTTACAGCTGTATAACAGAAAGGTTACAGAAAGGTTAACAACTCTAACAGACTTAACAGCCTACTCTTGAACTTCATAGCCTCTAACAGATACACAAGCTGTGTAAAAAAATTACACAAACTTTTATAAAATTTAAAACCTAAATCTCAAACCCTAGCACCCTAGCACCCTAACACCTAAACCTTAAACCATAAACCCTAAACTATAATTTCTAACCATAAACCTTAAATTTTATACTTTACATACTAAATCCCTATACACTACCCTAAAACCCTAAACCCTAAATTTAAAAAGTTTGTGTAAACTTATGTATCAAATAACCAGTTTTTTACTTTGATTGTGATTTTTTTTTGGCAAAAGTGTTTAATGACTAAACTAAATTAGGTTGAGAATCTGTTAAAATTCCATCAAAACTAATATTTAAATTAAATTGTGTTTAACACCTTAAAATTAGGTCAAAATGGCATTGGAGAGTATCGAATTTGGGAACTCTATAAAAAAGATCAAACTAAAAGTATTTACCATTTCATTTGGGAATAAATACACTAAACCAAATTATATACTTACTATGTTTTATCCAGACTAGTAATACTTAATTTCAACAGTGATTATCCTTAAAATACTCGGATTAGAACAGTTTGTTTGTATGATGTGTATGCGTTTTTTAAAGGGTTAAGACTAAAGAACAAATACTAACATGTAATTTATATTAAATCATTCTAAAAATTGAATTTATAATCTTCATTTAGTATATAATATAAAATTTAAATTATTTGAATATATTTCTTTGGTTAATTGTAAAACAGAAAGAAGATTAATATAATGAAAATCCAGTACATGGAGCACATTAGGTAAGACACTAGAAGCCATGACAGGATTCTGTGATTGGAACTTTATCCAACAATTCCAAGATTTGCCTTATATTGTTCTAGAATGAAAATCGGAGAATGAGAAGGCTAACACATTCATAATGAAGATACAATCGATGGTTAAGATGAACGGAAGCGATGATCGGAATTCGAGAAACACTATATTAGCAGAGTGGAAATAGGAGAATCATGTATCAGTACATTTAGCAAATGGTAGATACCATGTATAAAGCAACCATCTAAAGCTTGGCATAAGTGATGGTCAAATCGGAAGGGAAAAGTTTGTTCTTCTCCGGCCAAGAGGAGGTCTTCTGAGTTTCTAGTTTCTATCTTCAAATCTTTTTCCAAAATCCCTTGCAAACGACACACATATTTCTTAATTTACATTTAATATTAGAATATATTTCATAGAGCTTTTGATTTTAGTATCTTTCCACTGCCGGCTACATGGTGGTACAAAACGAAAAGAACTCTTTACGACTTATTTTTTTAATCGAATCAAGTTTAGATTATAAAATATAGATCCAATTTATTAGAATTCACACGTATTAAATTCATGTTTCGGAGAAGATATTATTGGTCATAAACTCTAAACATAGACCGTAAAACCGACACAGAGAATATATACAGATTAGGGTGGTATGCTTAATTGGTGTATATGATAACAACATGCACGAATATCACAATGTACATATGTATGAACATATAATGCAATCTTTAATGCTTCTCCCAATCCACGAGATGCAAGCTAAAATTCTTGAGTAGGGTTGAAGAGAAGGTGAGTGATCTTTCTGATTGAAACTTTAAGCAGCCGAAAGAAACCGCTGAAGATCCGACGTTTTACGTCCCCTCTCACCAACGGAGCATTGCATTTTTTCTCCATCTTTAAGACCGATCTCTTTTGCTTGGCTTTCACTAATATTTAGAGAGAAACAACACTTGATGTTTAAGAGTTATGGTAAAATCTTCTCTTCTCTTCTTTATATATATACACAATAATTAATGGGGTGGTTAGTTATAAATATATTTAGTTAGAGAGTTTGATCAATGAAGAACACGCAATTCTTTATTCGGTATATATTATAATATAAGATAACGAATGAACGAACGATCGAACGAATGGATGTCTTTGTCAATGCCATGCCATGCCAATAACTCATTGTCAGAACAGGTAGAAGAGGAACCTTCTTTTTTATTTCAGTCAATACATAAAACAATATTGTAAACATCAATGCCCTCTCTTGGCATATGTATAGCTTATGTATGTATGTATGTATGTATGTATGTATGTATGTATGCATGCATGTAACCTTAGAAGCTTATAACAATGGTGTAATAACAGCTTTGATGTTGATTTACAAAGCAACAAAGAAAATAGCCATTATTTAATGAATGAACAAATGGCCTCAGTTGCAGAAGAACTGTGCATTTTACATTTTCTCAGCAAATGCATCAATCACAAGCAAAGAACATCAGAAGAAAACAAAACCCTTCTTTCATGGAATGGATTGCTCTTGTTGGCCTTTTCGGTCTTGAAACCGAACCTGTTTTTCTTTTATTGTATTGTTTATCCGCTTGTCTTGTCTTTGGCTGGTTTTTGTTGCAGCTGTATGTGGCCAAGAGACCAGCCTGTCCGGTGAACAAATCAAAGAAGAAAGGTAAACAATGCTTGGAAGATGGATTTTGGACTTCTTTCCCATTTTGCTGGTGATGGTGAACTTTTTTTATCAGCAGTTAACATAGCTTGAACTCGATCTCCTGGTTTTCCCTGGCGAACATAAAAAACCGGGACAGGGTCGAGACTTAAACTCAAAACTTACTGAATATCAACTCTTAAGGGTGGCTGCAGGTAAGCCCCTTATTCCTAAATATTGCTATGGATTCATATCAACTATTCTATTGAAAAGAAATTCAAGTTTGAAAACTGGCATTGGTAATCTGTGACAAATTATGAAGCCATTTAAATAAGGGTTTGATATATTTACCTCGGCAGCCTCCTTAAGCGGTCCCCAACATTCGATTCGATTGTACTTAGGCAAACTAGAATGAAAGTAGACACAGACTAAAGCATCCATTAGCTCAGGATTTTCGGCAAAAAGGGCTGAATCTCCGTGAAGCACAGCTTTAAGTACCTGCAGCAGAAGTTCAGTAAGCATTACCATATACCACTATTAGATTGGCTAGATGGAGGAAATCCTTATCGAGATGACGAATACGAGATGTAAAAGTCCTAAACATCGAAGCTGAGTTCTGAAATCAGAATCATATGGAGGAGGAAAACTTACCAAAGGCAACTCCTTGGAGAAAATGTGGTATCTAAACTCAGCAGCAAGGTCGAGCGAGAGATTTGGACCGCTTACGAAACAATGCACATTCAGAAACATGGTTTCTTTCACTTTCTTCCACTCGGCAACCACATCATCGTTGTTGTACCACCCTTTCAACTGCCATGGAAATCATGCAATGTGTAAAAGCCCCAAAACAAATGGTAACTGCATACGGAGACAGAAACTAATGGAATTCGAACCTGATCGAGGTCAATGACATTCGAGATGGTCAATGTCAAGTTAGCAGTGAAGTCACAGTGGGAGAGGATGTAGGTTCTTGGGATTATTGCAGCATATCCTTTTAGCCCCTTTCCCATGAAGACAACATCGAGTTTCGAAGCTTCGAAAATTGCCGGAGGAACCAAGAGCCTTACAGCCTGAAAAACTAAGAATGTCAATGTTGATATCCATTAGGAAAATTAAGGAAGCTTCAATAATAATTGCAGCACACATAACCCAGATTTTAGATTATGTCTTTTTCCCTATAATGTGAGTCCTGCAATGGTTTAATTCACAAACAGATGATGGCCAAAGGTGCATGAACAGAATCTATGCAAATTTTAGAACAACAAAAAATGCCATTTTCACAAGCAAATTGCAGGCTAAGAACAAACTAATATGGCGGTAGTGACAGTTCGAAATCGTTATTCTAGTAAATAGTGGTCTGCAATGACCGTAATAGTTTGCAACCATTGCAACCGCGATAAAACAGGCGACCGCAACTGCAATTTAAATCCGTGATCTAAATTTTCAATTCCAAAATATATATCAACTCAGAGAGGAAAGAAGAACACCTCGGAGACAAGGGAATTGTAGGAGGCTCTAGCAGTTTTGGTAAAGGAAGAAAACTGAACTCGAAAAGGCTTGAACTTTCTGTTCTTGGCACCGAAGCCTTTCAAAGGTGGTGAAGGTGAAATGGAAGCATGGTAAGCTGAATGGATGGCCATGGAACAAGCATAACCTACACTTTCTCTTCTTCTTCATCGTTCAAAACCCACCATTGTCTTGTCTGAAAGCTTTCCTTTCTTGAGAGTGAAAGGATTGATGGGGTAAATGTGGAGACTTGATGTTCACAGAATTTGGTTCTTGGGGTTCATGTGGATTTGTGATTCAGGAAGACTCCGCTAGTCGAAAATCGTTGTTTTGTTGCGCCATGTCATCCACATTTCTTTCAAAGTTTTGATAGCTTTTGGATAATGTAACGACGTGGCATTCATTCAGAACAATTGTTCAATTTCCATAGCCAACCAACTGCTAATCAAATCCTGGAGGAGCAAAGCTCAAGTGTCTTTTTTTTTTTATTAAGTAAAAAAGTATTACACTATAAACTCGGTGGATTTCAAATGTTTTCTTCTTTAGCTCTCAATTTGATTTATAGAAATCATGAAAATCTGCTCTCTCTGTATATTATTCATATAAAAACTTATGGAAGTGTGAAAAATTTACTTTGTTTTATACTAATATAAGGAAAATTATTCTATACACAAGCATTTGTGCAAATTTTGTTTCTACGAACATCTTAATTTTATGGTTTAGAGATTTCATTTAGAGTTTAGCATTTAGGGGTTTAAGTGTAGGAGTTTTGAATTTAGGGGTGTGGTTAGAATTTAAGGATCAATGTTAAAATTTAGGGTTTAAAACATAAATCTCTAACCATATTACTCTAAAGCCTAACCCCTAATCTCTAAACTATAAATTATAAAGCTATACACATAAACTCAAAACCAAATCCTAAACCTTAAAAGTAAAACACTTATGGAAATTTTTCGTTTCTACCGTCAGTACATGGATATAGGGGAGGGGAAGGGAAACTTTAAGGAAAGAAACGGGGTATTCTTAGTGGATCTAAAACTCATGATCTAAGGGAATGTAAGAAAATAAAGATGAATAACTTGGTTAACCAATCAAATATATTTACTCAAATGATCCCCATCTTTTAATATGCTTTCAATGTAGAATTTGTATGTTTATTTCAATGGAAGAAATATATATAAAAAACTTAAGTGTAATGTTCGAAGATTGTAACCCACTTAAATATACATTAGATGCTTGAACTAGATATCTTTTTTTTAAGTTGGTACCTAAAAAAAATTTTGTTCCTAAATTGATGCATGAACGAGACACATTCTCCCAAGTCGGCACCTTAAGAAATTTTTTCCCAAGTTGGTACTTGAACTAGACATATTCTCTTAAATTGGTACCAAAATTTATACATTATATTAATTTTGTCCTAATTTGAAACAAATCAATAAATTTAACCCTTTACATTTAAAAATTCTATCAATTTTTATTCTCTTAAATTCTTTGTTCTTCCATCAGGAATGTTATATTACGTTCCTTGTATAATAAAAGTTTAACAACAACTTCTTGTTTTATCATAGAATGTAGTTGTCCAATTGTTTCTTTGATCCTATAGACTCACGTGTTTGACAATATTGTAATTGTTTACTAAATTGATGTAACTTTAAATATGAAGTGTTAAATTTATTGAATTGTTTTTAGTTAGGATCAAGTTAATAGAATGTATAAATTTTGAGGACTAAAACTGTTAATAAAAATATCAAAACAATAAATGGAATTAAAATTTGAGTACCAACTTGAGAGCAAAAAATTTTAGGTACCAACTTAAAAAAAAAATGTTTAGTCAGGATATCAACTTGTGAGCAAAAATTTTGTAGCTACTAACTTAGAAAAAAGTGTCTACTTCATGTACCAAATATATATTTAAGCCATTAGGCGGAAATCAGCCAAACCATTCCGGCAGTGAAGTGGTTAGCTTAGGTTAGGAGGCCTCATGCCCTCATTGTAGTTTTTGCGAGACGGTATCAGGATGGATTAAGTTTTTGGCTGATTCAGACTTGATCTTATATGATCTTAATAAAATTTGATTCGATTATATAATTTATACATATCAAATTTAATCCAAATATTTAATTGAAAATGTGACCCTTTTGAAAAATATCTTTTTAAAATAGAAAAATAATTGAATAAAATACTAATTTATTCTAAAATTTAAGTCATTTTCATAATTATAACATAAATATGCTCTATTTTTTTACAATCCTAAATCTAATCTTTAATCTTATCTAGGGGAAGGGGACTCTAGGAGAAGAAAGGGGAGTACTTCTAGTGTGTCTCGAACTCATGACCTACGAGAATATGAGGAAACAAAAATGAACAACATGACCAGCTGGTCAAATGTGCTTGCTCTATTATATGCTATTTTTAACATATATTTTCATCAAACCTAACTAATAATATATAAATATATAAAATGATATTTTCATAATTATTCTGGGATAGGATGAACTCTTCTTAAATCTAAACTTGACTCGAACATATTTAAGGTTTTATTTATTTCAGAACATGAATTTCATAAAAAAAAATCTTATCGGATTGTATCAAAATCCATCAAATGTAATTTTTAACATTTATTATTTACTTTTTAATCTTTTGAAAATATATATTGTATGAATTATGTTGTTCAAATCCGGACTATCCAGGTCAAAAGTCGGTACGTTCAAAGTTTAGGTAATATTGCACATTTATTGAGCGCCATGAAATTTGTCCTGCGTAGTGCGTTCATACAAATAAATACAAGGATGGGTTCCATCATCAATTAATTTAAGGGAAGCTTAGGTGGGGCCTCGGCCCATGTTCTAAATCAATCGCCTATTAACTTTGATTCCCATGCATGTAAACTGTCGGTGCCCCTCTTTGTGGTAATTAACAATTTGCATCATCCGATAATTAATTGGTCTAACAAGATGAGAAGTCAGCTTTTAAACAAGGTTAGAAGTTTAAATTTTAGCATTGTAAATGGAAAAAATTAGATTGAGATGATCGTCCCTATCTATAGTAGATATCTGTAATTATAAAACTCGATCCGAATTAATCGGCCAATAAATCGAGTACCGATAGTTAAACAAAAAACAAATTGCAACATCCACCTTACTATTTATTTCTTTTTTTTTCCTACTGATATGATAATTAAACATTTATATATATCGATACAATAAGGCGATAATCGAATAAATCTCTGAATAAATACTATATTTTTGAGTTTTTAATTGAAATTTTACGATAAAATAAAACACTGACTATAAAATTTTCAATTAATGGCTCAAGTGAGATTCCATTCCAATTTTAAGGGTTTATCTGGGCAAAATTTCAAAATAAGAGCTAATCAATTTAAAGAAAATTGTACTCGTAGACTTACTTAATTATCACTTAATTTGTCAAGGATCAATTTATTATATAAGCCTAATTAAAATTGTTATTGTCATTTTTTTTTGGCTTAAATGTCTTATTGTCCTCTAATTATATTAAACGCTTTCGATTATGGATCAATTGCGCCTTTATTTAAAAAATTACGATCAATTTCTCTAATTGCAATTTTCATCACTACAGCAAAACTGTTCTTTAGCGGCATTTTTTTAACCCTTTAGCGGCGTTTTTTAGCGCCGCTAAAAATTTTCCCGGCGCTTAGGAAAGCGCCGCAAGAAATGCCGCCTAAAGTAGCGCCGCAATAGTTAGCGGCGTTTTTTACTTAAAAACGCCACAAGAAGTCAAGATCTACAGCGGCGTTTGTATATACAAACGTCGCTGATAAGTGTTCTATAGCGGCGTTTGTATTTACAAGCGCCGCAAAAAGTCGAGTTCTATAGCGGCGTTTGTGTTTACAAACGCCGCGAGAACATGTTCTATAGTGGCGTTTTTAAATACAAACGCCGGGAATAATAGTTCTTTAGTGGCGTTTATAATTGCAAACGCCGCAAAAGGTCATGTTCTATAGCGGCGTTTGTAAACTCAAACGCCGCGAATAACACCATGTTTTAAAAAAAAATTAAATAAAGCATACATATTATATAATAATTTAAAATGCATTACATTAAAAGTCTATCCTTAAACTAAAAGAGAAAAATGTAATCCCTTGAATGTGGTCCATAAATTTCTCTTCCAATTTCATTAAGAACCGATAACATTTTATGAAAAAAAAAGAATAGGCACATTAAAGTCCATCCTTAAACTAAAGAAATAAAAAAAAGTTTCAGAATGACGACATGCTCGCTTGCCTCTTTTCTTCTTTTAGCTCGTTCACCACTTCAACTGTTGTCAAATGAAGAACTTTGCAAACAGAACTACCGTTACGATGTGTTTCATGATCCCTTTTTAGTACATGCTCTGGATGTACTTGAATCTCTTGTTCTTCTTCATGATCTTCCTCCATATCCTCATCACTCTCAGTATCCTGTGATCAAAGATAATGCAGCATCTTGTCAAAAAGGCAACTAATTTCCATCATTCATTCTCTCTATCATAGGAATTACAAAAGAATGAATGAACTTGAGTCCTGGGAGGGCCTAGAAAGAAAGTGCAATGCTATATATCTCACATGTCATTCACTTTTCTACAAGAGAGAATTAAATTGCAAGAAGTCACTTAAAATAAGAGAGAACTATAATACTAATCATGGATTTTAAACCAAGTGAAATTTCTTTCAACATTTTCATTCACTTAGATTAGTTTACATGTTTGCAGCACACTTCATATAATCAGCTAATAATTCATCAAAGCTTTAAAAAGGAATAAATAAACAATTACAAGAGTAAATTTTAATAACAGAAGTTCTAAAAGGAATGTGTGATAGAGTGAAATACTTGGGATTCCATTATTCTATCTTTTGCATCCATTCTATTACTTCTTGGCTGCTAAAGAAATTGTTACCAACTGAGACCGCTGCAATTCTTTCAATGTACCTGCAAATATTTTGCTCAGTTTAGAAAATCTTCCCTTTGAGTAACAATGGTGGATTGACTGCTTTCCGAATCATATTCGATCTCAATACTTCCCTTACATTTGAAAAATGAGAAACCTTTTACATCACAGAAATCATAAAGTAGCAAATATGCTGCACTTTCTAATTACTTTTAAGGTTTAAAAGAAATTACTTAGAGACACGATCTATATTACCCCGATTCAGAGTGAGTGTCAAACATGGCATATGTCCGATATGAACACAAGACACGGATATGAATAAAAACTACATATAAGTCTGAAACTACATACAAGTGCAGAGAATATTTTAAGTGAATAAAAACTGCAGATGAAAGGAGAGACCATACAAGATTGTTTCAATTGTGTCAAAAATGATATAAGAACCATTCTTGAAAATTGGGAGTTTCGCACTCGTATTCATTCTGAAGAAAGAGTGATCGCCTAAAATTCATGTGCCATTCCTTTTTCAAAATCATAAAGGAAGTTCTTCTCTAAATAGAAGACCATGTTATTGATCTAGAAGCCATTTTTTTACAAAGAACATCAAAATAAGTGCCTTCTAACTAAAAGATTAGTTCCAGATCCAAACCGTTAAGGCTCATTGCAATAAAAAAAAGACTGACTTCACCATGATGGATGAGCATGACAATGAGACCATACAGAAACATAAGGTAGCAAAAAAAGAGTCAACATGGCTAAAATTATTATATAAAATATCTAGCACTAGAAATAATCCAACAATCTACCTAAAGCTTCTCCACATAACCACTACTTGGTTATTTGCTTAAGAGTAAACAAGGCCTATTTGGTTCAGAACAGACAACATAGAACTAAATATAAAAAAACAACATTTTCATACTTCTCTTCCAATTATTCCAATAAACAACAGATTCAATTTAATCTATAGTACTATGTCAAGTCTCCAAATTAAATTTGCACAAAATAATAAATAAGATTCTAATTTCTTAGTATTATCTATTCATTGTATAAACAAGCATTAACATCACAATTTGTTCAACTTTTCCTTAAATGTCAGAAAAAAATTTTAAAGAAAAAAAAATTAGTCGCATGTTGGTCATCCCTCTCCTACTTCAATTTCTATGAAGATAACCGTCAGTTCCCTAATGCAAATAGCAATTCTGCTGACTCTATTGTTACAAAGAATGAACCATCTCAAACTATTTCTAGTATTTGAAAGAAAAAAAATCATTTAATGACATGCTACTTTCTCTCTTTTTTCCCTGTTGTGATTCCATTTGCAATTGGTTTTAATGATAGAACAATTAGTCACAGTAGCAAACAATGAATAAGCTTCATCCCTAAGTTTCAGAATTTTATTAAGAACCCAACTATAATGTGGCTTCAGTTCAACACGCCGAATATCCCAACTCTTGAACACATATTCATTAATTCATGCCACCCATAAAAATCCTTCTCCAGCAAAGCTTAATTTCTTCCTAGCCCAGTAACCAAGCTGATTTTTTATTTTCCTTATGAGAGGGTTCCTTTTTGGTCAATATTCGTGTAACTAACAGAATGCCCACGCTACTCGAGTTTCAATTAGGGTTGTAATCTACGATTTGTTTCTTACTCCTAGAGCTACCATCACTTCTATTTTAAAAAGGCAAGGAACTTCACGAGGATTCTGAATTAACAGAGTATCCATGAGTGTATGAAACGATGAAAGGACGGAGGCGCCTTACCGATGAAACGACGGTCGATGGCGAGCTAAACGACAAGGATCACGGAGACGCAAACGGCCAGGAACGACGGTGATTGCAGTATGGCGGAGAGGCAGGGAGAAGTTAGGGCACGTATCGATTTGGGAATAAAAGTCTGAGTTTTGAAAACCAACCTAGCGGCGTTTTACATATCAAACGCCACGAAAAATAGCCTTTAGCGGCGTTTGTCCAAGAAAACGCCACTAAAAAGAACCTTTTGCGGCGTTTGTAGCAAAAACGCCACTAAATGTTTTTTCTACACCACGAATACGACACTTCTTGCGGCGTTTAGGAAACCAAACGCCGCAAATAACAGACTTATTGTGGCGTTTTTTTTAAAAACGCCATTAATGGTTTTCTATTGCGGCGTTTGTTCCCAAAACGCCGCTAAATTTGAAATTTTGTGGCGTTTGTCATTCAAAACGCCGGCATAAGTGAAATCTTAGCGGCGTTTGTTGTTTAAACGCCGCAAAAAACGCCGCTATAGAACAACTCTGGTGTAACCACATTAACTATCATCAAGTTTGATGACGCGACAACACCTAGTCGCCAAAATTTATTTTTCTTTGAAAACTACTAAAAATATATAAAAATTCTTAAGAAAATAAAAAAAATGTTCTCAACTATAAATAATTTTGACGATTAAAAAACATAAAAATATTTTAACAAAAAATATAAAAAAATTTAAGAACTCTAAAAATTTAATTTAATTAATTTGATTCATTTGAGAGAATACAAAACAAGTAGAATATGTGATATTGAAATTTTTTATATGAAAGTGAATAATTTTAACTATTTAGCGTCGTAAAATATGATAAAAAAAGTCAAATTATCATTTTCATTTCTGTATTACACCCCACCTAAAATTAAAGGATATTAAGCGTTTAAGTAAAACATGAAAACTATATCAATATTATATTTTTATTATATTATTTATATATGTGGTCGTTGCATTACTTTGCACACACATATATTTTGTAACACTCCAAAATTCAGTCTAGTCAGAATTAGGTTCCGGTAATCAGAAAATTTATATCGAAAGGGTCTAAATAATTTATTGACTTAAGTTGTGTAGTAAAAACATCGTATTAGACTTTGGCTGAGTTAATTTATCGATAAGGGATCTTATTAAATACATTGAAAAAGCTTTAGTGACTAAATTATAAAAAATAAAAGTTTGGGGGATAAAATCATAGAACATTAAAAGTTGAGGGATTAATTTTATAATTAGTCTCTTTACAATTACAATCACCACATACGTGGGATTATCTAAAGGATTCCTTCCCTCGAAGGAAACCTCCTAATTAGGGCTGTAAATGAACCAAATGTTCAGTGAATCGTTCGTGAACCGTTTTGCGGGAAGTTCGTTTATGTTCGTTTATTTATTAAATGAATGAACATGACAAGATTTTTTGTTCGTTTAATTAAATGAACGAAAACGAACAAAGGGCTTGTTCGTTCATTTATGTTCGTGAACATTCAGTAATTTGTTTGTTTATGTTTGTTCGTTTATGTTCATTTATGTTTATTCGTTTATATTCGTTTGTTTGTGTTTGTTTATGTTCGTTCGTTTATGTTCATTTAAGTTTATTCACATATGTCTAGGGGTATTCATTGTTCGGTTAAACCGAACTAACCAACCGAACCAACACAAAATTGGTTAATCTATTAGATAATTTTAGGTTTCGATTAATGATTAAGAGTTTTTTCAAATTTCAATTATCGATTAATTTGATTTAAAATCGGTTAATTAACTGAATTAATCGAACTAACCCAAAGTATTAAATATTTAACACATTATTTGTGTTCGTTTATGTTCGTTTGTATTCATTAATGTTCATTTGTGTTTGTTTATGTTCGTTTGTATTCATTAATGTTCATTTGTGTTCGTTTATCATTTAAACGAACGAACATGAACGAACACGAACAAGGTACATTCCTTAATGAACGAACACGAACAAGAAATTTTGTGTTCGTTTATATTCGTGTTCGTTCATTTATTCGGTTAAAGTTAAATGAACGAACATGAACACACCCTCGTTCGTGTTCGTTCGGTTCGTTTACAGGCCTACTCCTAATTAAAATAAGAGTAAAAAAAGAATTAAAGGAAGCTTTACTCGATTACTAAACTAAGCTAGTACCTCTCCATTGCTATGGTCTTCTACCTCCAAGCAAGCACTTCCATTAGTGACTTCCAAAAGCTTGAGATTCCTTCAATTTATCAATATCAAATTGTAGTTATCGAGCGGGTAAGCCTAAACTCCCAAACAACTAGATGTTTCCATGGACGTAAAGTGTTTAATCTTAAATTTAAAGTTTGAGTACCTATGTTAACTTAGGTATTTCAAAGCCTTAATTCATGGATATCCCATAGCTATTGTCTATATCGAATTTAAATATTAATTTTAATATCGTTATATTAAATTCGATGTCGTATAATTAACCTTAAGAATTTTCTATTGTTTACCTAGCTCAAGAAGTGGAGAAAGATCATCCACCATCACCATCGAAAGCTAGGAACAAACAGACTGTCATCCGAAAATTATAAGAGCTACGAAATCGAGGTGAGTATAGTCAGAGCCTCGAGAATTGGCTAAGTGCTATCTCAAATCATTGATTAATGTTTTGCTAACCATTGTATTAAAAGATTTTGCATATAACGCTATCGAAAGCTATGTTTGATAAGCAAGGGTAAGTATTGCATTGAATACATGTCCGAAGTATCGTCTCTATTGCCATAGAAGTCATCGAATCATTGCTACATGAAGTTATTGAGTATTGACATTGAATATTGCATAATTGTCGTTGAAATATTAATATATGCTTATTGTTATTGGTTTGCCGTATTGAACATTGTTATCGAATCATTGCTATTGGTTCATTGTTATGAACCATTGCTATTGAATCATTAAAATTGAATTATTGACTATTAAACCTATGGGGATCGAAGTATTAGATATAATTGACATGCCATAGAATTCATGAGCTCTTTGATATGGATTAGACTACGACCTTTATTGTAGTGCGGCGGAAGGATATTGTTGTATATTGGTCAATCAGTGCAACGGAGGAAATATGACTAAATCATTATTGTTATTGGTGCGGCGATAAAATTCATGTATCTAAAAACCATGGAATCGACCCAAGTAAAACTATTGATTGTTGTTATTGATCATTGTTATTGAATATTGATGTCGTGATAATTATTGATGCGGAACAATACCATTAATTATCGTTGTTATATTGTTCATTGATATCATGATCATGTTAATTGTGCTAAAGATGTCATTGATGAAATTGAAGCATGTTATACCATGTATATTATGTTCATCATTATTCATAGTTACCTCACTTAGACTATGTAAGTTTAATCCATTCATCTTCCACATTTCAGGTTAAAAAATTTATCGTTTCAAGATCAAAGCTAGTTAGAAGTTTGGCAAGTCATCACAGGATTAAAGTAATGTGTTTTGTCCCTATAAACTCTTAGAATGATGGCAAAATAGTTGAACTAGTTGATTTTGGTCTTTTGGCTATGTGTAAATTGGTTATGTTTTGTATAAGGCTTAAAGGCCCTTATTGACATGTTAGTGTTTTGGTTAAAATGGTTTAAAGTGCATGTTTGGCCTCATTTGTGAAAACGTTGTAAATGAATTCAAACACTCATGAAATTTGGCATGCTAGTGTTTCATATTGTTTTAAGCTTGTTGGTAAAGTTTCATTACATTTGAACGCCGTTTGATAGGTTAATTCGAATAAAAAATAACTAAAATCTGTCATTATAGGGCAGGGCGTATCGATACAATTGACGGTGTATCGATACGACCTTGCATATTTAGACAAGTCAACGTTGGTCAAAAGAAGCATATCGATACGTTCTAAGCGTATTGATACAGATTTTGGCTACTAAAAATTAGGTGTAAAAATGATATCGATACGGGGTCAAAGCGTATCGATACGAAGTCAACATGATCAACCAGTATCGATACGACCTTCAACCGTATTGATACGAGCTTGTTACCCTTGAACCTGAAATTTAGAATTTAGGCTTAGCGTACCGATTCGGCTCTAAGGGTATCAGTACGATGTTAGTTAATTCAGTTAAAAGCTATAGAACTTAGTTTTACACTGTTTACAAAATGACCACTGAATCTTACATAGTCTAATTAGATGAGTAAATGAACTTCAAATTGCTTAAAAATTTACAAGCCTGTTAATATTATGTTGAATTTCATTGTGGTATAGTCAATTTCATAAAATAACCTCTAAATTACATAATTTATAGTTAAAAATTGGTCATAATTGATTAATTATTGTTTTATATTGGATAAATTGGACTAAGGCTTATATTTGATAATGTTTGAAGAGCATAATATAGTTCAAATCCTGATTATTAATTGAAAATTTATCGCATCCATTTATCACCACATTGTTCACCGATAACACACTTCGACCCGGTTCTCGACCAAACTGGGAAGAGGATGTTACATGTATATTCACTCTTTTTATAGTAGTCCAAACTAATTTTTTATACTTTTTTCATAACAATTGTTGTAATTTTTTTTATTAATATGAATAATTATTAAAGAGATTAGTAAACATTTAACTTTTGCAAATAAAATTACATTCTATAAACCCAAAAAAATAAACATATATGCAAGTTTGTTTCGTATTCATATACTTAAAAGAATATGTTCACCAAAATAAATTTGTGGTAATTTACATAATAAAATTTAAAATCTACTTGTTGAGTCATCTTTTGGTAATACTTTTTTTTTATATTTTTCTTAAAATTATTAACATAAAAAATTATTCACCAATATCTTACGACAGTCCACAAATTCATTTTTTAAATATCATCGATGTATTTTGATATTAGAAATAAAAAATTAAAACACTCACTAAAATTATAAGGGTAAAAATTTTCTGCTCCTATTCATACCTCATTCTATGCACCACACTAAAAATTACTTAAAATTAAATTCTAAACTCTAACCTTAATTTTTTCATCTTAAACCTTACACCCTAAAAATACACCCTACCCCATAATTCCTTAAATCTAACCACAATCTCTAACCTTAAACCTTAAATCTTAAACTCACTATTTTAAAGTGAGAACATAAAAGAAACATGATAAAGGGGCAGACGATTTTTATCCAAATTATAAGGGTTAACTTGATATCAAAGTATTTTATTTTTTTAATCTGAGTGTAATTTAAAACTAAATAAAATAATTTTTAATTATTAGTCTGTTGTGGAATGAATAAAATTAATTAAATTATAGAGAGTTTAAATCTCATATTTTTGTCGGTGAATACTGAAAAAAAGCAAAGATATTTTCAAAGGACACGATTTCAAAGATGAAAAGAATATTTTGAAACATAAGCATGTGCCCAAAAAGTCAGCTGCACAACTTGGACAATGAAATCGAATCATCTATTTTATTTATTTATTTGATGTTAAACAGATCCAAGTTCAATAATTTGTATTAGGGGGGTAGTAAAGGGGACGAAAAGGATCGCGAGTTGTTCGAGTTTGATTCAATCAAAGCTCGGTTAAAATTTAACTTGATTAGGCTCGAATTAAACTCGAACTCGACTTGAGTTCTTAACGGGCCAAGACAAACTAATTGATACCTTACTCGAAAAGTTCGCGAGCTACTCGAAAATATAATATATTATATTAGATTGATTAATTAAGATTTACTTTAGGGCTTTGGGGTTAATTCAAGGTTTAAAGCTTAGTTTGAGATTTAGGGTCAGGTTAGTTTAACAATAACTTATATGTTTTTGAAAATAAGAGTAAGCAAATTAGGGTTTAGATCGAGCTTGATAATTTTGAGCTTGCGAGCTTTCGAGTCGAGCTCAAGCTTAAGTTCAAACTTGATACTCTAACTCGACTCGAGCCGAACCAAGCCGAACTGAACTTAGACTTGAGCATTTCGAGTTCAAATCGAGCTTAACGATACTCGAACTTAAGTTGGCTCGTTTATACGGACAATTATAAAATATAATCAATCCATTAATCAAATTGGAAATATTAAATATGCTTAGTAGTAATTACAGCACAATATTCAAGAAAATTTCTAGTATTTCCAAATGTTGATAGTACAATATCCAACTGTTCCCACTTTCCTTTCCACAGTAAAAGATAGAATCCAGACAACCAAAACCCAACAAAAAAAGTTGTAATAATGATCTGCTGTAAATAGCCAAGACTCAAACTTTTCATATAAATAGACATCAGCTACTGCACCACTTCCACTTCTGTCTCCAATTCCATGCTCATTTAACAAAGACTGTAATAAAATGAGCAAAGTCACCTAAATTTCTCCAAACCCGGATCCTTACACCAAGCCTGCAACAGCCCCATCGAAGATAAAGCATAAAGGTTCAGTCTTGAACATAGAACTACTCAAGTTTCCTTTTTTTTCTTCTTTTTCTTTTATTCATGTTTTGATCAGTTAAGGTGATTTGCTAGTTATGAGTTTTACATGTAATTAAAGTGCCTCAGATGGTGCTTTAAGTTACTGTTTTGCTTCTTTTAGCTGATCATGCTTTGAGTTGAACTTTAATGGCCAAAGATTGGAAAATCACCTTTTTGTGGACTATTTGGATCTGGGTTTCTTTCGTAAATCAAGATTTAGTTTTTAGAATAACTTTTGGGGAAGATTTTATTCAAGAACAGGCTGTGTTTTGGTCTCATTTACTGTCACCCATGATGTTCTTCATAATGTTTTCTTGTTTTTGGTATATATAGTTTTGGTTTGTGATTACTAGCTCTGGATTATCTATCAGTTTTGATTCATTTAACTGTCTAGATCTACTTGTTTTTCCGCTTTCTCGGCGGCGGTGTTGCTGGCTTTCAGTTTGATTTACTAGATTATAAGGACATGAACTTATGTCTGGTTCTACAAGTCCATATCTGGTAGTAATTGACTTGTTGTTGTTGTTGGTCTTCCAGCTGTATGTAACAAGAGAAGAGATTTAAAAGAAACATGGCCATGGCGAAGTATTCGAGAGTCGATGGGAGGAAGTCGAGTTACTGTTCGACAGCAGCTATAGTTGTGTTCGTTGCTTTTTGTTTGGTTGGGATTTGGATGTTCATGTCCTCATCTGTTCCGGTTCAGAATTCGGAATTGTCATCTCAGGAGACTGGGAATGAGGTGAAGCAGACATTGCAAGTAAGTGTTTCTAAGCAATTTGATGATACCTCCGGTGATATATCGGAGGATGCAACAAGAGAAGATGGCACCGGTATGGCTAGTGAAGTTTCCGGGAATACTGATGAGGAGTCTCGGAATTCAGCTGAGGAAAACCGGGAAGAAAAACATGGAAATGAGAATTCTGATGAGGTAACCGAGACTGAAAATGAACAAAAAAGGGTGGATGGAGATGATGGGAATGGAGATGGTAAAGATGGAGAAATGAATTCAAGAGAGGGAGAGGCGAATTTAGAAACAGGACAAGCAGAGAATGAAGCTGGTGAAATGAATAACAATGTCCAGGCAGAATCGGAGGAGAGCTCAGGTGAAAACAGATCGGAGTCCGCTGAGGAAAAGATTGAACAAAATCAAGATGAGAACTCGGAACAAAGCGCTGTCGAGAACAATACAGAAAGTGAGGAAAAGAATCAAACTTCAAATGAGTATCTCCCTGCTGCTGCTCAGTCAGAAATTTTAACCGAGTCTACCACTCAGATCGGAGCTTGGTCGACTCAAGCAGAAGAATCACAGAATGAGAAGAAATCACAGCAATCTTCAACATCCGGTGGAAATAATGGTCACCAGTGGAAAGTATGTAAGTCGACTGCTGGACCGGACTACATACCGTGCCTAGACAATTGGCAAGTTATCAAAAAGCTTCCAAGCACAAAGCACTACGAACATCGAGAGAGGCACTGTCCGGATGAAGCTCCTACATGTCTTGTCCCTCTACCTGAAGGATATAGGCGCTCGATAAAATGGCCTAAAAGCCGGGATAAAGTAAACACCTATCTAAAGCTTAGTGAGTGTATGTGTTTTGTGTATTTATTTCGGTTGAAATTTATTATTTTTATGCGTGGTGTAGATATGGTACTACAATGTCCCCCACACCAAGCTTGCAGATGTTAAGGGGCATCAGAATTGGGTTAAAGTAACTGGTGAATACCTTACCTTTCCCGGTGGTGGAACTCAGTTTAAGAATGGGGCTCTTCATTACATTGATTTTATTCAAGAAGTAAGTACTTTCGCGCGTGTATATATATTTGCTTTAACAATGTAAAATATTATTTCGTCTAATCATGTTCGACAATGCAGTCTGTTCCTGAAATCGCATGGGGGAAAAGAAGCCGTGTGATACTGGATGTTGGGTGTGGGGTGGCTAGCTTTGGAGGCTATCTCTTCGAAAGAGATGTTCTTGCCATGTCATTTGCTCCTAAGGATGAGCATGAAGCCCAAGTGCAGTTTGCTCTCGAACGGGGAATTCCTGCTATATCAAATGTGATGGGCACCAAAAGGCTACCTTTTCCTAGTTCCGTCTTCGATCTTGTGCACTGTGCACGTTGCAGGGTCCCATGGCACGTTGAAGGTGCAGTTTCATTTTTTTGTGTGTTTGTCAGTGTTTAGTTATATACTGTTTTATTCTTTGCTAACATGGAGACATATCCGAGGCATGTTTCAGGTGGAAAACTTCTGTTGGAGCTCAACCGTGTCCTACGACCTGGTGGTTACTTTGTTTGGTCTGCTACTCCGGTTTACCAGAAGCTCCCTGAAGATGTTGGCATTTGGCAAGGTAAAATATTCTATAGCCTAGCAATGTATTTCCGAAGAGAGATTGATATTTTGATCAATAACAAGTTTTTCATTTTTGTGGGCTGTGGCTTTCCGATGGCAGAGATGTCTCGGCTAACAAAATCGATGTGCTGGGAACTGGTGACTGTCAAGAAGGACAGATTGAATGCTGTTGGAGCTGCAATATATCGGAAGCCAACTTCCAATGAATGCTACGACAAAAGGTCTAAAAATGTACCTCCACTTTGTGAAGAATCTGATGATCCTAATGCAGCCTGGTAAGGGTACCCCGAATTTTCACTAGGTTAAAGGAGCATTTTTCTTAAAGAAAATGTACTCCGGATTTTCTCGATGAATAATGTTTGCCTCTCATTGGATGAACATTTTCGGGTTATGTCTTCAGGAATGTACCCCTTGAGGCATGCATGCACAGAGTACCAGAAGATTCAACAGAGCGAGGATCCCATTGGCCTGCGCAATGGCCGGAAAGGGTGGAACAACCTCCATATTGGTTGAATTCTCAGATCGGCGTTTACGGTAAGGCTGCTCAGGAGGATTTCACTGCAGACTACAATCACTGGAAAACAGTTGTCTCTCAGTCGTATTTGAACGGGATGGGAATCGACTGGTCTTCTGTGAGAAATGTCATGGACATGAAAGCTGTATACGGAGGGTATATTTTGTTTAACCTCTCACTAATTGAGACATTATTCATTAGGCCGTTTTTCGATCTTAGTTCTTACTCGATCATGCTTCTGCGCTTCGGTTTATAGGTTTGCAGCGGCCCTGAAAGACTTGAAAGTGTGGGTTATGAATGTAGTCCCAATCGACTCTCCCGATACACTTCCGGTAATCTATGAACGTGGCCTGTTCGGAATACATCATGATTGGTGTGAATCATTTAATACATACCCGAGAACATACGATGTTCTTCATGCAGATCATCTCTTCTCCAACATTCAAAAGAGGTCTGCTATCTCCCATGCTGTATTTCTTGCAGATGTTATTTCTCAACCAAGATTACCTCCATGATCTGACATTCGATTTACTATCCGCAGGTGCAAATTAGTTACGGTAATCGCAGAAGTTGATAGAATTCTGAGGCCAGAAGGGAAGCTGATCGTACGCGACACGGCTGAAATGATAAGCGAGGTGGAGAGCATGGCTAAATCTCTGCAATGGGAGATCCGAATGACTTATTCGAAAGACGGGGAAGGATTCCTTTGCGTTCGCAAGAAATTCTGGCGTCCCACCGAGGAAGAAGCTATCAAGTCTGCCATTGTTTGAACATGATGCTTAGATTACTGTCTGTTTTCCACAATCTGGGTGTGGCCTAGTATTTACATAATTCTTTTCGATTCACAATCTAGTCATGCAGTGGCAAGTGTAAAATTATATAGTTGATTACATTAGAATCAATTGTAACTTTTGTTTCAATTTACTTCTATTAAATTATAATAAGTAGTATGTTTACTTATGAATCTTGGTAAGTAGTATGTTTACTTATGAATCTTGGTAAGTAGTATGTTTACTTATGAATCTTGGTGAAATAAAGATTCTTTCTTCATTACATTGCATAAGTTTCATGATATGGGTGGTTTAGAAAACAAAACAAAAAAAAGCATTTGAGTATGGGATTTTAAAAATCAAATTTCTTTTTAAATTAAATATTTAATATTTTAATAAATATTTGATTTAATTTAAATATTAAAAAAATATTTGAATATTTTAAATTGAATATTTTTTAAATCGAATATTTAATAATTTTCAAATTTAAATTAAATTGAATGTTTGTGTAATTATACACATCCCAAGTGATTTAGGTTCGAGTCTTTTTTCAATTATTTTTATTTTTTTTTCTTAACTGCATTATAATATATGTATATAAAAGTGTGTAACATATATTAATAAGAGTAGCTTGATGTAATAATAAAGGCATGAGAGTTACTTACGTTGGTCCCAAGTTCAAGCCTCTTGTTACTATTCTTTCTCTCTTATTTAATTTTTTTTTTTAGTTTTCACCAACAAAATAATTGTTTAATAAAATATGTTAGTATGCTATATCAGATCAGAGACCTTGACTTAGTGGTTGGAGCAGGAGTTTCTCATGTGGTTGGCGTGTGATCAAATCCCCATGAAAGCAATCTATCTTCTATTTTATTTCTTCTCATTCTTTACAACCAATCAGATGGTGTCACTGTAACACCCCGAAATCCGGTTTGAAAAAGAGAAATTAGAGAGAGGACTTACCCGAGAATTGAAGCAAACACCTTCATCTTCTTCTTCTTCATCCCTTAAGCATACAGAGAGTTTTGAGCTTCACTTTTCTTTCGTTTTAACGACATCGACTCATTACTATCGATCAGGTAAGCAATAATTTTTAATCGGTTATTGGATTCCATGGATATATTAGGTTTAATCTCAAGTTAGGGTTTTGACCATTCATGGATATTTCATCGTTAGTGTTTCTATTGAAGTCGGATATCGATTTTGATATCGTTGTATTGATTTTGATATCGAAATATCGATTCTAATAGTTTTCTATTGGTTTTCTAGCTCAAGAAATGGAGAAAGAGGTTTCACTGTCTCCATCTCAGGCTAGGAATAAGGGAATTGTTATCCGAGAGCCTTGAAAGCTTCAGATTGTTAAGTGAGTGTAGTCGGAGTCTCGGGATTAGGCGAAAAGCCTTCCTGAATCATTATTTGATGTTTTAGATTACATCGCTAATATTGTCATTGAAGAATTTGCATTTGATGGTTAAACATACATCTTGGTAAGTGTCGATAAGTTTGCTATTGAACATCAGACATAGGCATCGATATCGTCATTGTGCATTGTTGTTGAAATGGTCATGGTCATCGAAATTATTGTATAAAAATCATTGTACATTGACATTGTTATCGGATCATGAAATATTGATAAAAAGATATAATTGTCATTGGTAATATTGAAATCATTGGTCATTGGATTGTTCATTGATTATTGCAATAAAAATGAATACGAAAACCTTGGATTTGAATGGATATTGGATACAATTGGCATGCCATAGAATTCATGAGCTCAGTGTACGGGTGGATTACGGTCCTAAGGCTACGACCTATGTTGATTTGGCGAGGCGGAGGGATGTGTATTGATATTGGTTATATTGGCGAGGAGGAGGGACTAGATCATTCATTGACTTGGCGAGGCGTAGGAGTTCGCGTGTCCACTATCTTGATTCAATCCAAGGATTAATGATGAATTGAACATGTTAAACATTGCATATTATTGCATAGCATTGATTTTGATGGCATGAGATCATGATTATAGATATTCAATACATTGTTGTTGTTTATATTGTTTATGACTACCTCACTAGGCAAAATATGCCTAACATGTCTCATCTTATGCATTTTCAGGTTAAAAGGATCGTGTGTCGGAAGATCGGATTGACAAGCAAGACAAGTTACTACAAGCCTCCAAGTAATGTATTTTGACTTATAAACTCCTAAGAAGGTGGCAAAGTAGTTGAACTAGTCATTTGTGCCTATTTTGATGTGTTGTCGAAATGTCTAAGGCTTAGTTTGTGGTTGCTTTTAAAAAGTGCGGTGAAAAAAGTGATTTTCAAACTAGCGGTTGAAAAGTAGTTTTGAAAAGCTGGTTAGTGTTTGTCATTGATGTCAAAAAGTGATTTTGAGGAGATAAAATGTCTATTTTAGACATGATATTGAAAAGTAAAAGTAATTTGGGTGATTGTTCAAATTAATTAATGTTATGATTTATGAAATAAATCAATTTCAATTATAATAAAAAAATATTTTTTTATAAAATTTAATTTGAAAATATAAACTACATTCTAGATTATATACGGGCATACCACTTACACATTAATAATAAATATAAAATAAAGTACAAATAAAACAATTTTATCTTCAATATAAATATTGTAAAATATATATTATTTTACAATTATGTATGCATAAACATTATTTTAACAATAAATTATAATTAAATAATAAGGGTAAAAAAGTAATTTTATTTTCAAACTAGCTTTTCCACCCAAGAAGCTATAAAATCTAGCTTCTTGGTTTGGGTGGAAAAGCTAGTTTTAAAAGCAACAAAAAACAACCTGTTTTAACTAAAAGTACTTAAAAAAGTGATTTTTGGTTGCGAAACGCAACAAAAAACAGGCTCTAAGTTGTAATGTGATATATGGCCCTAAAAGGCCTTTTTGGTTGGCTTAAAGTGGGATAAAAATGCATACTTAGCTTAAAAGCGTAAAAACATGGTAAATGCATTCATAAGGTCATGAAATTTGGCATGCTAGTAGTTTATACCATTGAAATGTTGTGTGTAAAATTTCATTGTCTTTGAACATCGTTCAATAGGCACTACAATAAATTCATCGATTAGTGACAAAATATAACATCAATCACAAAATATAATGACGAATTATTATTATGACAATTTAATATGAATTGGTGACGTTTCAAGTTTGTCATCTATAAGCTCTATTTATGATAATTTTATTCGTCATATTTTATAAGGCATAAAATATAATGCTATATTTGTGTCACAAAATAGGTTTAACGCGACGAAAATAATTATTTGTCACTCATTATTATATCCCTTAAGTGTTATATGTTAATTTTAAAAGACATCATATTATTGCGTCACTTAATGTTTGATGCTAAAAATTAACACAAAAAATCAGTAGAAAATTGCCACAATGACATATTGGTTGTACCACTAATTCAAAATTTTATTAGTGTCGAATTTTTAATTTTTTTTTAAATTTTAAGCACATAATTTCAATGAACTACCTTTTTATTAAAAATATGTTTATATTTTTATTTTTTATGATTCTAATATAAACAATTATAGTTTAATTTTTAGTAATAAGGGATTTATGGTTAAAATGAAATAGCATAATTTGTAATTTTGATTAATGGGTATAACTTTTTAGAGATTGTGACTCGAATTTTGTTTGATCTAGTATGAAAAGTTTACATTGTGATCTGCTTGGTAAAAATATATTTTAAGAGAAAATTGAGGTCTCTGGTAGATTAAGAGGTTCTCATTATTTCATACTTCCTTCTTGGCAAAATTAAGGGATATTGTGAAAAAATAAAAATGGTGAAGCTGAAATTTAAACAATGTTACAACATCACCATTTCTATATATATTTTTCTTTTTCTTTGTATGCCTTTATTTTACTTGAGTTTTGACTTTTTCACGCTTTTCTCTATTTTTCGTTCTTTTTCCCCAATCGATATGTGCTTCGCTAATCAGATCTACACCAGTGTGCTTCAGTCTTTGTTATTTCCCTAATAAGCACTTAAGCATCACACCATAGTGTTTCAGTTAGTCTCATCCAAACCCTAACTCATTAGCGTGTTTCAGTCGATAAAGAGTTCTTTCTTGTTTTGGCTTCAATCAACAAAGCCCTGATTTCTCATATTCTTCCCCAACAACTTTACTTTATTAACCTAATTTTCACTTGCAGATCTATTTTCTTACTTTACCCAAAAATGTCGGACTAAATAGGTATGCATTTTCTCTCATATCTTGTAATTTTCTATTTTTTGACTAAATTGAATTATAGAAGAGGCCTCTCGCTATCTGCTTCATCGTTGCAAAAGAGTCCTCTCACCTTCAATCGAGATCCATTGAATCAAGAATCACTTTTCCTAGCCATAGAAAAAAGCAATCAGGATTACACTTTTGAATCTCTGAAAGAAAAGAATAAAAAAGAGTAGATGGGAAATCATTAAGTCATTGATGAGGTTGCAACAAGGTCATAGTGGGATCTTTTGCAAACATGCTTCGTCCCGAACTTTCACACTGGGTCGAGTTCAACCTCATGTGCCCGCCTACTGCACCATCTACTTCGATGACATCGACATCAATTTTGCCAATCGGTACGGGTGTTGAGTGTGTAAAAGTTCTATTATTTACACCCTTTTTAACCCATATTTCTGCTGCATTCAAGCATCATTTCATTGCATTTAGGGTAATTTACAGCAAAACATCACAAATATATTAAAGGCACGGATTCTACTAAAAAATGGCTGATTTTGCAAGTTGCTGCCATAGTTAACAAAGAAGGCGGGCGCAGGGCAGAGAAGCAGAAGAGCTGAACTGGACAAGCAGACGACGAGGATGATGCTGCCATGGATCTGCCGTGACAGCATGGTGACAGCAGTTTTGCGGAGAGAAAAAGCAAAGTGGACCTCGATAGACAGAGAAAATTATGCTCGTCTGTCGTGTGAAAACCTCATATTTTTCCAAGCCCCGGATCAAAAGATATGTCAAGTCAAAGCTCAAGGAGAAGAAATCCCAAGAAACAAGGAAGGCGGCTGAAAAGTAGGATACTTGATGATTAAGTCTTTATTAGAATCTTACTTTTAATCAAAGTTGTAATCCTTGTTAACTTAGAATACTTGAGCCCAAAGCTTATATAAGGGCATGTATTTTAACCTAGGGAATATAATACTCCATACCCCATAACCGATAACCCAAAAACCCCTCCGCCGTTTACCCGCCGTCGTTATGTTCTAAAAACCCCCTAGGGCCACGGGTTGATTTGTAAAGTAGTTGCAAGGGTTGTTTTGTTTTAGGATTTTCCAAGTTCAATAAAATAAACTTCAAGTTCTCTTATTTTGGTTGTTAACATCTTGCAAGAGCATCGGGAGAGCATTGTGAGGTTATCCATTTACTTAGCATCGGGAGAGTTAAGTATACGAAAGAAATAAGAGCAAGTTCTCTAGTTTATAGTTGAACTATCTTGTGCCTAGGGATAGGGCAAGGTTAAGTGGCTAAAGAAGAATTCATACACATCGGTGTTCATCCTTCGTTTCACGCCGGGAGGTATCATCAAGACGTGATCATCGATAGACTTGGACCTAGGGATAGGCCAAGGCAGATATGAGATTCTTGCCAAACTTGAAAGTACTGAGTTGGTGTGTTTGCTGCCGCGACGACCAACGGACTGCTGCCGCGACAGGTGCTGTCGGCGACAGGCGCGACGACAGAACTGGATTTCCTAAGCATTGCAATACCTGCACTACTGAGCAATTCAATACCAGCCCATTCTCTCTATCTTGATATCTCAATTCTTTTATTTACGTTTTCTTCAATATTCTCGTGACAACTTTCTTAATTATTCCCTTTACTTTTGTGCAGTGAATTAAGGTGAAGCTATTAGCCCAATCCCTGTGGAGACGATATCCGATACTTCGTATCACTTTACTACTTGCGTCGTGTACACTTGCACTACCATTGCGATAGACTATTTTACACGCAACAAGTTTTTGGCGCCGTTGCCGGGGATTGGCAACATAACTCTACCTTTTCTTTTACTGCACTTTTGTTTTTATTTTTGTTTTTATTTTTCTATTTTTCTTTGGTGCATTCAACTCTTATTTTTCACAAGGTTTCTTGTTTATGCGCAGATCGAATCGGGGTAAAGATCCTGAGTATCAATTAGATCCGAAAATCGAACGTTCCTTCAATCTCAAGAAACAACTTCGACACTTACTAGCCAGGAACGAGTACCTTGAAGAACAGCTAGAGAAGATGGCACACCAAGGAAACGACCCTCCTGTTGGAGATGAAGAGGGCAGACCGCCTGTCGGCAACCCTGCCGCCGGCCGACGGTCCTGTCGTGACTACATGCTGAACGATCATGTAGAACTGGAGACCACGCTGTCGGATATTGATGTTGACAACTTCGAGCTTAAACCTGTCATGTTTAGTATGATCAACAATGACGGACAGTTTAGTGGTGTTGTTACAATGGATGCCAGGGAGCATCTAAAAACGTTCCAGGAAATCTGTGGTTCGTTTAGACTGCCATGAGTTAATCCGGAGATACTGAGGCTTCGGTTATTTCCCCATTCTTTGAGGGACAGAGCTAAAACTTGGTGGAATAAACTTACGCCGAGTTTAATTAGAACTTGGGCAGATTTATCTCGTGAATTCTTATCTCGTTTTAATCCTTCGCATTTATCTGAGCGATTACGTAACGAAATTGCTACTTTTCAATAGGAAGATGACGAGCCAATGCACGAGGCCTGGGACAGATTTACTACTCTTCTGCTGAACTGCCCAATGCATGGATTCCCCGTCTGGAATCAGGTAACAAAGTTTTATAATGCTGCCAACTTACAAACTCGTATTAGAATCGATTCAGCAGCAAACGGACTATTATTGGATAAAGATCCGGACGAGGCAATGCAAGTATTGAAAAATCTATCCAAGAATGAGGAGCAGTTTCCGACAGCAAGAAGAGGGGGTAAACGGGTACTAGCTGTCAAGGATTATGAAGCTGACAGCACGATGAAATCACAGGTAGCATTCCTTACTAAAGCAATGAAAAAGTTATTGAATGATGATGGACAACATGGATTTGCTGTTGAGGAGGTATGTGAAATTTGTGATGGAAATCATGGTTCGGATGAGTGCCCGATACAGTTAGAAGAGGGAAAATATGTTGGAAATTACAAGCCAAATTACAACTCCAACAACTATAATCCCAATTGGAGGAAGGATCCCAAATTTTCCTGGAGTAATCCTAATAACGCCCTGAATCCTCAAGCACAAAATCAGAATCAGGGAGGTCCTAGATTGCTGACGCGACAGCAACTGCCGCAGCACCTGCCGCCGCAGCAGCAACAGCAGCCACCAGCTGCCACGAGCAGTATACTGGAACAGACTCTGGCCACCTTTATGTCTCAGACCGGTACTTATATTGAGAATATGAATCAATTTGTCAAGAAGACAGAGAATTTCATGGATAAAACAGAGATGAGGATGACGAATCATGAAGCTACCTTGAAATCTCTGGAGACACAAATGGGTCAGGTTTCCCAACATATTAAGCCGAGGCAGACTGGAGGATTCCCTAGTAATATTGAAAATGCTAGGCAGCCCACACATGAGCAGTGTAAGGCCATTACTACTAGGAGTGGGAAGAAATTATCAGGGCCGGAAAAAGAAGCTGAAACAGTAAAGGATCCAACCTAAGACAAACCTGCTGATGAAGCTGCCCCGACAGGTGATAAATAGACTACTGCCGATGAGCCTGTCACGATAGCAGAAGCGATAGAGGAGAAAAAATATGATTTTCGTCCTCAGATTCGTATGCAGTGGGAAGGACGTATTGCTGATTACCACCCCACCACCTTTTCCTCAACGGATACAGCAAGCTAAGAAAGAATCTCAACTTAAAAAGATTTATGATATTTTTAAGCAGGTTCATATTAATATTCCGCTGTTAGATGCCGTTAGGGAAATGCCCGGTTATGCTAAATTTCTCAAGGATGTTATGTCAAAGAAATCTAAACTTGGGGAGTTTGAGACGGTAAAGATGACATAAGGTTGCATGAGTATTCTTCATCGGCAGCTACCCCAGAAAAAGAAGGATCCGGGGAGCTTCATCATACCTTGTGTAATAGGAAATAAATTTGTGGGTAAGACACTTTGTGATCTTGGTGCTAGTGTTAATTTAATGCCAAAGTCTATTTTTCAGAAATTAGGTATTGGAAAGGCGCGGCCCACGACAGTAACTCTGCAGCTGGCAGACCGCTCTTACGTTCATCCAGAAGGAAAAATTGAAGATATTCTGGTAAGAGTGGATACATTTATTTTTCCTGCTGACTTCCTTGTTTTAGATTGTGAAGCAGATGAAAATGCACCAATCATCCTTGGGCGACCCTTCTTAGCCACGGGAAGATCACTGATTGATGTAGAGAAAGGAGAACTCACCATGCGAGTGAACGATCAAGAGATTAAGTTGAATGTTCTCCAAGCAATGAAACATGCTGATGTAGACGAGGAATGCAAGGCCATCACTGACGTTGCCCTTGATCAACCCTACATCAGGTCGGGCTGTCACGATATTAAATTTGGTCACTGCCGCGGCAACCACCTACAGGCCTGTCACGACAGCATTGACGACAGCACCGACGACAGCAACTTCTCTGAATCCGATACATCTGATACTGAAGATCAGGAGGAGGTAAACTGGTTAGGCAATCGTCCAGGTAAGTTATTCGAACCTTTGAATTATACTTCGGATAACCATTTAATCCAAAAGTCATCTACTGTTGAACCACCTGCCTTAGAACTAAAACCCCTGCCAGGGCAGCTAAAATATGCTTTTCTTGGTTCAAATGACACACTGCCCGTAATCATCTCTTCTAAGCTGCCGCAGGAACAGGAACGGCAGCTCATCGGCATGTTACGACAGCACAAAAAGGCAATTGGATGGACGATCGCTGACATTCAAGGCATTAGTCCGGTATTATGCATGCACAAAATCCTTCTAGAAGAAGATCATAAGCCGACTATAAATGCCCAAAGGCGGCTTAACCATGCGATGAAAGAGGTGGTTCGTAAAGAGATAATTAAATGGTTAGATGCTGGCATTATTTACGCCATCTCCGACAGCAAATGGGTAAGCCCGGTGCAATGCGTTCCCAAGAAAGGAGGAATGACCGTGGTAACCAATGAAAACAATGAGTTAATCCCAACCAGGACTGTGACCGGTTGGAGGGTTTGTATGGACTATCGGAAGCTTAACAAAGCTACCCGAAAAGACCACTTTCCTTTACCCTTTATTGATCAAATGCTTGATAGATTAGCGAGTAAACCTTACTATTGTTTTCTTGATGGTTATTCGGGTTATAATCAAATTGCTATCGCACCAGAGGATCAAGAAAAGAAGACTTTCACATGCCCGTACGGAACGTATGCTTTTAGGAGAATGCCGTTTGGATTATGCAATGCACCCGCCACCTTCCAAAGGTGCATGATGGCCATATTCTCCGATATGGTGGAGGACTTCCTCGAAATTTTTATGGATGATTTTTCAGTCTTTGGGGACGATTTTGAGAGCTGCCTTAGCAATCTACAAAAGTCACTTGAAAGATGTGAAAAAGCAAATCTAGTTATAAATTGGGAAAAATGTCACTTTATGGTGGATGAGGGGATAGTCCTTGGCCATAAGATTAGCTGCCGTGGGATAGAAGTCGACAGGGCCAAAATAGAAGTAATAGAGAAGCTGCCGCCGCCGACCACAGTCAAGGGCATTAGAAGTTTCTTAGGGCATGCTGGTTTTTATCGAAGATTCATTGCAAATTTCTCAAAAATCACCAAGCCCCTATGCCATCTTTTGGAGCAGAACCGACCCTTTGACTTTAATGATGAATGTACTGAAGCATTCAAGGTTCTGAAGGAAAAAACTGGTAACAACCCCCACAGTACAGCCACCAGACTAGACACAGCCATTTGAGATTATGTGTGATGCTAGTGACTATGCTGTCGGGGCAGCACTTGGGCAGCGCAGAGATAAGCTGTTCCATGTCATATATTATGCCAGCAAGACACTGAATGACGCCCAAGTGAACTACACCACCACAGAAAAGGAGCTATTAGCTGTGGTGTTCTCTATTGACAAGTTTCGTTCTTACATACTTGGGACGAAGGTAATAGTGCACACAGACCATTCTGCCCTGAAGTATCTGTTCGTGAAGAAGGATGCAAAGCCTAGATTGATACGGTGGATCCTGCTATTGCAAGAATTCGACCTTGAAATCAAGGACAAAAAAGGGACAGAAAATCAGGTGGCAGACCACTTGTCAAGGTTGGAGAAGGGACAGAGTCTGCCAATAGATGAGACAAACATACTGGAGACCTTCCCAGATGAGCAGCTCTTTGCTGCCGCAATCGCTGTCGCGACAGCCATGGCGGCAGGTAAGTCTTCTGAACTCCCCTGGTATGCTGATTTCGTTAATTTCATAGTTAGCGGAATACTTCCTTCTGATCTTAATTATCAAGCCAGGAAGAGGTTCCAAAATGATGTTAAGCATTATTATTGGGACGAGCCTCTTCTTTTCAAAATGTGTGCAGATCAGGTTATAAGGAGATGTGTACCACAAGAAGAGCAAGGAGACATTCTCCATCACTACCATGCTTCACAATATGGAGGTCACTTAGGAGGCAACAAAACTGCTGCCAAGGTGCTGCAGTCAGGGTTCTACTGGCCGACACTGTATAAAGATGCACAGGACTTCTACAAGAACTGTGACAGGTGCCAGCGGACAGGTAACATCTCAAGGAGAAACGAGATGCCGCTGCAGAACATTCTAGAAGTTGAGATCTTCGACGTTTGGGGGATTGATTTTATGGGACCTTTTCCATCTTCATGTGGAAATCTATACATCCTCTTAGCAATGGATTATGTCTCTAAGTGGGTTGAAGCTATCGCCACTCAAAAGAACGATGCCAAGACAGTCCAAAAGTTTTTACACAAAAACATCTTTTCTAGGTTTGGCATCCCTAAGACGATTATCAGTGATGAAGGGAGACATTTTGATAATAGGGTAATTGCTGCCGCCTTGAAAAAATATGGTGTCAAGCATCGGATCGCGACAACATATCACCCACAGACCAATGGACAAGCTGAGATATCCAATAGGGAAGTTAAGAACATTCTTGAGAAAATGGTTACGCCAACTAGGAAAGATTGGTCTTTACTCCTTAATGATGCATTATGGGCATATAGAACAACTTTTAAGACTCCATTGGGCATGTCTCCATACCGATTGATTTATGGGAAAACCTGTCATCTGCCTGTCGAGATAGAGCATAGAGCATATTGGGCAATCAAGGCAGTAAATATGGACTTGGACAAGGCAGGCCAGAAAAGGCTGTTAGATCTGAACGAGATTGAAGAAATACAGACAATGGCCTACGACAATGCAAGAATCTACAAGGAGAAAACTAAGAAGTGGCATGACAAGAAGTTGCTGTCACGACAGTTCTGCCCAGGGCAGCTTGTGTTGTTGTTCAATTCTAGACTGAAACTCTTCCCAGGGAAGCTAAAATCTAGATTGTCTGGCCCGTTCCAAGTTGTACAAGTTTTTCCCCATGGTGCCATCACAATCCGATCATTAAAAGACGGGCACCTGTTGAGTGTGTAAAAGTTCTATTATTTACACCCTTTTTAACCCATATTTCTGCTGCATTCAAGCATCATTGCATTGCATTTAGGTTAGTTTTCAATAAAACATCACAATTATATAAAAGGCACGGATTCTACTGAAAGATGGCTATTTTTGCAGGTATCTGCCATAGTAGATGTTGAAGGCAGGCGCAGGGCAGATAAGCAGGAAAGCTGAACTGGACAAGCAGCCGAAGAAGACAAACCTGTCATGGACCTGTCGTGACAGCATGGTGACAACAGACTTATGAAGAGGAAAAGCAAAGTGGACCTCGATAGATACAGAAAAATCTGCTCGTCTGTCGTGTGAAAGCCACATATTTTTCCAAGCCCCGGATCAAAAGATATGTCAAGCCAAAGCCCAAGGAGAGGAAATTCCTAAAAGCAAGGATGCGGCTGGAAAGTAGGAGTCTTTAGAGATTTAGTCTTTATTAGAATCTTACTTTTAATTAAAGTTGTAATCCTTGTTACCTTAGATAACTTGAGCCCAAAGCTTATATAAGGGCATAGATTTAACCTAGGGCATAACCGATAACCCCATAACCAAAACCAAACCCCTGCCGTCCACCCGTCACCGACATGTTCTAAATTCCCCCTATGGCTACGGGTTGTTTTGTAAAGTAGTTGCAAGGATTGTTTTGTTTTAGGATTTTCCAAGTTCAATAAAATAAACTTCAAGTTCTTTTATCTTGGTTTTAATATCTTGCAAGAGCATCGGGAGAGCATTGTAAGGTTATCCATTTACTTAGCATCGGGAGAGTTAAGTATACGAAAAAGATAAAAGCGAGTTCTCTAGTTTATAGTTGAACTATCTTGTGCCTAGGGATAGGGCGAGGTTAAGTGGCTAAGGAAGAATTCATACACATCGGTGTTCATCCTTCGATTCACGCCGGGAGGTATCATCAAAGACGTGATCGCCGACAGACTTGGACCTAGGGATAGGACAAGGAAGATCTGGGATTCTTGCCAAGCTTGAAGTACGGAGTTGGTGTGTCTGCTGCCGCGACAGCTAACGGACATCCGCCGCGACAGGTGCTGTCGGCGACGGGCGCGACGACAGAACTGGAGATCCTAAGCAATCCAATACCTGCACTACCGAGCAATTCAATACCAGCCCATTCTCTCTATCTTGATAACTCAATTCTTTTATTTACATTTTTACTTTATTATTCGTGACAATTCTCTTAAATATTTCTCTTTACTTCGTGCAGTGAATTTAGGTGAAGCTATTAGCCCAATCCCTGTGGAGACGATATCCGATACTTCGTATCACTTTACTACTTGCGTCGTGTACACTTACACTACAATTGTGATAGACTCTTTTACACGCAACAAGTTTTTGGCGCCGTTGCCGGGGATTGGCAACATAACTACACCTTTCTTTTATTGCACTTTTTGTTTTTATTTTTATTTTCGTTTTTGTTTTTATTTATATTTTTCTTTAATTTTTCTTTTGTGTTTACAACTCTCGCTTTTCACAAGGTTTTCTTGTTTATGCGCAGATCTAAAAGAGGTGAAGATCCTGAGTACAAATTAGATCTGGAAATCGAACGTTCCTTCAATCTCAAGAAACAACTTCGCCGACTTTTAGACAGAAACGAATACCTTGAGGAACAGCTAGAGCAGATGGCCCGTAATCCGCCCGCTGGTGGAATTATACCGCCTGTCGGCGACCCGCCCGCGACAGATGGACGACGGTCATGTCGTGACTACATGCTGAACGATCATGTAGAGCTGGAGACCACGCTGCCGGATATTGATGTTGACAACTTCGAGCTTAAACCTGTCATGTTTAGTATGATCAACAACGCCGGACAGTTTAGTGGTTCTGCGACAGAAGATGCCAGGGAGCATCTCAAAACGTTCCATGAGATCTGTGGTTCGTTTAGACTGCCAGGAGTTAGTCCGGAGATACTGAGGCTTCGGTTATTTCCTGTTGCGTGTAAAAGAGTCTATCGCAATTGAGTGCAAGTGTACACGTCGCAAGTAATAAAGTGATACTAGAGTATCGGATATCGTCTCCACAGGGACTGGGCTAACCCTTTCCTTCGCTATCTGCACAAGGGGAAAAGAATAGATTAAGATATTTGTCACGAAAATAATGAAGTAAACGTAAATAAAAAGAATAAAGATATCAAGATAGAGAGAATGGGCTGGTATTGAATTGCTCAGTAGTGCAGGTATTGCAGAGTTTAGGGAATCCAGTCCTGTCGTCGCGCCTGTCGCCGACAGCACCTGTCGCGGCAGCTGTCCGTTGGCTGTCGCGGCAGCAGACACACCAACTCCGTACTTCAAGCTTGGCAAGAATCCCAGATCTGCCTTGCCCTATCCCTAGGCACAAGTCTGTCGATGATCACGTCTTTGATGATACCTCCCGGCGTGAATCGAAGGATGAACACCGATGTGTATGAATTCTTCTTTAGCCACTTAACCTCGCCCTATCCCTAGGCACGAGATAGTTCAACTATAAGCTAGAGAACTTGCTCTTATTTCTTTCGTATACTTAACTCTCCCGATGCTAAGTAAATGGATAACCTCACAATGCTCTCCCGATGCTCTTGCAAGATATTAATAACCAAAATAAGAGAACTTGAAGTTTATTTTATTGAACTGAAAATTCCTAAAACAAAACAACCCTTGCAACTACTTTACAAATCAACCCGTGGCCCTATGGGGTTTTAGAACATGTCGGTGACAGGTAAACGACGGGTAAACGGCGGAGGGGTTTTAGATGTCGGTTTTGGGGTAGAATGAGGGATGATCTCTCTAGGTTAAATCTATGCCCTTATATAAGCTTTGGGCTCAAGTATTCTAAGTTAACAAGGATTACAACTTTAATGAAAAGTAAGATTCTAATAAATGCTAAATCTCTAAGGATTCCTACTTTTCAGCCGCTTCCTTGTTTCATGGAAATTCTTCTCCTTGAGCTTTGGCTTGACATATCTTTTGATCCGGGGCTTGGAAAAATATTTGGCTTTCACACGACAGACGAGCAGATTTTTCTCTATCTATCGAGGTCCACTTTACTTTTCCTCTTCATGAAGTTGCTGTCGCATTGCTGTCACGACAGGTCCATGACAGGTTCGTCTTCTTCGTCTGCTTGTCCAGTTCAGCTTTCCTGCTTATCTGCCCTGCGCCTGCCTTCTTCGTCTACTATGGCAGCAACTTGCTGTTGTCCTCTGTTGTCACGACAGTTCCATGGCAGCATTGTCCTCTTCGTCTGCTTGTCCGGTTCAGCTCTTCTGCTTATCTGCCCTGCGTCTGCCTTCTTCGTTCACGACGGCGGAAACCTGCCAAAAACAGCCATTTTTAGTAGAATCTGTGCCTTTTATATATTTGTGATGTTTTGCTGTAAACTGGCCTAAATGCAATGAAATGGTGCTTGAATGCAGCAGAAATATGGGTTAAAAGGGTGTAAATAATAGAACTTTTACACACTCAACACACCCCCAAACTCAAGTTTTTGCTTGCCCTCAAGCAACTAAGAACTAAAAGAAAAAGAAATTTTTGTTTTGGCTTTCAAACAGTGAGTTTTCCCTTACCCGTCGTTCGTTCCCTGTGGCGGCAGCAACCTGTCGGATAATTTAGGATCTGTCCGGAATCTCCCTATAGTCCTCGTGCAGTGTGTGCATGCTTTGTGAACAGTTATATGCCAAGACTCTCTTAGTTTCACTAGAATATTCAACTCTTAACTCGAATTTTTATGCCAAAGTTTATCTTTTTTTTTTGAAGGCACATTTTCATGCTTCTTTGATTTCTTTGTTTTGACTCGATTTCTAAAGTTTTACTAGAGCCAGTTTTAGGCACCTCTAGTTTGCTTCCTAGAGCCGGTTTCGGGCACCTCTAGGTTTTTGAGTCTCTTTTGCTAAACTTCTTTCCTAGAGCCAGTGTTAGGCACCTCTAGGGGCTATTCAAGTGCTAAGCTTCCTATTCTAGTTTGGCTAAAAGAAATCTAAGCAGTATAACAGTCACAATGGTGTTTAAGTTTTCAGAACTATAGAAAGGCTCTAAACTTCTCCTTAAACTATCCTAAAGATGCTGCCACGACAGGGCTGTCATGACAGGCAAGTTCAGTTCACAATTTTCAGCCAAATTTTTTCTTTAGTAAAGTACTAAGTAAAAGACACAAAATTTAACTAAGATGTACTCCATGAATATGGAGGGTTGCCACTCCCAAACTCGAGGGTTGCATTGCCCTCAATGCAAATGACAAAATAAAAATGAGAACATATGAAGGCAGCACATCACAAAATATATATGGCAGACAGCAATAAGAAGATAAGAAACTTAAATTTTAATCACTGTCTTCTCTGCTGCTGCTGAGGCGGATCTGGCGGCGGGTTCTGGTTCGCGGGGCGGGCTGGGGTGGTTGCTGAACAACCTGAATATCAGAGCTGCTGCCGCTGCTGCTGCTTGCCCTTGGCAGAGTTTTCTTATCTGCCATTCTTTTCTGCCTCTTTACCGGTGTAAATTCTTTCGACATGTTCCTCTTAATAGAGGGTTCAATGTCACTGTCTGCCCAGACAGAGGAGGAAGAGAATCCAACAACAAAGGCAGCAAGGTCATCCGAGGGCACTGGTCGCTTTGTTCCTTGAGCAGATGTTTCGACATGGGTGCTGCCGGCTGCCGTCGGGGCAGGTGATGGTATAGAGGCGGCAGATGGTATGGAGGCGGCAGGTGATGAAAGGCTTGAGGCCCAGATTCCTTGCCTTTGGAGTATAAATGAGGCCTCGTTCTTCCCACAGATCTCTGGTTGCAAAGGACTTTGGGGGAGTTGCTGCCGCCGAGGAAGTAGAGGCAGCATTGCGGCGGGTTTTTTCTGGAAGACATGTTAGTGCAAGGGTTGTGAAAAGTAATTGAAAGCAAATGAAAACTAAATATGGAGAGCAAGTAAGAAAAGCAGAAGTGAGTGAAAATGAAAATGAAACGGAGTTTTATAGAAAAAGAATTTCTGCCCGTTGAAACTGTAACGACAGGCGTGAATAACGGGGCGGCTGTCGAGCTTTAGTGTGTCTGATGCGTCTGACAAACGTTTTCGTGTCTGTCACGCGTCTGTCACACGTTTCTGTGTCTGCCGTGTCAGTCTGTTGACAGCCTGTCATATCCGTCTGCGGCGGCAGCCGAAACGACAGGTTACCATAAATGGGCTTTGTTGGGCTGATGGATGGGTGGTGGGCTTGGGCCACTTCTCCTTTCCTTCTTGACTCCTTTATTTCCTAAAAACTGAAATTAGAAAAACAAAACATTATTCAAATAAAATAAACCTAATTCGTAATAAATAATAATAATAAGAAAATAAAAATAAAACTTAGGTTAAATTAGGGGTGCCTTATGGGGCATCTCCTAAAGTAACCACTTCCTGAATTCCTGGGGCTTCAGTCCCCTGATAATGCTTGAGGCGTCGTTTCCGGTACTTCTTGAAGTCCATCCGTACCCTCCATCTGGTGATTATTCTCATGTTGGGGGCTCCTTTCTTTCTCTTCCCTTTGTAGTCCATGAAGTCCTCCCTTCTTGGTAATGTTTCTGAGGGCATGAATATATGATTAGAAATAATCAAATTGACATTCGGCCACAAACTTACCTTGTTTTCGTTGAATGTTGTTGTGGTTGAATGTATCCCTTGCTGTCGTGTCTGCTGCTGCGGCAGGCAGTTATTTTGACAGTTTTTTATCAGGTTACTTTGCAGGTTAATGGGACATTGGTAGGTGCCATCACTCTCTATATCAAATTCTGTTGACCACTCGTAAATCTCCATCAGTAGAGACTTTGATAATTCTGAGTCCATCGGTGTTGGTTCCTCTAATATCTGCAATGGAATCGGTGAGTTTTCAAAGGATTCAAAAGGTTCGTTTATTACCTGCTCGTATTCCATTTGTGAAGAACTGTCATTGGGTAGCTCTTCTAGGTGGTTGTGCGAGTGCCATGACAGAGATGGATGTGTGCAATCTTGGTCGGGCATAACCGAGGTAGTGGGTTGAGAATCTGCCTCTGATGTGGTTGCTGCTTCGGCATCAGTTGCTGCCGAGGCGGCAGTTGCTGTCAAGGCGGCAGGTTCTATCGAGGCAGCAGTTTCTGCCGAGGCGGCAGTTGCTGTCGAGGCGGCAGTTGCTGTCAAGGCGGCAGTTGCTGTCGAGGCGGCAGTTGCTGTTAAGGCGGCAGTTGCTGTTAAGGCGGCAGTTGCTGTTGAGGCGGCAGTTTCTGTCGAGGCGGCAGTTTCTGTCGAGGCGATAGTTTTTGTCGAGGCGGCAGTTTCTGCCGAGGCTGGAGTTTCTGCCTCAGAAGTGGTTGCTGCCGTGACATTCTCTTGAATTTCACTCAGCGTTGTCGCGGTGTTGCTTTGTTCCGGCTCCTCGATCATTGCCATGGCAAGTTGTTGCTCAGACTCATCATATGTTTGGTATTCCTTCACATGGGCATCCTCGTCACATTGCCTCATGATTTCAGGTTCATCTGTGGCATGAATGAGGACGGGTCTGCTCAAGAGTTCATCCATCTTGGCGATACTTGCTTTCGTAGAAGCTGACACTTTTTGAGTGATTGCCAAGAAGGCTTGCAGTGTGTCTTCTAAGGATTTTGACTGCTCTTGTGGATGATGACGTTGCCAGGGCAGGTCGGGTTCTGTAGCAAAACTGTCATGGTAAAAAAATTTTTGTGGGTTTTGATCGTACCATAAAAAATTTTGCTGCTGCGGCATCGACATTTGCTGCCCCTGTTGCTGCCACGGCTGCTGCCCTGGAAGCATATCTTTACGGTAATTGCAAGAACTTTCCCACATCAACTCTCGAATGGTTTTTCCTGGCATGTTGATGCCCTTGAACCTGTATTTTCACCTGAGTTTTTTTTTTGTTAAAAATAAAAATAATAAAAAAAAAATAAAAAAATAAAATAAAAGAAAAGTGTAGAAGCTAGGGTAAGAGTGTGTTGCCAGTCCCCGGCAACGGCGCCAAAAACTTGTTGCGTGTAAAAGAGTCTATCGCAATTGAGTGCAAGTGTACACGTCGCAAGTAATAAAGTGATACTAGAGTATCGGATATCGTCTCCACAGGGACTGGGCTAACCCTTTCCTTCGCTATCTGCACAAGGGGAAAAGAATAGATTAAGATATTTGTCACGAAAATAATGAAGTAAACGTAAATAAAAAGAATAAAGATATCAAGATAGAGAGAATGGGCTGGTATTGAATTGCTCAGTAGTGCAGGTATTGCAGAGTTTAGGGAATCCAGTCCTGTCGTCGCGCCTGTCGCCGACAGCACCTGTCGGGGCAGCTGTCCGTTGGCTGTCGCGGCAGCAGACACACCAACTCCGTACTTCAAGCTTGGCAAGAATCCCAGATCTGCCTTGCCCTATCCCTAGGCACAAGTCTGTCGATGATCACGTCTTTGATGATACCTCCCGGCGTGAATCGAAGGATGAACACCGATGTGTATGAATTCTTCTTTAGCCACTTAACCTCGCCCTATCCCTAGGCATGAGATAGTTCAACTATAAGCTAGAGAACTTGCTCTTATTTCTTTCGTATACTTAACTCTCCCGATGCTAAGTAAATGGATAACCTCACAATGCTCTCCCGATGCTCTTGCAAGATATTAATAACCAAAATAAGAGAACTTGAAGTTTATTTTATTGAACTGAAAATTCCTAAAACAAAACAACCCTTGCAACTACTTTACAAATCAACCCGTGGCCCTATGGGGTTTTAGAACATGTCGGTGACAGGTAAACGACGGGTAAACGGCGGAGGGGTTTTAGATGTCGGTTTTGGGGTAGAATGAGGGATGATCTCTCTAGGTTAAATCTATGCCCTTATATAAGCTTTGGGCTCAAGTATTCTAAGTTAACAAGGATTACAACTTTAATGAAAAGTAAGATTCTAATAAATGCTAAATCTCTAAGGATTCCTACTTTTCAGCCGCCTCCTTGTTTCATGGAAATTCTTCTCCTTGAGCTTTGGCTTGACATATCTTTTGATCCGGGGCTTGGAAAAATATTTGGCTTTCACACGACAGACGAGCAGATTTTTCTCTATCTATCGAGGTCCACTTTACTTTTCCTCTTCATGAAGTTGCTGTCGCCTTGCTGTCACGACAGGTCCATGACAGGTTCGTCTTCTTCGTCTGCTTGTCCAGTTCAGCTTTCCTGCTTATCTGCCCTGCGCCTGCCTTCTTCGTCTACTATGGCAGCAACTTGCTGTTGTCACGACAGTTCCATGGCAGCATTGTCCTCTTCGTCTGCTTGTCCGGTTCAGCTCTTCTGCTTATCTGCCCTGCGCCTGCCTTCTTCGTTCACGACGGCGGAAACCTGCCAAAAACAGCCATTTTTAGTAGAATCTGTGCCTTTTATATATTTGTGATGTTTTGCTGTAAACTGGCCTAAATGCAATGAAATGGTGCTTGAATGCAGCAGAAATATGGGTTAAAAGGGTGTAAATAATAGAACTTTTATACACTCAACATTTCCCCATTCATTGAGGGACAGAGCTAAAACTTGGTGGAATAAACTTACACCGGGTTCTATTATGACTTGGGCAGATTTAACTCGTGAATTTTTGTCTCGTTTTAATCCTTCACATTTAGCTGAGCGATTACGTAATGAAATTGCTACTTTTCAACAGGAAGATGACGAGCCAATGCACGAGGCCTGGGACAGATTTACAACTCTTCTTCGAAACTACCCAATGCATGGATTTCCCGTCTGGAATCAGGTAACTAAGTTCTATAATGCTGCTAACTTACAAACTCGCATTCGAATTGATTCTGCAGCAAATGGACTATTATTGGATAAAGATCCGGACGAGGCATTGCAAGTTTTGAAAAATCTAGCTAAGAACGAGGAGCAGTTTCCGACCGCTAGAAGAGGAGGTAAACAGGTACTTGCTGTCAAGGACTATGAGGCCGACAGCACTATGAAATCGCAGGTAGCATTCCTTACTAAAGCAATGAAAAAGTTATTGAATGATGATGAATTACAAGGATTTGCTGTCGAGGAAGTTTGTGCTACTTGTGAGGGAAATCATAGTAGGGATGAATGTCCAATAAATATAGAAGAGGGAAAATATGTTGGAAATTACAAGCCGAATTATAACTCCAACAACTACAACCCTAATTGGAGGAAGGATCCCAAATTTTCCTGGAGTAACCCTAACAATGCCCTGAATCCGCAAGCACATCATCAGAATCAGGGGGTCCTAGATTGCTGACTCGACAGCAACTGCCGCCGCAGAACCTACCGCCGCACCTGCCGTCGCAGCAGCAACAGCAGCCACCACCTGCCACGAGTAGTATATTGGAACAGACTCTGGCCACCTTTATGTCTCAGACCGGTACGTATATGGAGAATATTAATCAGTTTGTCAAGAAGACGGAAACCTTTATGGATAAAACCGAGATGAGAATGACAAATCATGAGGCTACCTTGAAATCCTTAGAGGCACAAATGGGTCAGGTGTCGCAACATATTAAGCCGAGGCAGAATGGAGGTTTCCCTAGCAATACTGAAAATGCTAGACCACCCCCACATGAGCAATGTAAGGCGATTACTACTAGGAGTGGGAAAAAGTTACCAGGGCCGGAAAAAGAAGCTGAAACAGAGAAGGAACCTGCCTTGGATAAACCTGCCGAGGAAGCTGCCCCGACAGGTGACAAACAGACTGCTGCCGATGAGCCTGTCACGACATCAGAAGCGACAGAGGAGAAAAACGATGATTACCATCCTCAGATTCGCATGCAGTGGGAAGGACGCATTGCTGATTATCGTCCTCCACCACCTTTTCTGCAACGGATACAGCAAGCTAAGCATGAATCTCAACTTAAAAAGATTTATGATATTTTTAAGCAGGTTCATATCAATATTCCGTTGTTAGATGCTGTTAGGGAGATGCCCGGTTACGCTAAATTTCTCAAGGATGTTATGTCAAAAAAATCTAAACTTGGGGAATTTGAAACGGTAAAGATGACAGAAGGTTGCATGAGCATTCTTCATCGGCAGCCACCCCAGAAAAAGAAGGATCCGGGGAGCTTCATCATACCTTGCGTAATCGGCGACAAATTTGTGGGTAAGACATTATGTGATCTTGGTGCTAGTGTTAATCTAATGCCCAAATCTGTTTTTCAGAAACTAGGTATTGGCAAGGCGCGGCCCACGACAGTTACCCTACAGCTAGCCGACCGCTCTTACGTTCACCCCGAGGGAAAAACTGAAGATATTTTGGTAAGAGTGGATAAGCTTATTTTTCCTGCTGACTTTCTTATCTTAGATTGTGAGGCAGATGAAAACGCACCAGTCATCCTTGGGAGACCCTTCTTAGCCACGGGAAGATCATTGATTGATGTGGAAAAAGGAGAACTCACCATGCGTGTGAACGATCAAGAAATTAAGTTGAATGTTCTCCAAGCAATGAAACATGCTGATGTGGACGAGGAGTGTAAGGCCATCATTGAGGTGACCTTTGATCAACCCTGCATCAGGTCGGGCTGCCGTGATATAGAATTTGGTCACTGCCACGACAGCCACTTACAGGCCTGTCATGACAGCAACGACGACAACACCGACGACAGCAACTCCTCTGAATCCGATACATCTGATACTGAAGGTCAAGAGGAGGTAAACTGGATGGGCAATCGTCCAGGTAAGTTATTCGAACCTTTAAATTATACTTCGGATAACCATTTAATCCAAAAGCCATCTACTGTTGAACCACCTGTCTTAGAATTAAAGCCCCTGCCAGGACAGCTTAAATATGCTTTTCTTGGTTCAAATGATACGTTGCCCGTAATCATCTCTTCTAAGCTGCCGCAGGAACAGGAACGACAGCTAATCGACATGTTATGGCAGCACAAGAAGGCGATTGGATGGACGATTGCTGATATACAAGGCATTAGTCCGGCGTTATGCATGCACAAAATTCTTCTTGAGGAAGATCATAAGCCGACTATTGATGCCCAAAGGTGGCTAAACCATGCGATGAAGGAGGTAGTGCGTAAGGAGATAATTAAATGGTTAGATGCTGGTATTATTTACGCTATTTCCGACAGCAAATGGGTAAGTCCGGTGCAATGTGTTCCCAAGAAAGGAGGAATGACCGTGATAACCAACGAGAACAATGAGCTAATCCCAACCAGGACTGTGACCGGTTGGAGGGTTTGTATGGACTATCGGAAGCTTAATAAAGCTACCTGAAAGGACCACTTCCCTTTACCCTTTATTGATCAAATGCTTGATAGATTAGCGGGTAAACCTTACTATTGTTTTCTTGATGGTTACTCAGGTTATAACCAAATTGCTATTGCACCAGAGGATAAAGAAAAGACGACTTTCACATGCCCCTACGGAACATACGCATCTAGGAGGATGTCGTTCGGCCTCTGTAACGCACCTGCCACCTTCCAAAGGTGCATGATGGCCATATTCTCCGATATGGTAGAGGACTTCCTAGAGATTTTCATGGATGATTTTTCCGTCTTTGGAGACGATTTTGAGAGCTGCCTCGGCAATCTTCATAAGGTTCTTGAAAGATGTGAAAAAGCTAATCTTGTTTTAAATTGGGAAAAATGCCACTTTATGGTGGATGAGGGGATAGTCCTTGTCCATAAGATTAGCTGCCGTGGGATAGAAGTCGACAGGGCCAAAATAGAGGTAATTGAGAAGCTGCCGCCGCCAACCACAGTCAAGGGCATTAGGAGTTTTCTAGGGCATGCTGGTTTTTATCGAAGATTTATCGCGAATTTCTCAAAAATCACGAAGCCCCTATGTCATCTCTTAGAGCAGAACCGACCCTTCGACTTTAATGAAGAATGTACTGAAGCATTCAAGGTTCTGAAAGAAAAGCTAGTGACAGCCCCCATAGTACAGCCACCAGACTGGACACAGCCGTTTGAGATTATGTGTGATGCTAGTGACTATGTTGTCGGGGTAGCACTTGGGCAGCGCAGAGATAAGCTGTTTCACGTCATATACTATGCCAGCAAAACGTTGAATGATTCCCAAGTGAACTACACCACCACAGAAAAGGAGCTGTTAGCTGTGGTGTTCTCCATCGACAAGTTTCGTTCTTATATACTTGGGACGAAAGTAATAGTGCACACCGACCATTCTGCCCTTAAGTACTTGTTCGCAAAGAAGGATGCCAAGCCTAGATTGATACGGTGGATCTTGCTACTACAAGAATTCGACCTTGAGATCAAGGACAAAAAGGGGACAGAAAATCAGGTGGCAGACCACTTGTCGAGGTTGGAGAAGGGACAGAGTCTACCGTTCGATGAGACACACATACTAGAGACCTTCCCAGATGAGCAGCTCTTCGCTTCCGCAATCGCTGTCGCGACAGCCATGGCGACAGGTAAGTCTTCTGACCTTCCCTGGTATGCTGATTTCGTTAATTTTATAGTTAGCGGAATATTACCTTCTGATCTTAATTATCAAGCCAGGAAGAGGTTCCAAAATGATGTTAAGCATTATTATTGGGACGAACCTCTTCTTTTCAAAATGTGTGCAGATCAGGTCATAAAGAGGTGTATACCACAAGAAGAGCAAGAAGACATTCTCCATCACTGCCATGCTTCACAATATGGAGGTCACTTAGGAGGCAATAAGACTGCTGCCAAGGTACTGCAGTCCGGGTTCTACTGGCCGACACTATATAAAGATGCACATGAATTTTACAAGAACTGTGACAGGTGCCAGCGGACAGGCAACATCTCGAGGAGAAACGAGATGCCACTGTAGAACATTTTAGAAGTCGAGATTTTCGACGTTTGGGGGATTGATTTCATGGGACCTTTTCCATCTTCGTGTGGAAATCTTTACATCCTCCTAGCAGTGGATTATGTCTCCAAGTGAGTAGAAGCAATCGCAACTCAAAAGAATGATGCCAAAACGGTCCAAAAGTTTTTGCACAAAAACATTTTTTCTAGATTTGGCATCCCCAAGGCGATTATCAGTGATGAGGGGAGACATTTTGATAATAGGGTAATTGCTGCCGCCTTGAAGAAATATGGTGTCAAGCACAGGATCGCGACAGCATATCACCCACAGACCAATGGACAGGCTGAGATATCCAATAGGGAAGTGAAGAACATTCTTGAAAAGATGGTCAAACCAACTAGGAAAGATTGGTCTTTACTTCTAAATGATGCATTATGGGTATACAGGACAGCTTTCAAGACTTCATTGGGCATGTCTCCATACCGTTTGATTTATGGGAAAACCTGTCATCTGCCTGTCGAGATAGAGCACAAGGCATATTGGGCAATCAAGGCAGTAAACATGGACTTGGACAAGGCAGGCCAGAAACGGCTGTTAGATTTGAATGAGATCGATGAAATACGGACAATGGCCTACGACAATGCAAGAATATACAAGGAGAAAACAAAGAAGTGGCATGACAAGAAGTTGCTGCCACGACAGTTCTGCCCAGGGCAGCTTGTGTTGTTGTTTAATTCTAGGTTGAAACTCTTCCCAGGGAAGCTTAAATCTAGATGGTCTGGCCCGTTCCAAGTGGTTCAAGTTTTTCCCCATGGTGCCATTACAATTCAATCATTAAAGGACGGGCACCAATTCAAAGTCAATGGACAACGCCTCAAGCATTATCAGGGGACTGAAGCCCCAGGAATACAGGAAGTGGTTACTTTAGGAGATGCCCCACAAGGCATCCCTAATTTAACCTAATTTTTATTTTTATTTATTTTATTATTTATTATTATTTATTAGGAAATTAGGTTATTTTATTCGAATAATGTTTTGTTTTTCTAATTTCAGTTTTTAGGAAATAAAGGAGTCAAGAAGGAAAGGAGAAGTGACCCAAGCCCACCGCCCATCCATCAGCCCAATACAGCCCATCTATGGAAACCTATCGTTTCGGCTACCGCCGCGGACGGATATGACAGGCTGTCAACAGACTGATACGGTAGACGCAGAAGCGTGCGGCAGACGCGTAACAGACGCATAAATGCGTGTCAGACGTGTCAGACACGCTAAATCTGATCTGCCGCCCCGTTATTCACGCCTACCGTTGCGGCATTAAATGGGCAGATACCCGACCGCTATAAAACCCCTCTCATTTTCATTTTTTCTCACTTCTACTTATTCTTCTTTGCTTTCTCCTCTAGTTTTATTTGTTTTCTTTCTTTCACAGCCCTTGCAACTAAAATGTCGTCGAGACAGACCCGTCGTAGCGCTGCCTCCGCTTCATCTTCAGCAGCAGCGACACCCTTTGCCAACAAGGAGTTATGGGAGGAACGTGGCTTCCTGTACAACCGACAAGCTCCCCACATGGGACTCCGACCGTTCATTGTAAAGGCTATCACGGCTCAACTATGGGAGGACTTTGCCGAACAACCGGCAGAGCTCAATGACACCTTGGTCCGGGAGTTCTACGCAGCCATAGACAGCAGAACGGCAACATCTGTCATTGTTCGAGGAGTGGAAGTGCCCTTCACTGCCGACAGCATCAATCATATGTTTGGCCTCTTCTTTGGCCCCGAAGATGATGCTCACCAACAATTTCTCGACACCCTTGACGCTGCTGCCTATGATGCTGTCATGGTGGAGCTGACAGAGGCTGGTACATCATGGACAACCAGCAAGAAAAACCCCCACTCCGTCAACAGGGGGCAGCTCCTCCCCGAAGCAAAACTGTGGAACGCTTTCATCAAAAAGCGTATCCTGCCCTCTTCCCACAACACGATAGTCAACCGACAGCGGCTGGCCCTCATTCACTCTATTATGCATGACAGGCCCATCAATGTGGGCAGATACATGAGGGACAACATCATCGATTGTGCATTCCGCTCCGACTCTCGCCTTTGCCTGCCGTTCACCATCACTGCCCTCTGTCGATGTGCTGCTGTACCCGAGGATCCCTCCGACAAACTACACCAAGGTCATGGCTGGACTGACAATAACATCTCCAGCCTCATGGAGGTCATAGTCGCATCACCCATCAACGCCTTCGACCCAAATGCCCCTCCTGCAGACTCAGATGAGGAACCTGCCACAGAGACTGCCCCTGACGCTGCCGCCGACACCGCTCCGACAGACCAGTCTGCCCACATCCTTGCTGCAATCCAACGGGTAGAGGAGCGGCAAATGGGATTGATGACTTTCATTCGCGATTTCTCAAATGCAACGGTAAATTTCATTACTAATACTTTACATTATTCGGATGTCATCTTCCCTACCTTCCCCGCCCATTATTTCCATATACCCTCCCCCACACCCACACCACCTGTCTCTCCCCATATGCATTCTGCCGCTTCCACACCAACCCCTGCCCCAACGGCAGAAGGCAGCCCACCGGCAGACACCTCCCCTCGAGGAACCAAGAGACCTGCCACTGATGACAGCCCTCTTATCCGGAGGAATTTGGAGAGCGACTTTACGCGGGTCAAGAGAATTAAGCACGTGGCACACAAGAAAAGGCTGCCCAAAGCCACCACCACCAGCAGCTCTTGGGACAGTGGCAGCAGTTCCGATGTTCAACTTGTAGAGCAGCCTGCTACTGAACCTGCCCCTGAACCTGCCCAACCCCCTTCTCAGCCCAGACGCCGCCGTCAGATTCGTCTCAGCAGCAGCAGCGAGGGCAGCGACTAAAAATTTAAGTTCTTATTTTCCTTTCTTGCTGCCTGCTTAATTTATATTTTGTGATGTACCTGCCTTTTATTTTTCAGTCATTTTGCATTGAGGGCAATGCAACCCTTGAGTTTGGGGGTGGCAACCCTCCTTCATTAATGGAGTCTTAAGTACATCTTTTTATTAATTGTTGTGTCTTTTATTTAAGTTCTTTAAAAAAAACAGAAAATTTAAACTGTTGGCTTAAAACTTTGAAGTTAACTTACATGTCATGACAGCTCTGTCGTGGCAGCATCTTTAGGACATGTTAAGGAAAAGTTTAGAGCCTTTCTATAGTTCTGAAAAACTTAAACACCATTGTGACTGTTATACTGCTTAGATTTCTTTTAGCCAAACTAGAATAGGAAGCTTAGAACTTGAATAGCCCCTAGAGGTGCCTAACACTGGCTCTAGGAAAGAAGTTTAGCAAAAGAAAACTCAAAAACCTAGAGGTGCCCGAAACTGGCTCTAGGAAGCTAACTAGAGGTGCCCGAAACTGGCTCTAGAAAAACTTACCTTGAAAATAGAAGAAAAAGAAGCATGAAAATGTGCTTTCTAAAAAAATAAACTATGGCATAAAAATTCGAGTTAAGAAGTTGAATATTCTAGTGAAACTAAGAGAGTCTTAGCATATAACTGTTCACAAGCATGCACACACTGCACGAGAGCTATAGGGAGATTCCAGACAGATCCTAACTTTTCCGACAGGTTGCTGCCGCCATAGAGAATGAGCGACGGGTAAGGGACAGTTCACTGTTTGAAGGCCAACACAAAAATTTTCAGTTTTCTTTTAAGTCTTCATTGCTTGAGGGCAAGCAAAAACTTGAGTTTGGGGGTGTGTTGAGTGTGTAAAAGTTCTATTATTTACACCCTTTTTAACCCATATTTCTGCTGCATTCAAGCATCATTGCATTGCATTTAGGTTAGTTTTCAATAAAACATCACAATTATATAAAAGGCACGGATTCTACTGAAAGATGACTATTTTTGTAGGTATCTGCCATAGTAGATGTTGAAGGCAGGCGCAGGGCAGATAAGCAGGAAAGCTGAACTGGACAAGCAGCCGAAGAAGACAAACCTGTCATGGACCTGTCGTGACAGCATGGTGACAGCAGACTTATGAAGAGGAAAAGCAAAGTGGACCTCGATAGATAGAGAAAAATCTGCTCGTCTGTCGTGTGAAAGCCACATATTTTTCCAAGCCCCGGATCAAAAGATATGTCAAGCCAAAGCTCAAGGAGAGGAAATTCCTAAAAGCAAGGATGCGGCTGGAAAGTAGGAGTCTTTAGAGATTTAGTCTTTATTACAATCTTACTTTTAATTAAAGTTGTAATCCTTGTTACCTTAGATAACTTGAGCCCAAAGCTTATATAAGGGCATAGATTTAACCTAGGGCATAACCGATAACCCCATAACCAAAACCAAACCCCTGTCGTCCACCCGTCACCGACATGTTCTAAATTCCCCCTAGGGTTACGGGTTGTTTTGTAAAGTAGTTGCAAGGATTGTTTTGTTTTAGGATTTTCCAAGTTCAATAAAATAAACTTCAAGTTCTTTTATCTTGGTTTTAATATCTTGCAAGAGCATCGGGAGAGCATTGTAAGGTTATCCATTTACTTAGCATCGGGAGAGTTAAGTATACGAAAAAGATAAAAGCGAGTTCTCTAGTTTATAATTGAACTATCTTGTGCCTAGGGATAGGGCGAGGTTAAGTGGCTAAGGAAGAATTCATACACATCGGTGTTCATCCTTCGATTCACGCCGGGAGGTATCATCAAAGACGTGATCGCCGACAGACTTGGACCTAGGGATAGGACAAGGAAGATCTGGGATTCTTGCCAAGCTTGAAGTACGGAGTTGGTGTGTCTGCTGCCGCGACAGCTAACGGACAGCCGCCGCGACAGGTGCTGTCGGCGACGGGCGCGACGACAGAACTGGAGATCCTAAGCAATCCAATACCTGCACTACCGAGCAATTCAATACCAGCCCATTCTCTCTATCTTGATAACTCAATTCTTTTATTTACATTTTTACTTTATTATTCGTTGCAATTCTCTTAAATATTTCTCTTTACTTCGTGCAGTGAATTTAGGTGAAGCTATTAGCCCAATCCCTGTGGAGACGATATCCGATACTTCGTATCACTTTACTACTTGCGTCGTGTACACTTGCACTACAATTGCGATAGACTCTTTTACACGCAACAAGTTTTTGGCGCCGTTGCCGGGGATTGGCAACATAACTACACCTTTCTGCTGCATTCAAGCATCATTGCATTGCATTTAGGTTAGTTTTCAATAAAACATCACAATTATATAAAAGGCACGGATTCTACTGAAAGATGGCTATTTTTGCAGGTATCTGCCATAGTAGATGTTGAAGGCAGGCGCAGGGCAGATAAGCAGGAAAGCTGAACTGGACAAGCAGCCGAAGAAGACAAACCTGTCATGGACCTGTCGTGACAGCATGGTGACAGCAGACTTATGAAGAGGAAAAGCAAAGTGGACCTCGATAGATAGAGAAAAATCTGCTCGTCTGTCGTGTGAAAGCCACATATTTTTCCAAGCCCCGGATCAAAAGATATGTCAAGCCAAAGCCCAAGGAGAGGAAATTCCTAAAAGCAAGGATGCGGCTGGAAAGTAGGAGTCTTTACAGAAGAAGGGACGGAGTGGAATACGAGCAAGAAGCACCCCAACACTGTCAAAAGGGGGCAGCTGCTTCCAGAAGCCAAGCTATGGAACGCTTTCATTAAGAAGCGCATCCTGCCGTCCTCCCATCACACGACGGTGGACCAGCAGCGGCTAGCCCTCATCCATTCCATCATGAACAACCGACCTATTAATGTGGGAAGCTACATGAGGGAGATCGTCCTGGACTGCACCAACAGATCAACCGCCCTCCTCTGCCTGCCATTCATGATCACATCTCTCTGCCGCTGCGCTACCGTACCAGAAGCCACCACCGATAAACTGGTAAAGGGACGGGGCTGGACCAATAAGAACATTATCAGCCTCATGGAGCTGATAGTCGCAACCCCCCTCTCCTCCTTCAACCCGGCTGCCTCCCCAGCAGAATCATCCGAGGAACCTGCCCATGAACCTGCCGCAGCAGCCGCTCCGACACACCAATCTGCTCAGATCCTTGCTGCCATACAGCGAGTGGAAGACAGACAGATGGGGCTGATGACATTCGTCAGGGATTTCGCCAACTCTACGGTAAATTTTATTACCAATACTTTAAATTATCCCGATGTTGTTTTCCCCACCTTCCCTGCCCACTATTTCACCATCCCCACCCCTGCCCACACACCTACACCACCTGCCTCCCCACACACACATTCCGCTGCTTCCACCCTATCACCTGCCCCGACGGCAGCTGGCAGTCCTCCGGCCGACACCTCCGCCCGAGGAAAGAAGCGACAACCCTAAGATGACAGCGAGTCAGAACCCCCTATTTGGAGGAATTTGGAGAAGGAATTCACGCCTGTCAAGAGGCAGAAAAAGATGGCCGACATAAAGCTAATGCCAAAGGCCAGCACCACCACCACCACCAGCAGCACTTGGGATAGTGGCACTAGTTCAGACATCCAGGTCGTGGAACAACCAGCCCAGCCTGCCCCAAAGCGCAGAATCCGCCGCCAAATCCGCCTCAGCAACAGCAGTGAAGACAGTGCTTAAAATTTAAGTTTCTTCTTTTCTTTTTATTGCTGCCTGCCTTATCTATATTTTGTGATGTACTGCATGCATTTTTATTTTGTCATTTGCATTGAGGGCAATGCAACCCTCGAGTTTGGGGGTGGAAACCCTCCATTTTAATGGAGTCTTAGTACATCTTAATTAACTGTTGTGTCTTTTACTTAGTTATTTTTCTCTAAAAAAAGAAGAAGATGAAAATATTGGAAATTTTGGCTGAAAACTGTGAATTGAACTTACCTGTCATGACAGCTCTGTCGTGGCAGCATCTTTAGGACAATTTAAGGAGAAGTTTAGAGCCTTTCTATAGTTCTGAAAACTTAAAACACCATTGTGACTGTTATACTGCTTAGACTTCTTTTAGCCAAACTAGAATAGGAAGCTTAGCACTTGAATAGCCCCTAGAGGTGCCTAACACTGGCTCTAGGAAAGAAGTTTAGCAAAAGAGACTCAACAGCCCTAGAGGTGCCCGAAACTGGCTCTAGGAAGTTAACTAGAGGTGCCTAAAACTGGCTCTAGTCAAACTTTAGCTTGAAAAATAGAGAAATCGAGTCAAAACAAAAAAAATCAAAGGAGCATAAAAAAATTGCCTTCAAAAGATAAAATTTGGCATAAAAATTCGAGTTAAGAGTTGAATATTCTAGTGAAACTAAGAGAGTCTTAGCATATAACTATTCACAAGCATGCACACACTGCACGAGGACTATAGTGAGATTCCGGACAGATCCTAAATTATCCGACAGGTTGCTGCCGCCACAGGGAACGAACGACGGGTAAGGGAAAGTTCACTGTTTGAAAGCCAAAAAAAATATTTCATTTTTCTTTTAGGTCTTAGTTGCTTGAGGGCAAGCAAAAACTTGAGTTTGGGGGTGTGTTGAGTGTGTAAAAGTTATACTATTTACACCCTTTTTAACCCATATTTCTGCTGCATTCAAGCATCATTTCATTGCATTTAGGGTAATTTACATCAAAATATCACAAATATATTAAAGGCACGGATTCTACTAAAAAATGGCTGATTTTGCAGGTTGCTGCCATAGTTAACGAAGAAGGCGGGCGCAGGGCAGAGAAGCAGAAGAGCTGAACTGGACAAGCAGACGACGAGGATGATGCTGCCATGGATCTGCCGTGACAGCATGGTGATAGCAGTTTTGCGGAGAGAAAAAGCAAAGTGGACCTCGATAGACAGAGAAAATTATGCTCGTCTGTCGTGTGAAAACCTCATATTTTTCCAAGCCCCGGATCAAAAGATATGTCAAGCCAAAGCTCAAGGAGAAGAAATCCCAAGAAACAAGGAAGGCGGCTGAAAAGTAGGATACTTGATGATTAAGTCTTTATTAGAATCTTACTTTTAATCAAAGTTGTAATCCTTGTTAACTTAGAATACTTGAGCCCAAAGCTTATATAAGGGCATGTATTTTAACCTAGGGAATATAATACTCCATACCCCATAACCGATAACCCAAAAACCCCTCCGCCGTTTACCCGCCGTCGTTATGTTCTAAAAACCCCCTAGGGCCACGGGTTGATTTGTAAAGTAGTTGCAAGGGTTGTTTTGTTTTAGGATTTTCCAAGTTCAATAAAATAAACTTCAAGTTCTCTTATTTTGGTTGTTAACATCTTGCAAGAGCATCGGGAGAGCATTGTGAGGTTATCCATTTACTTAGCATCGGGAGAGTTAAGTATACGAAAGAAATAAGAGCAAGTTCTCTAGTTTATAGTTGAACTATCTTGTGCCTAGGGATAGGGCAAGGTTAAGTGGCTAAAGAAGAATTCATACACATCGGTGTTCATCCTTCGATTCACGCCGGGAGGTATCATCAAGACGTGATCATCGACAGACTTGGACCTAGGGATAGGCCAAGGCAGATCTGGGATTCTTGCCAAACTTGAAAGTACTGAGTTAGTGTGTTTGCTGCCGCGACGACCAACGGACTGCTGCCGCGACAGGTGCTGTCGGCGACAGGCGCGACGACAGAACTGGATTTCCTAAGCATTGCAATACCTGCACTACTGAGCAATTCAATACCAGCCCATTCTCTCTATCTTGATATCTCAATTCTTTTATTTACGTTTTCTTCAATATTCTCGTGACAACTTTCTTAATTATTCCCTTTACTTTTGTGCAGTGAATTAAGGTGAAGCTATTAGCCCAATCCCTGTGGAGACGATATCCGATACTTCGTATCACTTTACTACTTGCGTCGTGTACACTTGCACTACCATTGCGATAGACTATTTTACACGCAACAACAAGGTATTTATATAATTTATATTTTAATTTGTGACTTTTAAGTATTTTTTGTGTACGATTCCTGTTTGGTGTTTTGATTATCTGGAAAATACTAGCTGTTGTGAACTTGAATTTATTGAAATGTTTACTAACTAATTAGTAGGAGCATGATTTAAACTTCTATTAGACTGTTAACATTAGAATTTCTACTAGGCAATGCAAAAGTGATGAAAATGTAAATCCATGAGAAGAATATTCTTACTATACTAAAGTTCACACTTTAACTATACTGAAAAAATGAAGAACATTACCTAAACGATAGTGACAATGGAATTTTAAAGCTTATTTTTCTTGTTGTATGATCTTTGCAAAAGAAAAATTGTTTTCATCTTTGATCTTTATCCCTCACTTGGCTGGTTGTAACATTATTGACTAAGTAAGCTCGTTTCTTCTAAACCAAATGTTTCTTCCAAGTTATTTTACTGATAATACCTTTAGATTGTCTTTCAACATCGAGTTTGATCCATTTCTCATGACTTTCCTTAATATTAAATTCTTTCTTACATAGTAGTTTATATTGACTTTATATATTTAAAGGGATGTGTTCAAAATCCACATCTGAATATGTGTTGGACTTTATATTTTAAAGTAAAGGAACTGCCTTTTGATAAAATAGGTTTTCAGTTTAGCGCTCATTGGATTCAATAAAACTAAAGCTTAAAGATAGGGCTTGGTGAATCATTTGACTGATGTATATCTTATTTTTTGTTTTGCAGGGTTGGAATGAAATGCATGTCTTCAATAATATGTTCTCCTTTGAAGCTAAGGCATCTCCTTATTTGCTACTAAATCTATTGATTTTTTTATTTGAAATTTTCTTTTTGTTAATTTACATCCTAAATTTTAACTACAAAAGTGTCATTGTAAAATTTAGTGTCAACTGTCAAGTTATTTTCGAACTTATTTCTTCAAGCTTTAGAAGTATAGAATATCATTTAATGATATTGATTTAAATTTTAAACAACATTGTTCTTTCAAGTCAAGGTAGGATTTATCAAATTAAATTAGAAAATATTTTATTTATTTGAGCTTAAATATTATTTTTAATCACTTATTTGTTGTTTTTAAAGTTTGCACTCAATATGATATAATTTTTAATGTAAACTTCAACATTTTAGTATGGTTTCAATGTCCAGTAGTTATGAAAAATTTACTTTTCATTTGAAGAAAACAAATATATATATATATATATATATATATATATATATATATATATATATATATATATATATATATATATATATTTGTTTCAAAACAATCAATTAATCAACGTCCTCTGTTTTTTGTTTAAATTAAATGTGTATATTATTTTGGTTTCATATGATGTTTCCTGTAACACCCCGTTTTTTTTTTAAATAATAATAATAATAAAAAGGTGAGAAAGAATAGGGAATTGCGATCCATGGGAGTCGAACCCGCGACTCATGGATAAATTGCTTGAGTCTTAGCCATTTGAGCCAAGGATATTTCTGGTTGGATCTTGCACCCACCTATTATTATTGGGGTTCTTGTAAGGATAAAATCAAATAATTAAATCAACCAAACCCCCCACCTATCGCATTAATTGATGTCTCTGTCTCTGAAAGAGAGAGGGAGTTACAGAGTCGTTTTATGTTTTTTTTTCCTCCCCAAAAAGCAGATTCAGCCACCGTCCTCCCTCACCGCCGATCCGTGCATGACACCGCCACCGCCGGCGAGTGTGTCGTCCCTCCCTGAACCTCCAGCCGCCAAGCACGCGCGGTTTCGCGCCGTCGTCCGCCGGGTATGAGCGTCTAAAGATTGACGTTGTGGCAACCTTTTTCCGTCGTTTTCGGCCTATCCACCGCCGTTCTTGGCTCACCGTGGTCACGACCGAGATCCTTACGTCCGGATCTACAAAACCCCTATCCTTTCGCGTCCAACCGATGCCAGCGAAGCCTTCATCGGAGCACCATCTTTTCCGGCAAGTTTCGAGCTTTTAAGGTAAAATCTGACGAATTTATGGCTTGTTTCGTGTTGTTAATGCATGGGTTGGATTTGTGGCCTAATGATCTACGTTTTTCCGGTAGAATCGCGTCCATTGAGCTCTCCGGTGAGTTTTCCGACCACCGTCCGGCGACCGGAGTATTTCGGGTGAGTGAACCCGGTCTGAACCCGGTCTAATCCGGTCTGAATCGGTTGGACCGATTGAACCGGTCATCTGTCCGACCCGACCCGTCTGACCCGACCCGTCTGACCCGACCCGTCCGACCCGACCCGTTTGACCCGACCCGTCCGACCCGAGTCAACTCGTCCGAGTCAACCGAGTCAACTCGTCCGAGTCAACTGAGTCAACTCGTCCGAGTCAGCCTGAGTTAACCCAGTTGACTGGTGATGTCATGCTGACGTCAGCATTGACTCTGACCCGTTGACCGTTGACATGCTGACGTCAGCGTTGACCGTTGACTTTGACTTTGACCAAAAAGTCAAATTTTCCGAAAAGCCCTATTTTATGTTTTTCGACGTCCTGAGTCCGATTTTGAAGCCCGTTTTGCAAAATTCTGACCCGAAAGCCTCCGAATCTGACCCTGAATCCGAGATTTCTTATACGTATTTAATTTTGGTTAAGAGCTCTCTGAATAAGGACTAAAATGAATTATTGTGTGATTGAAGGTACTCTCAGCTTCTTGAATACGAATGGTTGTTGGACATCAAATTCGAGTTCGATTGCAATTGAATGGGGTTTCATGAATCGACAGATATAGCTCGGAGTTAAGGTAATACATTACTACCCCTTGTATGCTTTATGTACATGTTGATACCTGGTTAAAGCATGCATGCTTATGATAAGTGTTTTGTGAAATCTGCTTAAGTTGAATTCGATACGAAAAATAAGTATGAGATGTTGGATATGAAATTACGAAAATGCCCTTGGAGCATAAGTATGACTAAACTACCCCTCTGATAAAAGAAATGAACTAAAATCTGCATTTCGACCTGATTATGTAATTTACACCACCCAAGATGTATGTTTTAATGAAAAGACTTTGGCATTAATATGCAATTCGTGTGATACAAACTTGGATAATCCCTCAAACTCTGTATAACACATGAATGAGAATTCTCTGGAAATATTGTTGAAATCCTAAGTCGATCCCTATGATAGCAATGCGTGAATTATATAAGAATAACGTTATACCCTCAAGTTCTGTAACGAATGAATCGTCTATAAAGAGGTGGAGAGTTATGACGACTTAATTTCGTTTGAATATGTGAATGATGAAGGTACCAAATGATAATTCAGAAAGAAATGGTGGATTTATTCCAATTTCCAAAATGACTGAAAAGCCCTCTTGAGCTAAATATGCAGATATGCATTTGATGAAATTCTGAGATTTTATTAAGACTTTAAGGGCTAAAGCGCCCCTAAGTTCGATAATCACTCCTGATATTAAAATAAGGTTGGAAGTTTTCTGCACAGAATATGAGTTCGACTACTCTGCGGCAGGTCTGGTGGTGAAATACGAAAGCAACCATTCAGATATACTATACAGCCAGATACATTAGAAGGGTTGGTTAGAAATGCAAGGTTGATGTATGTTAGTTCGAATGGTTTTGGAGGCTCGACAAACTTCTGGAAATATTAAATATTGTGAATCGTCATATCATCATTAATGGGCTAAATTACGAAAATCACCCCTGATAGTTAAATGACCAAGAAGCCCTCGTTGGCCCAAGTAATCAAAATAGCCCCGAATATAACTAGTATCGTGAAAGATCTTGACGTAGAAATCTCTGAACGCTTGTTTGGATACCTGATGGGCAAATAGAAGTTTTGAGCCATCGGTTACGCCTTGTTGGTATAAATTACCAAAATGTCCGGGTATGATAAAATGACCATAATGCCCTTGTAAGCCTAAATGGCTGAATCACTCAAGATATGCCAAAGCTCTGAAAGATCTTGATATATCATCTCCTGAATATCTGAGTTAAACCGTTAGTATGAACCCCTTCTAATAGGGGCCACGTTTCAGAAATCCGTTCAAATCGTCACAAGTTCAATATGTCTCATTCCGTAAATGCCAAGCATTTCTAAGAAATGATCTGTCCCATCTAGTGTGTTCCATGTGTGTACTATATTCTGTTGAATGAACTGCATGACATTCTCTGCCTACTTGATAGTATGATATGTTAGATTGATATATGATGGAACAATCTGTTTGCATAATGTATACTGAAATGTCTGCTCTGCTCAATAGTATGCCCATTTATCTGTCAAAAGTATGAATTCTTCCGTTTCTGATGTTATAAATAAAATATCTGTTATATATATTCTGTTAATCATGTCTGGAATCTGAACACTGAATTCTGTCTGGGGTATACTGTTGGGTTATGATATGAAGTCTCTATCGGTACAGCCCTGATCAAGCTGGTAAATCCTTATGGACTCAAGGTCTCCCCTTGAGTGGCACCTATGCCCATCGGGCTTAGGGTAAGTCCTTATGGACCTAAGGCACCCCCTTAGGTGGCACCTACGCCCATCGGGCTTAGGGTAAGTCCTTATGGACTCAAGGTCTCCCCTTGAGTGGCACCTATGCCCATCGGGCTTAGGGTAAGTCCTTATGGACCTAAGGCACCCCCTTAGGTGGCACCTACGCCCATCGGGCCTAGGGTAAGTCCTTATGGATGCAGTTCTGGGGGACTGCATATTGGTGTAAGGTTGGAGGGTATTTCTTGTAAACTTCAGTATGAACATTGGACATTTGCATTTAATCTGTTATGTGCTCATGTGATATAATGCTAGGTACTTATGTATATTGATCTATACTTATGTATGTTGATCTGTACTTATGCATGTTGATCTGTACTTATGTATGTTGATCTGTACTTATTGGAACACACTAGACGCCAAACTCTCTGATTCCTACCTCGTATGTTACCAGCCTATATAATTTCCGTTTAATTCTTAAGGTCTGATTAAAGAACACACTAGACGCCAAACTCTCTGATTCCTACCTCGTATGTTACCAGCCTATATAATTTCCGTTTAATTCTTAAGGTCTGATTAAAGAACACACTAGACGCCAAACTCTCTGATTCCTACCTCGTATGTTACCAGCCTATATAATTTCCGTTTAATTCTTAAGGTCTGATTAAAGAACACACTAGACGCCAAACTCTCTGATTCCTACCTCGTATGTTACCAGCCTATATAATTTCCGTTTAATTCTTAAGGTCTGATTAAAGAACACACTAGGCGTTAAACTCCTTGTTTTCATCTTCTCAATCTATCAGATTGTAATATTCTCATCTGTTACTCGATGAGTGAATAAAGAACAAGTGTCGTTATTTCTCAAGTATAATGTTACCCTGAAATAAAGGAAAGGGAAAAGAAAATTGTCACTTCTTGGATCATCATGAAAATGTTATGCTTACCATATGTCTACATGAACGTATAACATCTTTTGGTAGTTCTGTATTACTGAGCTTTCCCAAGCTCATGTTGTTTTTACCATTTCAGGATAAAAGATCATACAAGTTGCACCTATCAACGTCGGTATGGAAGTTTCTTCGGCTCGTCAAGGAGTATGGTATCTGTGTAACTAGGGGGCATGTGTGTCGTGTTTGTATTATACAAATGAGTCTGAAACTATTTTTCGCAACTGGTATTATGATTGTTTTATCATTTTGAACGATTTCTGAAATTGTATTTTTAAATCAGATATTTATTTTATGGTTTTAAAGGTTTAACCGTATGTTTATTTGAAATTTTTTTCAGTGGGTCGCTCTTGTGACCCTAATGTGACTTCCTAGGATCCGTGAAACGCATAGGCGGGTCTAGGGGGTTACATTTCCTGCAGTGCTTCATTATACATGTAATTTAACTTAGAATTTTTAATGTATAGATTCATTCAACTTGTTGGTTAACAATGGTGCAACTGTTGGTCAAGTTATATTTCCGGTAAGTTGTTGGTCCATCATTTTCCTTGCTTTTTTTTTTTGCTATTGCTTGATTTTAGAGTAGAAAAAAATGTATTGAGTTGCTTTATGACAACTAAAACATGTCACACTTCCTCAAGAATTTATCTTGAATAATAATATTTTAGCCCAAGTTTATTTCAATTTTACTGAGGGAGTAACCCCAACACAAATTAATTTAGATAATGCATATACTAAATTTAGATCACTAGCCAAAAGGACCTATGGTTATTCTAAGATTGTCGAAATTAGAAGTCCGTGATGTTTATGAAGTTTTGGAAGGACTTCTTCAGATTGAACATTATAGCCCAGTGTTGATGCTATGTGAACTTAGAATTATGAATTTTGTTAATTGAACTTCATTAGCTGTCAATTAAAGTCTATCACAAGCTAAACTAAGCAAAATCAAACAGTTATACTTGAAAATAAATGTTCTAAATTATGTCGTACAAATATGGTTATCTTATTAGTTTAAGCAATTGTTGTGGTATAAAAGTTAAAATGTATATTCTTTGTATTAGTTTACAATTATATTTTTATGGTGTACAGAATTTACCTTCTATCTTTTTAAATATATTTTTCCTTTGACACGATATTAGTGTAATTGTGAGGTTTGCAGAAGATTATCATATTAACATGAGTTTACATTAGCAATGGTTAAGGTAAAAAATAAACATATTGCAATGAACGAGTTTTAATATCTAATGCTAGACATGGACTTTAACTTATAGTTATTTGTATTAAGAGATCATTTACATCATAAATGTGACTTTGACTTGATTTACATTTTACTTTTGGTTTACATATGCTAAGCTTAATGCTTAAAAAAATATTATTCTTATTGGTATCTTCTTAGGTGTTCAAGTATTAGAATGCCTAATAAAATTTAGTTCAAAAAGGGTTTCTACTTCCAAACTAGAAGGAAAGATGTAGAACACCCGACAGAGAATCCTGTTGAAATGATGAAAGAGTTCCAAATATCAGCAACAACTAAATGTGACCTTGGTCCAAAATGGTTGCATAGAATCAAGGAGGTCGAGAAGCGTCTGCTGACTAAAAGTAGCTCTGTCGATGGTGTTTCACAATCTAACCCGACATTGTTATAACACGATTAGATGAGCTCGAAGCCAATAAGTCATATAAGGGAAGAGTTTTTGCAGTTTACTTGTAAGTTTAACAATTTTGATTATTGTACTTTTATTATTTTGTAAGAAATAGTCATATAATAACTAGTATAATGTGCACATTTTTTATTTTTTTTCGTTAACCGACAATAGTTAGGTCATTATTAATTTTATGATTTTGCTTCTATCACTAATAATATCATTTCATTTTTTTAACAATCTTAATATAATTAATGAAAATATAATCTCTAATTAGGTGGCAAATTTTGTAATACGTGACAAATTTAAATTGACAAAAAATAAAAACTTGACGATATATTACGTCATTAAAGGGGTGACGATAAATTGAAAATGTATTATTCTTGACAATAAAAATTATCAATAACCATTTGTCATTAAATATAAATTATATAGTGACGTTATATATTATTGTTATTCATTCTACTACTATTAGGCGACGCTATTCTATGTCACTAACATTGTGACGATATTTTTTTTCGTCACTTGTACAATAAAATTATTGTATTATTGGTGATGATATGAATGATTAATGACAAAATTTTATATCATTTGGTGACGTAACTAGTTGTTACTAAATATAAATTATAAGGTGACGTTATACATTAGCATCACTATATGCACAATAATACGTGACGATAAAACATGCATCGTCACGCTAGACATTTAGTGACACACCTAGGGTGACGAACGCCGTGACATCAAATTTTACGTCACAAAATACAAATTGTGACGTAAATGTGATTTTCAATGACAATATTTTAGATGTCACAAATAAGCAAAATTGTTGTAGTGAGGATAAATCGAATAAAAACCAGCAAAAATCTGTCATTACAGGTCAGACCGTATCGAAACAGGTGATGGCATTTCGATACGGGTAAGCATAATTTAGCCTGAGAAATAGAGTGTATCGGAATGGTTCATGGCCGTTTTGAAATTTTTTGTCACTAGAATCCCTCATTTCGATACGGGTTTATAGCGTATCGAAACGGGTCAAAGTCAAAGGAGGTCAACCCGTTTCGATACAAGCCATTCCCGTATCGATACGGTCTAAAGGGGTATAGTTAATAGAATTTGACCATCATTCACCCGTTTCGAAACAGCCCTAGGGTGTTTCGATACGGGGTTAGTTAAGTTAGTTAAGGGTCTATTAAATAGATTGTCAGTTTCACAGTTTAGTCACTAAATATTGTAAGGTTAAATTGAGTTAGTTAATGATCTCCAAATTGAATGAAATTTTGCAGACATGACATTAAGGTAGTGAATTTCAAAATGGTAAAATCAATTACATTGAAGGACCCCTAGTTTGTCATAATTACAAATTAGTCCCTATAACTTGTAATAGTTGTGATTTAACCCCTAAATAATTTATCGTTGCTTATCTGGGTATATTGGACTGAATTATTTGATAGTAACGAGTCGTTGTACATCGTGGTTGAAAATGTTAATAATAAAATGAAATTTTATTGCACCCGTTTCTGTATTGATCATCGGTTACACCTTCCGACCCGGTTCTCGACCAGACCGGGAAGGGGGTGTTACAGTCACCTTGTGGTTGGTTGATTAAATTTATTAAATTAAATAAATTAAAACTTAAAAATTGATGTGACATTGTCGTCATTTGGCTGGTTAATTTTATTTAATTAAAATTAAGACCAAATTTATATAATAGGTAAATAACATGGACTAAATGTGTAATTTTACAAATTTTCGTTAACTTTCACATCACCCCTCCGTTACCCGTCCGTTAGTTTTTTAACGACGGTGGTCAAAATAGGTAAATGTAATAAGTTTGAAGGTCTGATTAAGGAGTTCAATAGTTCAATGGTCAAATTAGGTACCCCAATTAATCTCTCTTCCATTTTATTTCTTTTCATTCTTTACGGCCAATCAGATGGTGTCACCTTGTTGGTTGATTAAATTTATTAAATTAAAACTTAAAATTAGATGGGACACGTATCGTCATTTGGTTGGTTAATTTTATTTAATTAAATTAAAATTAAGACCAAATTTATATAATAGGTAAATAACATGGACTAAATGTGTAATTTTACAAATTTTCCTTAACTGCCACATCACCCTTCCGTTATCCATCCGTTAATTTTTTAACGACAGTGGTCAAAATAGGTAAATTTAATAAATTTGGTAGTCTGATTAATGAGTTCGATAGTCCGATGATCAAAATAAGTACCCCAATTAATTCGGTGGTCATTGGTGTAGTTTACCAAAAAAATGCATTTGAGTATGGGATTTTAAAAATATTCTCATCTTTTTTAGTATATTGCAATCAATTATATTTTTTAGTCGTCTTTTCAATTCTCTAAAACTTTATCTTAATTAATTTGAATTAACCCGCAATACACACTTAACTTTAGTGGGTGAATTTCCAAATAAAATTTTTCTGCATAACTTTTTAACATATGTTTAGAATAACATAATCAATTATATTTGTTAACATACGTTTATAATAAACATTTTAATTTTTAAAAGTAAATAATGTAATAAACATTTTAACTTCTCACAACAACCTCCAAGCTTTATTTTAGTAAACTACATTCTCCCACAACATTTTTTAACCCAAACTAAAACCTAACTACCTAAGTCAATTTCTATTACTTAGTCTCAATATTATACATAAATCAAATAGTACATTTCTGTTTGGTTGTAGAGAATAGAGTTCGTTTTCATTTTCTTTTTGAAAATAAAAAATGGTGAAAAAAACGTGTTTGATTTTAAAATTAAAAAATAAAACAAAAATAAGTAAAAATTTGAAAATATAAAAAATGTTTTCATTGAAATATTTTAGAGTAGTAAAAAATATAAAAACAAGAGATTTTTTTAATTTTAACTTCATTTTAACCCGGATCGTGAAAAGATTTTCCGACTTCAAGAACACAACCTAAAATTCATAAAAAACAAACACAAACACAAAAATTCAAACTAAAACAAGCATGAAAAAATCTAAATAAAAATCAAAAGGGAAGATAGGAATTTTACCGAAAAGACGACCGAAGAACTCGAATATGAACTTCTCAAAATCACTCCCAATTGCTTCCAGAAAATTTCCCCCAAGCTCGAACTTTAACTCTAAAATTTCCAGCAGCTCTTAAGAATTTTTTAAGAATTTTTCGGAATTCTTTTTCAGCTCTTTTTGCTTTATTTTCCAAGTGATCAAGTGTGTAGAACAAAGGGGAAAAGAAACCCAATTTATAGGGTTTTGGGTGCTTAGAAATCAAGCTAATATGGGGACAAAATTACGAAATCCATCCCTAAATATCATCCATATGATATCAATAGCATTGACTCGTTGAGAATTGAGCAAAATTTTATCCAAATTGGCTCGAATTTTGGGATTTTCCCCAAGATTAAATTAGGGTTCAAACACTTTCCCCTCCAAATCGATGAGCTAACGGCGACGGCAAGGAGCGGGGTCGGCGACAACAAAACCGGACGACCGAGGTGAGTCGAACGACACCCTTCACGGTAGCCACCGTGGCCGAAAACAACAGGAATAAGGTCGGCAGCCCCGCCTAAAGTTTTATTGGGACTGGATTGGGGGATCCAATCCCGCGTGCGTGACGCATACGCGCCAGCGCGTGGCTGCGTGGGTTGGACCTCTTTTTCCCCCTTATTTGATCATATTCGTGTAACACTCGGGTTTAGGGGTCGGGTGAAAATAATATTAAAATAATGTTCGGGTTTCCCTTCTTGTTTTAAAAATTCATTTTTATGTTGGATCAAATCTTAAATTAAAATTAGAACCCAAAACTCCATGGATTTTGAAATTGTGGAAGATGACCATTTTCATTAATGGCAAATTGATAAATAAGTGGTCTTTCAAATAAAACCCCTTTTTATTTAAAACAACCTTTTATCATCTTCTTCTCTCCTCACCTATTTTGCTTCCAACGACAAGAACCCCTTCTCCCCTTAGTTTACTATTCCATCACATATCTTGCTCATTGTTGAAGATTTTTCAAAGGTAAACTCGTTTTTGACATGTCCTCGTCATTCTCTTCAAGCTAGTACCTTTATTTTCCACAAAGCTCATGATTTTTGTATTTTGGGGTTTTGAGATTTTTGATTAAAAATGTCATCTTTACTATCTTTAACTTAAGATTTTGATTTGTTAATGTTATATGAGTTGTTTACTACCTATAGGGTCTAACATAGTTGATTTTTTACATGGTTTTATGGTGTTTCCCGAATTTGGGTTTTAGAGGGGGTTTTGAAGGGTTTTAGGTTGAGTTTTGGGGGTGTTAAATGTGGAAATTTGATGGCTGGTGGTTAGGCTATATGTAAGGGTTGTTTTGGAGGCTATTGGGAGTAATTGAAGTGTTGGAATCATTGGTTTTAGGTTGTGCTTAGGGGCTGCTCGGGAATGAGGAATTTGGGATTTGTTTTTAGTTGAAATCATGTGTTTTGTGCTTGGTTTGTGTTCCGGGTTGACTACATTGAATTGTGAACTGATTTGTGGTTATTTTAATTGTGTTGGGATGATTAGAAGCAAGGAATTTAGTTGGTGAAGCTTCGGGGATGAATCCGGAGAATTTGGAGACTTGAGAATGATTTTCGGCTTTCATTTGAGTAGCAACGGTGAGTAGAAATATTAAACTTTGATTTGTTTTTGAAATGGAACTCTTGGGGGTTTGGGTGGGACCGAGAGGGTTCACCTAAACCCGAGTGTAAGTTACTACTCCTACATCTTTGTTATGTGTTGATGAATGATTATATGTTGTGGTATCATGTGCATCTCGAGCTGTTTTACATCGTTGTTGTTGTGTAGTCGTGTAGAAGTCGAGCCTCACGTGATGGTTGTCTAAACTACGGTGATGAGTGGTCCCACCGGTAGTGACTAGTAGTAGAGTAAGATGATGAGTGGTCCCATCAGAAAACTACTAGTTGGACGGTGATGTGTGGTCCCACCGTGTGTATGTTGGTTGTGCATGTGCAAGCCATGTGTAGTCTTGTTGTGATAATCATTCGCGCATTCATTGATTTATTTTCAATTATGAAAAGTATTTTGAAAACTGCATGCTTGTTGAATTATAGAGCTTCTCTCACTAAGCTAGTTAGCTTACGCTTTCCTTTATTTCCAACATGCAGATCGTTAGAGTTCGGGAGGCAAGCGGGCAAGGGAGGAGCTTTTGGAGTTCTCAAAGTAGCTCAAGTATGATTTACGTATTTGTAATAATGCCTAGACGATGGGGGTGTAAACTTGTAGGAGTTGGTGTCAAACTCCTTAGTTTGATTTTGTTGATATTCTAGCATGTGGAGTTTTGATGTTATGATTGGATGTGTTATGCTTTTATGTTGTGGATTGAGTGCCATGCCTATTTCGTTGTTTAATTGCTTGTGTTTGAGAGTCTATGATCTTGATCTATGAATGCTTACATGATTGTTTAAAAGCATGGGAAACCTTGCCATGTTATGCCTTTTGTATGTTTCTTGCCTTTGTATGAAATGGTGAAGTCAAATATGGTTATATGCATGTTTTCCACTTAAATGTCCCTCTTGTGATGAATGCCATGATTGTTCATTTAAAGTGGTCTCGCATGCTTGATCCCGCTTATTAAATGTTGTATGTATGATTACGTGTGGCTAGGTGAGTCTTAATTTGCATCTAGGGTCGAGTCTTGTTGCATTTTGCTGCAGTTTTGAGCGTTGCAGTGCAGAGCGTATCGGTACGCCCAAGGGCCGTATCGATACGATCCTTCACTTTGGGGCTCAATTTAAGCCTAGCGTACCGATACGCGTGGGTGCATCGATACGCCAAAGCCACTCTGGAAATCTGAGAATTTGACGAGATTTTGGCGTATCAGTACGGTCTTGTATCATTGACCGTGAGAAGTTGACTAGTGAGGGCGTATCGGTACGGTCAACCAGTGTACCGGTACGGTCTCCCTATGTTGACTATGGGTTGTTGACCTGGTCAAGGCGTATGGATACCCTCTTCAAGAGTATCGATACGGCCTGCTGAATAAACTAAAATGGATTCATTTAAATTGTTTGCTTGGTTGTTCGCATTGCTTGTAGTTCTGTTGAGTTGTGAGGTACTCGATTCGTTCAACCGATGTAGCTCACCAAGTGGTGGAGAGGTGGATTTTTGGGTGGAAGGGTTATGGAAGCTAAAATGATAATTGACACAATGAATTATAGTGGTTCAACCTTCTAACCAAGGTCTCCACTACCTTAGCTCCCCACTAAGGATTTCCAATCAATCCACTATTGATTCGTCCCCTTTTCTAGGCTTAGGAGGTAACCCTTATACACAATCAAGCTTTCTACCCAAAGCCTTGATTGAAACCCTCTCTTACAAAGAGAAACAAGAAGCAAACTTAAAACCCTCTAATAGGTGTTTGTTTGCACAATTAATCACTCACCCAAAACCTAAAACACTTGAGCAAATTTGACAATTTTGGCTCACTAGTGTTTGTCTATACAATAAATGACAATTTAAGCTCTAAGACAATTCTTGATCATTTGATGTTTGACAATATGAGCATTAGCCTTTACTTGATGCTTGGAGGTCCCTTTTATACTCCTTGATAAGTTTATAGCCGTTACTAGCCGTTGGGGATGATTTGGAGCCGTTGAGGACTTTATTTCCCTTCATTAATGCTGTTCTGCAACCTTCCGTATCGATATGACCTTCATCAGAAACTAGCCGTTGGGCTCTTGCCAGCCTAGGCGTATCGATACGCTTGAGGGCGTATCGGTACGGTTTCACATTTAAATGACCGTTGGGAAAATAGTCGTTGGGGTTGCTAAATGGGGATCGGTACGCTTACCAGGCGTATCGAAACGACCCCTTCACCGTATCGAAACGACCAAGCCTGTTTCGATACGGGTTTTGGCAGTAACCAAACTGGGCAGAAAAGGTATCGATACGGGTTGGACCGTATCGGTACGGGTACTTTGAAAACACAAGTTTGGCTATTTAAAAACATGAAAAGTCTTGCCAAAAACCTCTTACAATACCTCAAACATAAATTCAAGTTGTTTGGACTTAAAACCAAGTTTTAAATTCTTTTCAAATTAGTCCAAAACATTTTTCAATAATTATATCAAAACATTAGTTCTACAATCTCCCCCTTTTTGATATAATAAAACTAACTTGAAAAATTGTTTGGGATTCCCCCCTTTAAGTTTAAAAATGTGAATAAGAGATTAAGAATATGAAATCAAATAAAGCTCCCCCTTATTCATTTGAAAATCAAAGAAAGGCGGTTTGTCGATTGATTATGCCATTTGAGCCGGTTGATGAACTAGTGATCAAGTTTGCCGGATCTTCTCAATAGGATGTGAATCCCCTTCGATTGAGCCAAGCTTTGATACCAATTGTTGAGTTGTGAGGTGCTCGATTCGTTCAACCGATGTGGCTCACCAAGTGGTGGAGAGGTGGATTTTTGGGTGGAAGGGTTGTGGAAGCTAAAATGATAATTGACACAATGAATTATAGTGGTTCAACCTTCTAACCATGGTCTACATCCACTACCTTAGCTCCCCACTAAGGATTTCCAATCAATCCACTATTGATTCGTCCCCTTTTCTAGGCTTAGGAGGTAACCCTTATACACAATCAAGCTTTCTACCCAAAGCCTTGATTGAAACCCTCTCTTACAAAGAGAAACAAGAAGCAAACTTAAAACCCTCTAATAGGTGTTTGTTTGCCCAATTAAGCACTCACCCAAAACCTAAAACACTTGAGCAAATTTGACAATTTTGGCTCACTAGTTTTTGTCTATACAATAAATGACAATTTAAGCTCTAAGACAATTTTTGATCATTTGATGTTTGACAATATGAGCATTAGCCTTTACTTGATGCTTGGAGGTCCCTTTTATACTCCTTGATGAGTTTATAGCCGTTACTAGCCGTTGGGGATGATTTGGAGCCGTTGAGGACTTTATTTCCCTTCATTAATGTTGTTCTGCAGCCTTCCGTATCGATACGCTTGGACCCGTATCAATACGGCCTTCATCAGAAACTAGCCGTTGGACTCTTGCCAGCCTAGGCGTATCGATACGCTTGAGGGCGTATCGGTACGGTTTCACATTTAAATGACCGTTGGGAAAATAGCCGTTGGGGTTGTTAAATGGGGATCGGTACGCTTACCAGGCGTATCGAAACGACCCCTTCACCGTATCGAAACGGCCAAGCCTGTTTCGATACGGGTTTTGGCAGTAACCAAACTGGGCAGAAAAGGTATCGATACGGGTTGGACCGTATCGGTACGGGTACTTTGAAAACACAAGTTTGGCTATTTAAAAACATGAAAAGTCTTGCCAAAAACCTCTTACAATACCTCAAACATAAATTCAAGTTGTTTGGACTTAAAACCAAGTTTTAAATTCTTTTCAAATTAGTCCAAAACATTTTTCAATTATTATATCAAAACATTAGTTCTACAAGTCCTTCCGCTGTCGTGTCACGCATAGGATGTATAAATGTCTTTAGACAAGATAATAATAAAAGAAATTTTCTAGGGTTGCTAACCGAAGTGGGGCCCTAGCTGGTTTCATTTCGGTTTTCCCCGTGTAGCCTACTCGGACCGGTCAGTCGTCCAAACCGGGACAATGGGGTTACAATTCGTTCATATTTTTAACCCCAAATCTGACGGTTCTGATTAAACCTGAAAAAACACAAAATGGGTTAGTTTGGGCCTCTAAAAATAAATAAAAATGGGCTTCTTATTATATTTTAAGGTGGATTTTTTATCATGTAAAATTGTGGGCTCTATTATTAGTAGGCATTTATTTAATTTAGATGGGCTCCTTTTTGCAATTTTTGGGTTTTAACTATAATAAAAATAGTCCATAATAATACTACTACTAATAATAAATAAATAAATAAATAAGGGTGAAAATTCAATGACAACAATGCGAGTATCCGACGGAGGGGTTCGAAATGAGGCAACAGGCTTGCCAAGGCAACCAGACTTGGCCCAAGTCGAGACAAGGGCACAAATATCTGAAGGTGATGTTCCATGCAAATCACCGAGCTTGCCAAGACCACAAGACTTGGCCTATTACTTAGAGAATGCTAGGAGGCCCGATCACAGTGGTTTTTCAGAAAAGGCAAAAGACAACACGCTAAAGGAAGATTATGAGGAATCTTGCCATATTGAGCGTGATCAGCTATCCGAGGAAAGAAACCTACCAATTAATGTAATTAGGTAGGGATTTGATATTCCTTAGATAGTGTATCTTGTAAAGATAGCAGGCTAATCTCGGCCATCCATGTAATTCGATCCAGACCATTGATTGAGTGAGAGCTCAACTATAAATAGAGAGCCTCTCACCCTCATTTGTATCATCCATCTCATTCCATTCATTCTCTCCATTTGGAGAAGAGTAATAAAGCTCTTGGCATTTACTCTAGATTTCTCTTGTCTCTATCGATTGTCTTTTGTACTTAGTTCTCTTTGTGTCCGAGTTGCCTCTGAAGTGGCTAAAAGTAGCCACCCAAGAAAGGATAGAACCCCACAAGAAAGAAATACATAATAACTAAGAGATTTTGGGATTCTCATGTAAAAACAGACCAGTGAGGCTGAATGGTTATTAAGCCAATGGGATCAAGCGCAATTTCTTTTGGATGACATCATCTTTGTCTTCATGTTCTGAATCCATCGTTGCCACAGCTTCTATCATGGTTGTTTCTCAAGAGTAATTATAAAACCAATGGGACGGAGAATATAATCCATCTCGAGTAAAAATTCATCGTAACTGCAAGGTTTTTTCAGAAGATCCGAAAATAGTGTCCAAGCGCGAAGTAAATCGTAATGGGGGGTGGCAACATCAGCAGTGGCGGGGGCGGCTCCCGTGAAGAACAACCACACCTTAATATATATATATATATATATATAATGTAACTCTTCCCTATTGAATTCTTTTGATTTTGGAAGGTTAAAGAAGTCATAGAGTGCGGCTCCACACTTAATATGTGTTTGGGTGGGTCTAAACACTTGTAATATCAATAATGTAATAGATGTAACCAACGATATTGCTAAGATAGGGGGAGTAAAAGGGGGTCCGGGGCGAATTAATTGGTTAATTCCACAATATAACAAAATACATGATACAACAAACTGCATTATATCATCATTTGAAGATCGGTGACATCATTTTCTAAAAAAGTCCAATAAAGTGAGTAAGATTATAAAAACCGATATGATCACATTAGTCTTTTCTAATCTATCCATAGAGAATAGTGAGATTGACATTGAGAGTGCATCAAATATGAAACCTAAAACGTTCAACAATAGTAGAAAAATTCTAAGAATCCACCCCAGATGGGGTCGTGCCCAAACAAATAATCCAGCAACTAATCCAACAATGAATATGGTGCCGCATGAGATGATTAGATACTATGAGATGGTTGGCGAGTTTTGGTGAGAAAACTTCGGTGGCTTAGAAATGGCAGTATTACTGTTGGAGTAATTAACTTCTCTAGCCAAGGACCGACGTACGAGAATCCCATCGAGTCCGTAGACTGCGATGTGAGATTCGATAAAAAGATCCGAGGCCAATACCATAACCTCGTCGACTATAATGCTTTCTAAAGTGGCGCCATTACGGGTGAACATAGTACGTTCTATAAACAGTTTACGGTCAAATATGAGGATGTCGATGAAGGCGGCGCGAGGGAGGGCTAGAAGGTCAGAAAAGGAGAGTAAATGCGGGGAGACGTGGAGGAAGAGTGCTACGGTGTAGAGTCGGGCGGAGGAGCTTAGGTCGAGGGAGTAAAGAAGGAATCAGATAGTGCAAAGAGAATGAAAATTGAAGGATTTCAAGATGAGATGAGGTGGATTGGGATAGAGGAGGTGGTTATGGCATTTGGAAAGAGGGCGTAGCCAATTGAGCGGAGGGTTACGAGGGCGGCGTCCAGTTCTTTGGTGGTTAAGCTGTAAATGATGGTGGCGGCGAGGAGCAGGAGAAGGGTCATCATTGCGATTCTTGGCTTTGAGGGAAGGTTTTCCATTTTCTTTTTGTTTTGGCGCCAGGTATGACTTTTGACCATCACTAATTTTAATGAGAAAAGGAGATACCATTATGAGCCTCATTAAAACATCCCTAAACCTAAATGGAGGAAAAGGGTACGCATAATGGTATTACAAAAATAAACTCACACCCTGTGAGACCAACATCAACCATAAACAAAACCAAAAACTCCATAAGCACCTTGCTGCTCTGCTAAAACCAATGATGCCACCTCCACAGGTGGATGCTCATACATCGTTGCCCTAAAGGATCGATTCCGTGCCATCTTCGACAATCTATTCGCAACAACATTCCTTGTTCTCCCGGCATGAGCAATACAGACATCCCAATCTCTCCACAACATCTCCCTCACCCTTAAGGCGAGAGAGGACGAGCCCAACACCGGAGATTCACCCTTCAACAATTGGACAACAACCATATTATCTAATTCAAGATCAATTCGCCGCAAACCCAGACACCAAGCATGATATAATGCATCGTGAGCAGCCCATAGCTCTGCCATTACCACAGAGCAAGAGCCAAGATGCTGCGCAAATAAAAAAACCAGCCCATGATGTATCTCGAAAGGCACCCCTATTGAAGCCAAGTTTGCAGGGCCACAAACCGCCCCATAAGCATTTACACACACCCAACCAATAGTCGGTGGCCTCCACTCCTGGGACGAAACCCCTGCACCATGCCAATTACCTGAAACAACAGCCGACGCAACCAAGTCATCACAAAACCGTTGAAAGTAGCCAATAATGTCCCAAACCGACTCCCTGCCCTCGTTAAAAACCATGAAACATCAACGCTCCCAAAACATCCAACAAAGAACTCCAAATATGATATTCCAACTACTCTCACCATTCGTCAATAGACTGTGTCCTCTGATGTTATCCTTGAACCAATTCGCGAAAGGAGCTGTAAAAAACCATGCATCTGACTGGGCAACACAATCTGGGACCAAATAGGCCTAACACGAAACAAAGTCTTAGGGCATAATCGATGTCCTTGTCACCATGCATACATAATGGACAACGACTATCCATTGTAAGATGACGATGACAACATTCAATGTTTTTCAGAAGCCGGCCATGGTTAACAAGCTAAAGGAACGTGCGTAACTATTGAGGTACATCTAATTTCCATTTGAATTGTCAAAGCCTAGAAACATTGCTACCATCTGATTGAACTAAAGCATTATATGCCGAGGATGAAGAGAAAACTCTTGTCTCCTCCCATCTCCAGCCAAGAGAATCCCGACCCAACGAGGCGTGAGGAGGTAGCACGCACACAATCTTATTTAACACATCCAAAGGCAGCACCTTCGATAGTTTAACCCAATCCCACTCGCCGGAGGGAGACACCATAGCAATAATCGGAACACTTGGGGTGGAAAATGAAGCAAGCACTTCGTAGCTAACGACTCTGAACCATAAAGCCAAATATCCCACCAAAAATATGTATGCCAGTCATCCCTACCTTACCAACAAATACCCCTACAGACATCCTCCCAAATATGACTTAGGCCTTTCTAGAGACGATAACAATTAGCACGGCTAATGTCACTTGGGACCATACCATCCCATTTATATTTCCCTTTAAGAACAAATGCCCATAATTTATCCACATCCGATACCAACTGAAAACCAACCTTCATAAGTAAAGCCGAGTTTTGCATATGCAAGTCCCGAAAACCTAACTCGCCTTTGTCAAGCGACAACTTAAGCGAGTCCCACTTTAGCAAATGCACAGCCGAACCACCATTCCTAGACCCCCAAAAGAATATTCTGATCATCTTTTCCAACTCGTCACAAATGGCCTGAGGTAACCAAGTAGTTTGCAGAGTATATATAGGTATGGTATGTAAAACCGCTTTTGCCAAAGTTATCCTACCAGCCAAAGACAGAGTCTTAGCTTCCCATCTAGAAAGGCGCCTTTCAACATTTTCCAAAAGATAACAGTACGTATCCTTAGTGACCCGTTTGTGTAAAAGCGGAACACCAAGATACCTACCCAACTCCTCAACGACTTCGAAACCAAGAATATCAGCAATCTGTTGTTTTCTATCTGTAGAACAATTTTTGGAGAAATAAATTTGAGTTTTCGCAACACTAATCCAATGTCCTGAACAAGCACAGAAACGAGTCAGAATATCTTTCAACACCTCCAACCGATCCATATTAGCCTCTGTAAACAGCACCAAATCATCTACAAAAAAAACAAATGAGATAACTCAGGGCCATTACGTGATAAATGAACTTGCTTCCATGCCCCCTCGTCCACCGCTCGTCCAATAACATGTGATAAACGTTCCATACATAGCACAAATAAATAAGGCGAAAGTTGCAAAAAACAAATGAGATAACCCATGACCATTACGTGATAAATGAACTTGCTTCCATGCCCCCTCGTCCACCGCCCGTCCAATAGCATGTGATAAACGTTCCATACATAGCACAAATAAATAAGGCGAAAGAGGATCCCCCTGTCGGATGCCTCTAGATGGAGTAAAACTATCCGTAACCTCTCCATTCCAAAATATTTATGTCGAAACTAAGCAAAAACACTTCACAATCCAAGCTATAAACCGGTTAGGCAACCCAACCTCCTGTAGAGTCTCGCAATTAAAATCCCATTCGAGGCGATCATACGCCTTTTCCAAATCAACCTTAATTGCCATCCAATGTTACTTATCCTGCTTTTTACTCATCGTATGGATTACCTCCTGGGCAAGAATAATATTATCCATGATATGACACCCAGGAACAAAACTAGTCTGTGTTTGAGCTATCTATGTCGACAAGTGGGGCTTGAGTCTATTGACCAAGATCTTTGAAATCACTTTGTACAACACCGTGCACAAACCGATAGGTCGAAATTTTCGAAGTTTCTCAGTATTAGCAACCTTCGGTAATAGAACTAACAATATCCGATTGGCAGATTCCTAAGCTATCTTGACGTAAAGAACTGCTAAACAAAGTGAAAAACCGAGTCCCCTACGACATCCCAATTTTGCTGAAAAAATCTTGCCTGGTAACCACCGATACCTGGAGCCTTAGACGACTCCATACTAAACAACACCGATCGGACCTCATCTTTCGACACTGGTCGCAACATATGATGGTGTTGCGATGGTAACAGAGGTACAAAGCCCTCACCAAAAACAACATCGAAAAACTGTCGTGGTTCAGAGGTAAAAAAACGTTTGAAAAATTCCACTGCATGCCCCATGAGCGCTGACGCATCCAAACACCATTCTCTATCATCTAATCGCAGCATGCGAATGGTATTACACTAACGCCTCACAAAGTTGATGCGTGAAAAAACTTGGTGTTACAACCCCCTAGTTGATCCATTTACTACGTGATTTCCGAAACCATACTTTTTCCTCCTGATCGAGGACCTTATTAAGCTTCTTCTTTAAAGATACCTCAAGCTGATTAAGGAAAAGTGACCGAGCACAATTCAACGCCAGCTCAACACCACGAATCTGAACCAACAAATGATCATTGTGGCGACCTATATGCTCAAATACCTCCGAATTCCATTGACGACACACCCCTTGAAACACAAAAAGGTTATCAAAAATGGCAACACCCTTTTTCCAATTCTCAAACAAGTGAGCAAACCCCAGATGGTCATTCCATGCTGTAAAAAAACGGAAGGTCTCTGACCCCAGCAAGACCCCACCCAACTAGTAGTAAGCATAATAAGACGATGATCGGAACCTATCATGGGTAGGTATGTAACCTCAGCTAACGGAAAAACCTCATACCATTTCGCATTACAAAGACACAAGTCTAGACGTTGACACAAATCCCTACGCATCCAAGTAAATCGTAGCCCAATAAAGCCCATATCCAAAAGACCAGTCGAAAAAAGAAACTTACAAAATTTTAGGCTTACTCCTGTACGACGTTGCCAGCCCCCACCACGTTCCGCGATACTATAGATGGAGTTAAAATCACCCCAACAACCACAACCAGTCATGTCCTGGGTCAAGAGCACTGAGCTGATCCCAAACAAGGCAATGTTTATTATACTCTGGGCTAGCATAGACAACAATAATATAGAAAGTACGATTGGAATCCCTGTCAACACCCACACCATGAAGAAACTGATTAGAAACAACAACCATATCTATACTAACAGAGTTTTTCCACAAAACCCAAATCCCTCCTGAAAAGCCAGTTGCTTCTACCCTGAACGAAGCCCCAAAACACGCACTATGAACAAAATATCCGCATCTCTCCCACTGATTATGGGTTCCATAATCGCCACCACACCAGGATCTTGCAATCTAACTAAAAGTCTAAAATACCGACTAAATTCAAGGCCAAGAGAGCTTTGAGAATTCCAAAAAATAACTTTAACCATAGATAAATAGACTAGGAAAAGAACCAACAAACACTTACTGCACCAAGGCATGACTCTCCCCTTCAAACAATTTATTATTTATCCATTGAACATTGGGCCTCAACTCCAGGCCTGATGCTTGTTGCGTAGTTTTAACCCGTTCTTTTAAAGTGCCAGCATCCAACTCTTTTGACATATTCGAGACCCAACCCATAACATTAACCGACTGTTTCCCTCCACCTTCATTCTTGTTATGCTTACTAGATTTACAAGTGAGTCCGGTAACTGCGATCCCACTCCTGTTTGTCACCTTAAGAGGTGCCTTGCGAATAAGGCCATAAAGAGGACGCCCATTGCTTTCTTTAAAAGTTCTCGCCGATCCTTCCTCAATAACCCGGATCGTCGTATGAGAAGACATTGGTAACGATGAAGGTGCAACCACTACTGTATCTTTCGCCACGACCATAGGCTTGCTAATCTCCACCGGAACAGGTAAAGCCTCACCATCCACCCCAACAGAAGCGCTAATCTTTGTGTTTTGAAACACAACTTGATCCTTATCTCGAACATCACCTTCCACTGCAGATGTTAGAGCCTCCTGAACAACACCATTATTGTTACCATCACCCATATTCGAAGTAGCTACACCACGGTGCACGGCTCCACGCTGTAAGAATTCACATTATCAACTTGTTCCCCATCACCAACCAATGTATCCAAAAGATCAAATCTAGAACCCACACCCTTGCGCAATGGTTCCTTACCATGATTAACATTTTTGGAAACAACGTTTGCCTGACTACATCTCCTCTCCACTTGCATCCAAGGCCCGTACATATCATTTGCTGATTGATTTGGTTTCAGAGTCGCTTGAGATTCCTCAACCTGGTCACCGGCAGGTCAACACAACTCTTTCGTATGCCCATATTTCCACACCCAAAACAAATGAGTGGTAAACCCCCATATTCAATCGGTTCAAACTTGCCATCAATGATCACACCAGGAATCAACGGCGCAGCCAAATTCATCACAATCACTAGTCTCGCAAACCTCCCACGCTTGCCCTCTGTCGTATTAAAATCAACCATAACCACCGCACCCAACAAACTTGATATGGCTTGAAATAATCTCTTGGAATAGTACCGGTACGGTAATCCAGTAAGCCAAACCCATGTAAGAATACGCTTAGGATAATCCACAGTTGTCAAAAAATCACGAGACCAGGGTTGAACCGTCAGGTAGCTCCCATACACCATCCATGAACCACCCGTTAAAACCTTCTCATAGTCAGCCTCGAGCGCAAAATGAATCAAGAAATATCTGTTATCAAGGTCGATGATGCTTAGCTCACCCATAGGATTTTACAGTGCTTGGATTCGATTCTTCAAATCCCTATAACCAATCGATCTTCCTAAAAGCCTCATGGTTAGGGACCGTGAAAGCTTATCATCAATGGATCTATGAATACGATCCGAAAACCTAATTTTCGGTATAGGACCATCGTGGTTAATAACAATATCACCCGCCCGGATATCCACATCAATATCACCAATGAAGTTTTCATTTTGCACAACCCCCATCTGCCTCGTGACCATATCGCAGAAGGACAAACGACCCTCTTCCACAGGGGTGGGCTTAACTACTTCTACACCCTCTGCGTCCAGAGGAACGGTGACCCCTCCAACACCTGAAACGACATCGTTACCAAGTGCATTAAGCAGTGTCGAGGGCGATCCTTCAAGATCCATCTGCTCATCTCCCCCTGGTAATTCCAAACCCACTGAGCGGTGGTCTATCCCTCTCTCAACCGTATTGAGATGCGTCGGTGTTAAGCCATCTGGCGGCCGACCAGACAACGTAAGACTCAACGCTGCGTTAGGGTTTCTTGAAAACTCAGAGCTCTCCGTTCTTAGTCAGTAATAAAACTTATTAGACTTTGATAAAAATAATTCTCACAGTTTCCACCACTATTAACCAAATATGTTTTCTAATTTTTAGAAAATTGAAAATGAAAATAATTTTTTTAAAATAAAAACAAAAACAAAAACAATTTTTTTTAAAACCAAACAGATACTTCTAATATTTAATTTTATTATTTTAATCTCTGAAACTTAATTATATTATTCTAGCATCATTTAAATCATGAATAAAATTTTAAAATTAAAAAATATAAAAATTAAAATTCAGTAAAGCAGAGTATAAGAATTAAATTATCAACTTATACACAAATACATAATACAAAGACTAATGATAAAATTTGATCTAAATATTTATAAAATCAGTAACGGAGTAGACTTGCATGACCATGGAGAATCCTTTGTCCCTAATGGGGGATTTCAACAAGTGGAGTTTCGAGGAAAATATGGGGAATCTTGTGTATGGGAAGGCGAGCAGCATGCATTGCCACTGCTGAACCAAATAATATAACTTGGTCCTCATCTTAAACATGATTTTTAAGATATGCTTGTCATTTGTTAAAATATATAATTGTAATTAGTTAGTTTTAAGTTAGTTTAGAGTTAGTTTTAATCCAGCTATATTATTTTTGTTTTACTTTCTTTATTAGTATATAGGTATTATTTGTAAAATAATATAGACACGTTGCATATACTTTTATTTCCCAATTAATAAAATTCTTTTTTCCCTCTTTTCTCTCAAATCGTCCAAACCCTAGAAATCTCTAACACTCGACTTCAACATGGTATCAGAGAGTTCCTCCACCTCCTCTGCCAACGGTCGTGCTTTCAAGAATGACGATCCTGCCGGCGAGTTTTATATCCATCCGAAAGAGAATCCGTCGTTGATTCTTACTTCGACGTTACTGGATAGTTGCAACTACCATTCTTGGGCGTGTTCGATGTGTATGTCTCTGATCTCCAAGAACAAGTTTGGGTTCGTTGACGGGACGATTAAGGAGCCAAGCTCGACTGATCCGAAGTATCCGGCCTGGGTTAAGTGCAATAACCTGGTGCTTTCGTGGCTTCGACGAGCGTTGACTCAGGATATCGCGTAAAGCGTTTTGTGGATTGACACTGCCTCTGAGTTGTGGCAAGATTTGTACGACCGTTTCAGTCAAGGGGATTTGATGTGAATCTCTGACCTTCTTCAGGAGTTTTACTCCTTGCAACAAGGTAACTCCACTGTTACCGTTTATCATACGCATCTGAAAAGAATCTGGGATGAAATCTGTAATTTTCGTCCTCTTAAATCCTGTGAGTGTGATGTTGTTAAGTATCGTAAACAAGACTTCTTGATTCGTTTTCTTCGAGGTCTTAATGAGGGATTTTCTGTCCCTAAGTCCCAATTACTGATGATGAAACCCTTCCCTTCTTTTAATGAGGTTTTTTCGACTATCATACAGCATGAAAGATCTTTAGTCTCTGCTGTTACTGTTGACTCGAATGTTTTCTTAGCTGATAGATTTTCTCAGTCAAGAAATTCTTTTGAACCTAGACTTGATCGTTTCTATGGTCAATCATCTCGAAAACCTAGTTTCAATAATAAAAGACCTTTGTGTGTGTTTTGTGGTCTCTATGGTCATACTGTCGAAAAATGCTACAAGAAACATGGCTATCCGCCAGGGTACAAAAACAAGAGTCAGTTTAGTAGAGCCAATCAAGTTGAAATTCATACAACTGAAAATTCTAGTGATAGTTCTCATCTTGTGATGTTTACTAAGGAACAGTATGAGAACTTACTTGGTTTGTTGCAAGAAAGAAATTTGGCTAATGTCTCAGCCTTGGATGCTGGTCAAACTGCCAAGGTCAATGCTTTGTCCTCTGCTTTTGACATTCAAACTGAGAGCACAAGTATGGTTCTTAACTGTAAATCTTTAAATGCACCTTGGATCTTAGACTCTGGTGCTACAGATCATATAATCATTTCTTTGCATTATTTTGGCAATTATTATGTTGTTACTGATAAATATGTTCGTTTGCCTAATAATGAGTTGGTTGCTGTGACACATATAGGGACTGTTAGGATTAATTCTTCTTTAATCCTTGAGAATGTTTTCCATATACCAAAATTTGCTTTTGATCTTGTTTCTGTTTCACAGTTAACAAAGACTAATTCTATTTCTTTGTTTTTCTCATCTGATTTTTGCTGTTTACAGGACATGCAAACCTGGAAGATGATTGGTTCAGCTAAGAAGATTGTTGGATTGTATCATTTAGAGGTTTCTGCAATTGGTTTGAATTCTAATCATACTTCAGCTAAGAAGATTGTTGGATTGTATCATTTAGAGGTTTCTGCAATTGGTTTGAATTCTAATCATACTTCTACTGTTTGTGTTTCTGTTTCTGCAAAAATCTGGCATTGTAGATTAGGTCATCCTTTCTACAGAGGATGAAGTTTTTTTCTGAACAGCATAATAATAAAATACCTGCCAGTTCTCATTCTGATCATTCTAATTGTGATGTGTGTCATTTTGCTAAGCAAAAACGTCTTACTTTTCAGTTCTTCAATTTCAAACTCAGTTTTTGATCTAATACATCTTGATGTTTGGGGGCCATTTCATGTGAAGAGTGTTTATGGTCATAGTTATTTTCTGACTGTTGTAGATGATAAAAGTAGATATGTTTGGATTTTTCCAATGAAATTAAAATCTGAAGTTAGAGAATTAATAATACAGTTCTATAAATATGTTGAAACACAATTTTAAAAAAGAATCAAATGCATGAGAACTGGTAATGCTAAAGAGTTTGAAATGAATGATTTTTTTTCAAAACATATGACATACTGCATCAGAATTCTTGTGTGCATACCCCTCAACAAAATAGTATTGTTGAGAGGAAGCATCAGCATTTGTTGTCTGTGGCTAGAGCCTTGAGCTTTCAAGCTGGTCTTCCCTTAATTTTTTGGATTGATTGCGTTTTGCATTCTGCCTTTCTGATCAACATAACACCTAGTCCAGTTTTAGGTAATAAATCACCCTTTGAAGTGTTTTTTTGCAAAATACCTAAGCTAGACTCTTTTAGAGTTTTTGGATGTGTTGCACATGCTTCTGTTTTGCCAAAACCAAAGACTAAATTTCATCCGAGAACTATTAAATGTGTATTTTTAAAAATTTCTAAAAATATTAAAGGCTATAAGTTACTTGATATTGAAAATAAGACTATATTTGTTTCTAGGGATGTCTCATTTCTAAAAGATCAGTTTCACTCACAACTAATTTTCATTCTTCTCAAATTGTTTATCCAACTTATGATCATAATCTTTATGTTGATGATCACATTCAATATGATCCTTTTATCTTTGATATTAATTCTCAAAGTGATAAAGGTTTGGATATTAATCCACAAGATGATTTGGATAATAGTCTCGAATCTGTCAATAATAGTGATTCTGTTAATGTTGATTCCACAAGTAAAGGAGTATGTTTGCCAGCTCATAATGCTTCTGTTCCATCACAACATGTGCCAGCGAAGACAACTAGAAGTGTTAGACTTCCTCAAAAGTTCAAAGACTTCAATGTTACTCTTCCTAGTTCAAGGTCCTCTCCTCATACTCTTAACAGTGTTCTTTCTTATGATAATCTCTCTTCTGCATATCATAGTTATATTAATAATGCTTGTATTCTTTCTGAACTCCAAACTTATAAACAAGTAATTAAGTTTGACTGTTGGAAGAAAGCAATAGAGGAAGAGATTAAGGCCTTAGAAGCTAATAAAACATGGGAACTTGTTAAATTGCCACCAGATAAAACTACCATAGGATGTAAATGGATTTTTAAAACCAAATTAAAAGCTGATGGGACCCTAGAAAGATATAAAGCTAGACTTGTAGCTAAGGGTTACACTCAGCAAGATGAGGTAGACTTCCTCGAAACCTTTAGTCCAGTTGCTAAAATCACAACTATTAAAGTTCTTCTTGTTGTTGCTGCCTCTAAAAATTAGAAATTACAACAACTGGACATTAATAAAGCCTTTCTTCATGGTTTTTTGAATGAAGAGGTTTATATGGACCTCCCACCTGGTTTTTCTGTTTCTGACCCTAGTCTGGTTTGTAAGTTAACTAAAAGTCTCTATGGGCTTAAGCAAGCTAGTAGACAATGGAACACACGTTTAACTCAAGCATTAATTTCTAAAGGTTTCTTACAAGCTTCTGCAGATTCTTCTCTGTTTGTAAAAGGATCTAATGATGATTTTATTGCCCTTGTAGTTTATGTCGATGACATAATCCTAGCTAGTCCAAATCAGTCTCTTATAAATGAAATTAAATCTTTTCTTCATGAGGCTTTTAAGATAAAGGACTTAGGTGATCTTAAATACTTTCTAGGGCTTAAAATGGCTCGTTCTAGTAAAGGGATTAATCTTTGTCAACATAAATATGTATTAGATTTGCTTGAAGAAACTGGTTTTTTGAGTGCTAAATCTGTGTTTACTCCTCTTCTTGTTAAGCCTAAGGTATCTAAGAATGATGGTATTCCCTTATCTGACATTACACCCTATCGAAGGCTCATTGGTAAATTATTGTACTTAACTAATACTAGACCAGATATATCATTTGCTGTGCAACGTCTTTCATAGTTTATTTCTTGTCCTACTAATGTTCTCCTTACAGCAGCTCATAGAGTCTTTCGATACCTTAAGGGTACCCCAGGGCAAGGCCTCTTCTTTCTTGCAGAGAATGAAATTAAGATCAATGCCTTTTTTGATTCAGATTGGGGCTCTTGTCTTGATTCTAGAAAGTTTGTTACTGGTTTCTGTGTGTTTTTTGGTTTAGTCTTAGTCTCCTGGAAATTAAAGAAGCAGCAAATAATTTCCCGATCATCAAGTGAAGCTGAATATAGAGCTTTGGCTTCTGTATCTTGTGAAATTCAGTGGCTTTTATATCTTTTATCTAATTTGCAAATTTCAATTCATTCTCCTGCAAATTTATACTGTGATAATCTTTCTGCCATTAAAATTGCAGAGAATCCTGTTAAACATGAACGAAGTAAACACATCGAGATTGACTGTCATTTGATTAGGGAGAAGATCAGTCAAGGGTTGATTACTTTGTTGCCTGTCTTTACTCATCACCAGTTAGCTGATTGCTTCACAAAGCCTCTCTAACCTTCATCTTTCCTTCCAGCAGTTTCCAAGTTGGGCATCCATAATATCTATGCTCCAACTTGAGGGGGCTGTTAAAATATATATTTGTAATTAGTTAGTTTCAAGTTAGTTTAGAGTTAGTTTTAATCCAACTGTATTATTCTTGTTTTACTTTCTTTATTAGTATATAGGTATTATTTGTAAAATAATATAGACACGTTGTATATACTTTTATTTTCCAATTAATAAAATTCTTTTTTCCTCTTTTCTCTCAAATTGTCCAAACCCTAGAAATTTCTAACACTTGACTTCAACATCATTTAATTATGGATGAAAATTTAAAATTTGTGTATGATTTTAAAAAATAACTTTTAGAAATTTTTATGTATTTTTTTTATTAAAAATCTATTTTCGTTCTAAATTTTTTTATTTCGCCGCCTAAAATTTTATAAGCCTGTTCTCTAACATAAAATCACGCGATCGTCCATGTCTTTAATTAGTTAAGGATGATATAGTGTTTTGACACATTTTCAATGAGATGTCTGCCTTTTTAAAATTTATAATTTAATATTTTTTTGCACATGTGGACTGTCACATTAATATCATTGACCAACATGTCAGTATCAATGATCGTTACGTCAGCACCGTAACGGTCAACATTAACTTTCGTCAGTTAAAGGAAAAATATTGATACAATTTGACTAGTTCAGTAGTCAATTTAATGTGAAAATATCATAAGAAAAAAAAAGATAAATTTAGAATATTAAAGGGGCAAAAATAACCTTTAAGACTAATATAATACATGAGTTGTTATTTCGTATGTTACAATGGTACTTGAATTAATACCGTCGTTATCAAACCAATCAATGAAATTCTATAACATCATTTTTTCCAATAAATCCACATGTATACTAATAATATTTATTTAAAAATATAAATAAAACAAGAAGGAAGTGAATTTTCCCAAATTGAATATTTGTGAAAGTACAAAAACTATGTTAAAATACATAGACCGTATTATATGTTTTAAATACACATTAAACATTTTGTCAGAGTAAAAGTACTATATGTGATATTATCCCAAAATAAAATCTTTATCACAATTCACAAACCATAAATTATCCCATTTTCTCGTGCAGCGACTCTTCCTGGTTCAATTGAGCTCATGAATCATGACGATTATATTAAGAAAAAAAAACCCTAAATTCATGAACAAGATTCAGACCACAATGATGGTGGATCATCTTCAAAATAGTAAATCACATGGCTTGCATATGATGATGTAAGGTTACCATACAATTATTTAATCAGGGTTGTATAAGTATTTTAACGTGGTAGTTATTTGATACGCCGTAAAATAAAATATACATAATCATATTTATTTGAATCTTAAGATTTAAATTTAATGTTAGACTCTAAATAAAATCAATGATATTCAAATAGACAGAGTTGTACATCAAATTTTTTTATTGTAATAATTATGTTTGTTCCAATAATTATATACGGATAATCATATTTATGTACGAAAGAAGCTAACTTATTTTATTAATGTAAAACTTAATTAACCACCTTTATTTCATTGTAACTTAAAAGATTTATAATTTAATAATTTTTTTATCACCCAATAATTTAAAAAATAATACCAAAAAATGCCTCTAACGTTTGACTTAATAGTCATTTTGGTCCCTATTTTTAATATTTTAATCCTCAACATTTTATTTTGGGTTAGATGAAAACTATCAGTCAAGTCAACTGACAATAACTTGAAATGACTTGACAAGATGAAACGCCATCAAAAAAATAATTTAATGTTTATACAGTTTTATAAAATTATTTTCTGACTGATGTGTCATTCTGTAAAGTCAGCATATTTGTCTATATGACACTACTATGTCAGCCTGCACTGTCATGTAGGTTTGCCATGTCATTTTAAGTCATTTAATGTTAGTTGACTAACAATTTTCATTTACGGAAAGATCATTTTGACCCAAAATAAAATATTTGAGAATTAAAATACTTCAGAAAAATAAGGGGCCAAATTAACTTTTTAATCAAACATTAATGATATTTTTTTGACATTATGCCTAATTTAAATTACTAGAATGAATGAACCCTTAGTTAATATTGAAATATTGAAATAGGCCAAGGTACCCTTAGTTGGACCTTTGATTGCCCTTAAAGGACTATTTAGATACAAGTTACAAAGAATTTGGTGGGTGTCTTGAAAACCACTTGATTTTGTCATAAAAACACATCTACATATCTCACTAGCACTGTTTAAACTACTATTAGATGTTGGTAAAGTAGCCTACAAAAGAGTCTAAGATGCTTCTTTTGGACTCACTTTTCTGGTCTTCTCAACCCTTTTCTCTAATGTTTTATTGGAAAGAATATTAATGGAAAATGGGCACTGTCCTCATGTTTGCATGATTGAACTTTAAGCATGATAATGCCATGGTTTAGGTAGGGTTTGTTCACTAGCCTTTAGTATTAATATATAGGCTTAGAGGACCTTCTAGGCAGATTCTTTTATGGGGTCTAGTTTACATAAAGAACATCCATACATGCATTCATAATCATATATTATGTCATAAGAATTTGTATTCGAAAAAAAATAAACAAGGTAATATCAACATAAAATAAGAAACGCGTAAGAGATGAGATTTAACGTGATTTGATTTTATCTACCTCCACATATTAGAAAAATTATGGGCAGAAGGTAGTGGGAGCAGGGGCCATGACCCCCAAAATTTTGGGAAAATAGAATTTGACTCTCTTAAGGTTTTTAAAAATTCACATTAGACTTGGAAGTTTTAAATATTTTTAATTAAATCTCTTCTCATAATTTTCAAAAGTTCTTATTAAATCTTCAAAATTATTAAGAATTTTAGTTAAACCCTCAAATTTTTTGAAAATATTAGTTTAAGCCTCCAAATTTTTTAAAAATTTAAGTTGCCCCCAAACTTTTACTCCAAGTTTTTCCACCGAGAGAAACAATAATCCACTATAAATGTAGATGTAGTGATCATGAAAAATACAAATACATGATATCTCATTTATCCCAAAATCCAGTGTATCCAAAGCACTCTCCCAACTTCCTTACAATACTGATATACTTGATCACTAAGAAACATTATTCCATAAAACTTTTTATCTATTATAAATATTTAGCTATTAAATAAATATAATTACCAAATATTCTTCGACCACTTAAATTATAATAAAAATTTAATTTAATTACCAATTAAAATTTGTTTCAATATATAACACTATGAGCTGAACATTATGGTGAGAGAGACAATGATCCAACATTAACTGGTTAGGGATTATGAGTACATAATTTAAGGACCGGACACAGTCTGGTTTTATTTTCGGCCCTTCATCGATAATAAATACATATGTGCACGCATGGCAACATGAAGGGTATCATGCATGGTATACCATGTGAAAATATATGGTATTAAATTAGAATATACTTAATTGTTGTTTACTTTTGTAGTATTTTATTGTCAAAGTGGCTTCACTGATTACAGCACCAAGAGCAGCTCTGACGACAAAGATTTGTTACCAGACCTGGAAAGATGAAACACAAAAATAAATCAAAACCTCCAGCTAATTGTCTGGTCCCAGATCAATATATAAAATTCCCTCAAATTCCTCACTCAACACTCTTAGAATCTACTTCCTATCAGACAATGAGAGAAACAGACATGAGCTGCTCAAAAAGTTTTAGTATTATCTAATTCCCCCATTGTCTGCCATTGACATGTTTTTTTCTCCTACAGACAACTTGGCAGTCTCCTTAGATTACTCAACATGTCTGCTGCCACAAACCTTCTAAAGCCATCTTTGGAACTTCTCCTGAACATCACCACCACAAAGAACCAAACATGTTAGTTTCTTGGAGGCACAAGTGCTTGCTCTTCACTCTTCTCGCGTTCATCGTCCTCTCGGAGTCGTCGAGATTGCCTAAGGAGTACTGGGAACAGATGCTTCCCAAGAAGCTCCCAACCCCATCCTCATCTCCCTCTAAAGGTACGAATTCCGTGACAACGTCGACTCCGAAAGCGGTTAAAACTGATACCGGCCTGCCTTCATCAGATGGAAAGGTCTAGTACTGTTGCCACTTGCCATTGAAGAGCTCTAGTACTACTTGCTGTGCTAACTGTAGCCTATGTATCTCGACACTGCAATGATCCGAACCGAGCACATGGAGTTTTGTGGACCGATCTTCTGCAATTTAAATGTATCAGTCTGTTGTGCGCATGGACCGGATGGTCCGGATCATATACTCATGTAGATTTGTTCAACGGGGTCTGAAAGATGGGATTGAAGAATCGACGGGGGAAATTTTTCTGTATAACTAATTGGTCTGCTGATTTAGATTTGATAACTTAACCTTCATATGATGCGTTTATGAGGATAAATAACCTCTTACAGTTAAAAGTAAATATTTTTCCTACTTATGTAATATTTTCTGTATCATTTCAATGATAAAATTCACTCATGATATCTATAATTCGATATATATATTCTCAAAATTCGGTGAATTCCAAAACACTCTTCAAACAACCATAGCAATTTAATCATTCAAACTTGGGTCTTCATCCTCGCAACTTATGTTATGCTTCAACAGATCAACGAATATCATACAGTGTGCTTTGTAAAAGAGAATCTAATTACATAATCAACGAGCACCGTTAAGTTCAAATGTGATTTTGTTATTAATGCTATCGTACCTCATCAAACTGCTCGTTGCACCGTCGTCATAGGTGATGTTCATGTCACCGAGCAAGTATTCAGCTTCTTCTCCCATTAACTTACTTTCACTCCAAGGATGTTTAGGCATTGCTTGCAGTCCTGCTAATTCATGCGCAACTTCCTTCATTGTTGGCATTTCCTCTCCCTTTACTCTCACACATCTCCTAGTTAGAGCTGCAACTTCCTTAAGCTGCTCAACGTTTTCTTCACTAAGCACCCGAGGACCGACAACGTCGAGCAGGCGGTCTTCTTTCATCGAAGAAACAAAGTACATAGCCAGAACTCGCCTTTCTTCCGATCTTTGAAACAGACCGCCTTTTGTCCTATTAGTAACTCTATAAGAACAACCCCAAAGCTGTAAACATCGCTCTTTTCAGTCAAAAGGCTTGTGAGCATGTATTTGGGATCCAAGTAGCCAAATGTTCCTTGCACAATTGTAGTTATTTGTGCCTCGTCCGAGGGGATCAATCTTGAAGCCCCAAAATCAGAAACTTTTGTGATGTAATTGTCATCTAACGGTATGTTTGCCAACTTGATGTCTCGATGAATGATCGAAACCGAAGCGGCAGCGTGTAGATAAGAAAGGGCTTCTGCCATTTCGGTGGCGATTCTCAAACGAGCCTCCCACGGAAGAGAAGGGGCATCATTATCATCACCGTCATTATGCAAATGGTGAAAGAGGGTTCCATTTGTGATATACTCATAGACTAAAAGTGGAACCTGTGTCTCCAAACAACATCTTAGGAGCTTGACAACATTCCTGTGGTTGATCTGGTACAGCACCATTATTTCATTAATGAATTGTTCAACTTGGCTAGGATCGCCGATTATCGACCTTTTAATGGTAACGACTCGATTATCAGCTAATATCCCTTGTACACTGTCCCCCGCACTCCTTGTCCTAAAATTCTGCTTTCATGGTAATTGTTTGTGGCCTCCTCGAGCTCCTCCGCTGCAAATACTTTAACATCTTCACGATACCCTTGTCGCCTTGAAAGCTGTTCCCGCAACAAAATGCCACCATTTTGCTGAAAGTATTCTTCCTTTAGTTTCAAAATCTGTTTTTGCCTGAGCATCCAGTACAACAATACCATCCCCAACAAGAGACCAAGAAACCCAATGTTAGTTCCTGTGCTCAAACCAGAAAATAACAATTCCACTGATTTACTAAATATTTCATGAAAACATATCTAATCGTAGAAGTAATTCAATAATTAGGCATAAAAATCACTAACCTAGAGCAACATCAATAAGGGGAGATCTCTTGGACTGATCCTTGTTGAGTAATCTGCATCCCGTTCCATTTTTCGTACCATCGCCTTCGTAGCCCACCGGACATGAACAAGTTATATGCCCCGGGTAAGTTGGTACATCTTGCAGTTCCATTGCAAGGACTCATGGTTTCACACTCGTTTATATCTGAAAATTGTAGATTATTGTTAGCAATAGAAAGTAGAAATACAGTGAGCCATGGAATATATTTGTATATAGTTATTACCTTGACATCCATTGGAGAGATAAGGGTTCCCCTTGTAACCCTCTAAAACACTTGCAGAAATATCCAGAGTTATTCTCTGAATCAATCAACACAATCACTATTCTCCTTACATCCGAAATTCATGGCATCGATCTTCGCTTCATTGCAGCTCGTATTCCCGATTTTCCAATCGAGAGTGACCGGAAACTTCCTGTCTTGAAAATCGAAACCACGAATGTCTGAAGTAGAGAAGGTATAGTTATCATTCTCTGCAACAAACGCATAGCTGCAGGGGTTTTCGGGCAATACATCGACATGGTTACCATAGCTTTGGAGAGTTATATTATAGCTCATCACACCCTTTGGGATACTCGTCTGACAGCAGCCAATCCCGGTGCAAGACCCGTTCGAAACATCGGCGATGTTATTACACAGCGACAAACAACCGGTTGCATAACGTTGTCCGAGGAAACCTTCCACCCGAGCATAGGTGTCGCACCCGATTGCCGTGAACTTGTTCTTGTTACTGTTGATTGAAAATTCGGAAAATCGGAGCCATGGATAAGTCCATTTCCTGTATCCCGATGTATTGTAACAATCATAGCTTGCGTTACCGAGGATGCGCAGCCGGCCGTCGAGAGATATGTCGAGGACTTCGATGTTGCCGTTCGTTAAAAATGGTTTGTAGGGTGTGAAATCGGCGTTGCATGTGATGAAAAACTCTTCAGTGATGTTGCAATCACCGCCCGTGCCGAACGGGTACGGATGACAACATTGCCGTTGCGGCTCCGGCAGCCAGGTTTTGCCATTGCTGGTGTTGAAGCATTTGCCGTCGATATAACAATAAGCAAGATCATCACCTGCAGAAGCACTACTAATCTGATCAAACTCATCGCCGTTTTTCCTAGATTATACGATGGGATCGATGGATGCTTTAATATACTCTTCCTTGGCCGCCACACATCGGTGGATCCTTTTGAATTTTGGTTGTTGAACTTGGCGGGAATTACTTTGTTTCCTACTTTTAAAAAATTAAAAATTCTAAACTAAATGCGTTTAAACCTAATTAATTTCAAGGAAAATAATTATTTTTTTATAACTTTGAAATTTAAATAATGTATGTAAATTATTAAGTTTATTATCATCTAATTACTTTGTCTCGGTTAAATTATTCATTGTTGATTTTATATATAATTTAAAAAAAATGTTTTTAAGATATATGATGTAAAATAATGCAAATGACAATTTAATCTTTAAAAAATTAGATTTAATTTTTGTGGGAAACTAAGAAAAATAGTATCAATTAAGTTGGTCCAAGTAATAAACAACTTAACATCATTTAAGTATGTCTCAAATTCAAGGTGTTGTGTATGCAAAAAAAAAATTATTGAGAGATTTACCTATCAAAACTAGGTATGCGACGTGAGTCAATTAAGATTAATTAAAACAAAACTTTAAAATTTCAGACAATTAAAAAATAATAGAAAAATAAAATATAAATTTTATTTGGAGGTTTAACTCTTAAGTCTTACCCTTGCCGCCGAGTGGTGTCCTTCCCCTCTACCAGGGATGGACCGAGGGGGTGCTGGGGGGCAACCGCACCCCTTAAAATTTTGAAAATCATATATGATTTAGAAAAATTTTAGAATTTTTCTATGTATTTTCTATTAAAAATGTATTTTCGCCCCCCCTAAACTTCTATAAGTTCGCCCCCCCTAGAAATTTATAGGTTCGCCCCCGTAACCTAAAGTCCTGGGTCCGTCCCTGCCCTCTACATGAGGACGTTTTGCACTATTTTTACTGTAAATTCTTTTTATAAAAAAGTTAAAATTTTTCAAAGTTAAAATTTTTGTAAAAATTTATAAAAATAGAAAGAGATAAATTTAGTAGGATAAAGTAAGTACTAATTTGCATGCGACAAGATTCTTGTTCTCTTGAATTAACAACAATATTCGAGAATATTTGACTTAAATTAGTAGAGTCATATGTGTGAACTATTTCGATCAAATCATTTATTCTCTTGATAAAATGTACTAATTTATTCTTTAATTAAACGATCCGACAATTACAAACCAAAACCATTTACTAACTGCAAATTACTTCAAGTATCGAATAAGAGAGTATTTAAACGAAACCATAATAATCTTTTGAGACGAATTTATCAACTCCTAATGTAGAGAACAAACAAATACCACGGTGAAAAAATATTTAAAAACGAAATCGAATTTTATAATTCATACCAGACTATCCGAGCATAGATCTACTTTAAGCTACATCCAAAATTAGAAAGACATAATGTAGAAGAAAACAGATGAAATAAAATTAAAATTAAAAAGAAAAGTTCGTTGAAACAAAAGACTAAAGAGATTTAGAGAAAATTGATAATTTAATAGTTCAAATGTTAATGACGGTATACAAATATGTAATACAATTAGTAAATAGATAATTTAATAATTCAACAATTGTTGTGAATAAATAAAGAAGAACAAGAAGAACAAAGAGATGAGAGAAAGAGAGATATTTATATTATTCTCAAAAATAAAATTGTGTACAATACCTTCAATTAATCTATTTATAGGCATAAGAAGTACATAATACATTAAACTCTAATTAATAGAGATAATATTCCTAATAATAAATAAATCAAACTCCTTAGATAAAGTTCTAATCATGATAGACATCCACATAAATAAATATTCATAACACTCCCCCTTGGATGTCTATGAAGATAATGTACCTCGTTAAAACCTTACTAAGATAAAAACACAGTGGGAAAAAAATTCATTAGTGAAGGAAAAGGAGTACACACATCTTTAATACGCATAACATGTTGTCTCGTTAAAAACCTTACTAGGAAAACTTATTGGGACAAAACCTCGGTTAAGGGAAAAAGAGTGCAACGCGTATTTACTCCCCCTCATAAAAATATCACATAAGATCTTTGAATCTTCATAATTCAATCTTGAATATAATCTTCAAATGTTGAAATAGAGTATGCACTAGTGGATAAATCTTTCAAATTATTGCTTAAAATGATCCATCAAATATTATTCTTCTACAGATCATGAGGGACGAAACTTTAAAGAGATATATTTTGTTTTATCACATTTGATGTATCCACCTTGAGATATAAATTCTGCATTATCTCTACATAAGATAGCTTGCATCTTATCTTGTGAAAGCAATTCACATATCTTCTGAATATGTTTAGCCAAACACATATTTCGGCTTTGCCTCATGTATAGCTTGCATTATCTCAATGAATCGCCAACATACAGAATAGAAACAAAGACAAATCCAGAGCTAAACCTATTAATAAAATGCTCCGGAAATTAAATTATTCTTATAGCCTTCCGCTAATAAGTATTCAATGGGACGATTATACCAAATGTGCCCAAAATGTTTTAATCCATAAAATATATATTCAATATAATTGAATAATGTTCTCGAGAACTTGAATTAACTACTTATGGCAGTCTAAATCCTTCTACAAGTTTCATGTAAATGTTGTTATCAAGAGGCTTATACAAATAAGATGTAACAACATCCATTAGACAAAAACTGAGTTATTTCATTTATTGTCAGACTATCTAAAAGTAACTACATCTATCACCGAGAAATATATTTTTCTCATAATCGATTTTCATGTCTTTGTGAGAATCTTTGTGCAACCAAATAAACTTATATCTTATGATTTCTCCTTTTGATTTCTCTTTCTCACAAAGGCTCATTAATATCCACAGCTTTACACATTTCAATATACGGGCTATAGGCCCAAATACTTCTCTTTTCTAAAGAGATATTAATTTCGCCTCAATTGCCTCTTTCCATATTGGCCAATCATTTCTTTGTTTACATTGTCCAATTGACAATGATTCATGATCCACATCATCAAAAAAATCTCTAGTGCTATATTGCATGCAAATGTATTATCGACGTCGATTTGATTTCAGTTCCATTTATTACCAGACATGACATAATCTATTGAGATCTCTTTATTATCAGGTACCTGAGTCATGTTAATGCCTCTATTGGAGACCTTTTAATCTCTTCTTGAGATTTTCATAATTCATTGATTCCTCGATCAGACCATCATAACTATAGCTCCCTTCCTTTTTTCAAGGATTTTTATCTCTGAAACCTACTTGTCTACCACGCTACAGGCGTAAGTTAGACTCATTAGCAACTAAAATTTGTCCTTTCGGGACATCAAATTTAAACGGAGCATTCATATCTGGTATATGTGACTTAGTCACTCTATTAGGGTCAGCAAAATCATCTGACAATTGATTTGTTAAATGAATTATCCTTTGAACTTATAGTTCACATTGTTGAGTACTTGGATCAAACTAAGATAATGATGATTCATTCCAATTTATTTCTTTTCCTAGCTATTTTATTTTCTCCCCTAACGTTGGGAAAACTAACACATTAAAATGATAGTCAGTAAATCGAGTTGTAAATAAATTCCCTAAGAGAAGCTCAAGATATTTAATTATCAAGGGAAATTTGAATCTGACATATATTCCCAACCTCCTTTAAGAACTCATCTTTGTGCGTTGTGGTGGAGCAATCAGAACATATACCGCACACTAAAAAAATCTAAGATGAGAAATATTTGGTTCCTGACCAAAAACCATTTATAATGGGGATAACTTATTATAATTTGTTGGCTTGATGCGAATTAGTGATAATACATATAAAATGACATGTCATCAGCATTATCAAGACCAATTGTCTTTATAAGGTAATCTGAAAATGTGCTCATAGTTTTATCAACTGAGCAAGTAGCCTCGCAAATACCAAGTTGCGGATTAGTAACAAGGATACATATGACCATCTAGTCGATGCATCAATTAAAATCGTAAAATATCTAGATGGACTGTAAGAAAGGTGTATGGGCCCACATATATCACCTTTGTATCCGTTCCAGAAAAAAATTAATAGATTCGCAATCTATCATAGCTGATGATGATTGAATAATCGGTTTGCTTTGATAGCATGTATCACATGAAAACATTACTTTGAAGAAAATTTCAACTCTTCAATAAATTACCACATGAAAGTGTCAATAAATTTTCGCATCATAATTGAACCGGGATGGTCTAACCGCTCATTGCCAAATAATAAAGTTATCAGTAAACTTCTGATTCACAATAGCATGAGCTTCAATTTGTACTAATTCTATTGTAGTACACTATGGATGACAGTGCATATAATTTTTTCAAGTTTTTATTATTGCATTGATTTATACTCATAATATTGAGATAGTCAACATCCCATTGATTAATGGTCTCAATATGATATCCATTACTGTGAATATCTTTAAAATTAAATAAGTCTCTTTATGACTTTGACGAGTATAACGCACTGTGAATATGGAATAAAGTTTTCATTTGAAAATAACGTATTTGCTCAACCAGAGCCTTTTGTGATATTAGTACTTCCGGATATAGTACTCACATTATTCCCTTGCATTTTAATCGAGAAATGCATAATTATGCACCTTTCAAAATGTGCTTTGTTTCATTTACTTCGGGTAATGAAAATATGTACTTTGTATCATTCACTTCGAGGAATGAAAAATATAAAATATAGCACATCATATCAAGTCGATTATCTATCAGAGATAAACTTTCAAGTGCTCTTCCGAAGCATTGATATTTTAGTACTTTGAGAAATATTACTCATATTTCCCCTTGCATTTAAATGGGAAAAAATATTTCTTATGCTTAAGTACAATATGAGTACTTGCATTATCTGCTAAGCATAAATAGCCACAATTCTAGGCATAAATAGCCACAATTCATTGTATATTTTATTCCGAAAGTAATCATATTATTCAAATAATAAATTAATATAAAGCATAAATAAATAATATGTGAAATAAATAAACATAAAGCAAACTAACATAAATAAGTAATAGATAAAACGAATTAACATAAATAAAATAAAATAAAATAAAAATCAATTATTCCTTTTAGAGGTTATAAGGGAAATAAAATAAATGGTAAATTATTCCCTTCAAGGGTTATGAGAAAATTAACAATATCCAATTAAATTGGACCAATAATGTCATACTTATTTTCGTCATAAACAAATTTTGTTTATATTTTATTTCATTTATCATTCATGATTATGGATAAAGTCCATAATACTTTGGCGTTTGACAATTACGAAACCAATGGTTTATAACATCACATTGATAAAAGGATTTCACTTCTTTAGAATGATCTTTATCACTCTTGTCATCCTTATAACTTCGCTACCAGCGGGTAGAAGTATTCTTAAAACGACTATATTTTTTCATGTGTATATTCATATCCTCGACCACGACCACAACTTTTAATGTGGTTTTTTATTCCTTCCATAATATAATCTCACATTCACTTCAGGGAATGGAGTAGAGCCAGTGGGCCTTTGAAACCTTTTTCACATATTCTTATCACAGAGAACAAATATTTAATCCTTGTACGTGACATTGTTAAACATGTCCACAAGGTCCTTTAAAAACCTCCTTTGAGACCAGTAGCCTCGCAGAACGGGATGTCCAGCCAATATACTTGGATTATATCGAAATTATGTCTCTAATTGAATAATGATTTACCATGTTTGCATTCACTTCAGGGAATGAAACAGTTCCAATAATCGCATGGAATAAACATCATGCTTGCATTCACTTCAGGGAATGCCCCATTATTGATAATCGCATGGAATAAACATCATACTTGCATTCACTTCAGGGAATGCCCCATCATTGATAATCGCATGGAATAAACATCATGCTTTGCATTCACTTCAGGGAATGCCTCTCATAAAACTTTTTGGATCAAGACGAATTTTCGTAACTTGAAATTGGGAGAAGTCTATGGTCGAGTTTTTCGACGAAGAAGAAATATTACTTTCGAGTAAATATAGACTTTATAATAATCTTCTTGTAAATTCAAAATCATCATGATTTATCGCACTTTAAAATAATAATATAAAGAATAAAAATAAATTAAAATTTACCGATATTGATTTTTCTCTCGTGGACAATGGAGACATAGCATATGACCGAGATAGCGTCTCATAGTCCCTTTATATCACATCTCTTTCCAAGTCATTTAAGCATATCATGTAAAACTCAAAACACGGTTAAAAATAGTAACTTTTACCAAATAAAATAACATAAATAATAATATGAAAGATATCAAATATAATAATATAAGTAAAAGTATGAATAAGCATACCGCTAATTAACCCTTTTAGGAACAAGAGAAAACACACGTAATTTACACCAAACGCAACATCTTCGTCTCTTTCGATCCGTCTTTTAGTTTGTGAGAAGCCACAAATTTGTCTCTTTCCAGTGTTCGCATAAAATCAAACATACTTCCAAACTTTTCAAAAAAAAAGTTAAAATATAAAGAAAAAGACAATCGGTAATTTAAAAAAAAATGAAGAGAGAAAAAAAAACTTATCTTTGATTTATCCTAGAATCCAATTCTTTCCAATAACTTCTTTTGGATTCAAACAATGAAGACCTCAGTTGATTAGAGCATCGTGCTGATAACGTGTTGTGAATAAATAAAGAAGAACAAGAAGAACAAAGAGATGAGAGAAAGAGAGAGATTTGTATTATTCTCAAAAATAAAATTGTGTACAATGCCTTCAATGAATCATCTATTTATAGGCATAAGAAATACATAATACATTAAATTCTAATTAATAGAGATAATATTCCTAATAATAAATAAATCAAACTCCTTAGATAAAGAATTAAAAAAAGCTTCAAATAGGCTACAATTCTCAACTACCTATGATATTGTTAGCTTTTTTTTTCGTTTTATTTTTTTGAATTACCGGTTTTTTCCACGTTTTAGGTAGGTGGCTGTATATTTTTTTTATAGGAAGGCAGTTTCTGTATTTGACTTTCTTTGATTGTCATAATAAATATTTATCCGAGCAAAAATATATAATACAGTTTTTATGACTTTGGAGATTAAATAAAAATGTCGTTGGATATACCATATGCGCATTGGATTGACTTTCTTGATTATTCCTAGTTGTTTGTATTTATTTTCACTCTCATAAGATGACAAGATATTAAAAAGTTATATATGTATATATATATATATATTTGAATTATTAGAAATTGTAAAAGCTCTATAGATTATTAAAATGCGAAAGAATTATAGTAACTGACATAAAGAAAAAAATAATTGAGGTTAGTTTAATATGTTTGTTATTTTTGTCAATTAATTTTATTTAATAAAAATAAATTAAAAATTTAATAATAATAATAATAATAATTAAATTTAACTCGATTAACATGTTGTTAATATAAAATACTTATATTATTGTAGATCACCTAAGTGAGCAACCTCTTTGAACGGCAGTTTTAGGCTGTTTTGAGAATAGTGACACGAGATTTGTATCAAGTGTTTTTTTGGAGTTTGGCATGGGCTCTTTCTCGCTTGCCTTTGTTTGGGGTGCATGGTCCCTTATAGAGGGCTGGATGAGGTGAGGACACATGTCAATTGAGAAGGACAAGTGTCATGATGAGTTGTCGTGGCTCGAGTGTTGATGTAGAGCACGTGCATTGTCACATGGTCTGGGATAGCATTCTGTTACAGATGATCCAAGCTTTAGCTTAGCTGGTTTTTTTGTTATTTTTAGTTACCGTGCAGATTAGGTTAGTTAGGATATTAGTTACCCTACAGTTTACTCTTTGACTCTCCTATATATTTGTAATCCTTCCTTGTAAAAATGATCATCTTTCGTTAAATAGAAATTTAATTTTTCATATCTTAACATGGTATCAGTTGCTATTTTCCAAGCTTGTGATTGATTTCATCGAATTCTTGCTTTTTTTCTTTGTTTCTTCTTGTTCTTTCTTTTCTCCATGGTCGATCTTCTTAATGATCAGTTTTAAAATGGTTCCAATCCCTATTACTTGCATTAATCAGATAACCCTGGTATGGTATTGGTTACTCAGCCATTTGGGAGCGACAATTACAACAGTTGGAAAAGGTCCATGCATGTTAATAGCACTCTCAGCCAAGAATAAGCTTGGTTTTGTTGATGGTTCTATACATGCCCATGTTGTTACGAATACTGATCTTCTCAAAGCGTGGACGCGTGCAAACAACCTTGTTAATTTATGGCTTCTCAATTCTGTTTCAAAGGAGATTGTTGCGAGTTTGCTGTATCATTTCACTGCAGCTGAGATATGAAATGATCTTGAGGATCGATTCTAGCAAAATAATGGCCCAAGAATCTTTCAATTAAGGAAGAAACTCTCTGAGCTTGTGCAAGGGAATATGTCTGTAATTACTACACGCAGTTAATGATCATCTGGGATGAAATTGTTTCTGTTAAACTGATTTGTACTTGTTTGAGATGCAATTGTGATGGTGTCAATGTAACGCCCCGATTTAGGGCCGGGAGTTTATCGGTTTTGATCTAGGATTAGTCTGTGTTAAAATTTGATTTAAAATGATGATTTTGTAAAAGTTGTCGTTACTTACACAAATGCCATTAATGAATTTGTAGATAGGAATTTGAGTAAAAAGACTAAAGAAAATCAGTTTGAAAAAAAAGGTGTCATCTTCTCCAAAAGAAAAACCCCTTTTCTCCAAAACCTCTCTTAAACCCTAAAACCACTATTCCATTGCCCAATCCCTCTTTCAAGCAAGTTTTCCAAGGTAAGCATTCCATTGTTTTAATTTTTCTTCCCTTAAGCTGTCACTAGTTAGATTTTTCTTAAAAATCCATTATTGTGGGGTTATTTCAAAATGTTTTGAGTTTGAAAAATGGTAAAATGGAGGGATTTTTGTGTGGGTATTCTAATGTAATGTTTAAGGGTGTTTTTAAGCATGCTTGGGTGTCTTAAAAATGTTAAAAAGATGGCAAATGGTGAAAACCCCGAAATGGGTATAAAAATGAGATTTTTAGGTTAAAAAGGTTGAGTTTTTGGTTGAAAACGTGGCTGATGGTTCCTTTGATGTTGAGGGATGTTCCTAGATGTTTTTGGATGTGTTTTGGTGGTTGAAATGGCTGGTTTCAGTGTGGGGTTTGTCTAGAACGAAAAATGGTGAAATTTGGATGAAATTTGGGTTTGAAACAGTGTGTTTTGGTTGCAATGAGTAGATTTCCGGGTTGTTGCTGGTTTACAAGTATTTTAGCACCCTAATAGTTGTTTTGGGTTGTCTTGAAGCATAATATATTGATTCGGGTACTTCGGGTGCGATATCGGGTGCTACAGAGGCGTAAGAACGGTGTTTTGGCTTTCGTTTGGGCTCTATCGGTGAGTGGAAACTGTTTTGAGACTTTAAATGCGTTCAATGAAGGTTTTGGGGTTTGGGTGGAGTCTTAGAGACTAACCTAGACCCGAGTATAAGTTTATCTACTCTCGCTTGTTTGGTTGATTATGGGCGTTCTCGATTATGTGTGTTGTGGTATGTTTTGGATTGTTTTTATTCTCCGTTTTAATGTTGTTGTGTAGTAGTTGTTGATGTCAAGCCCCACGTGATGGTTGATCGTTGTATACGGTGATGTGTAGTCCCATCGGAAAACTACTAGTTGTTATGAACGGTGATGTGTAGTCCCACCGGGTTTTGGTTATGCATGTGCATACCATATGTTAGAGTTAGCTCACATTAGCCACGTCATTCTGCATAGCTGGCACAAATTTGTTATTCTGTTTAAGTTGGTTTTAGGTTGTTATTTCTAGCTGATAGGTTCTTGGGTCCTTGTATAAATTGGGGGGGTCTTAGCCCTTTAGTTGATATGGGCTTGTATCACATTTTTCAGAGTGATTTTAATAAAAGTAGTCAGATTTTTCAAAATTAGGGCTCTCGATCTTTCCCCCTTTCTCCTCCGTTCATCGTAACAGAGCTCGACATTGCTCATAGGAGTTTGTCCTCTTCACCGGAGTCCGGTTAACATGGAATCAGAGCCACAGCGGTCACCTTCGACGGAGTTCCACTGAGTTTTCTGCTTGTCTTCAACATCAACATTCACAGTTTTCAAATCTTTTCGTTCGTGTTTTTCTTTTCTGCGTTTTACGGCGGTCAGCTCCGATGAAGTTCCACTGAGGTTTATTCAACACTCGAGGTTCTTTTTCTTTCTGTTTCACTTCGATTTTTTCTCTCTAATCTCGTCTGATCAGAAGCCATGGTGAATATGGTTGAGGTTTTTGGTGATGCCTCCGGCGGCACCTACGAAGACGATTCGACTTCACAAATGTTTTGTAACAAACGTATTAGCGTTTTCTTGGATGACACGAACTATTTACTCTGGAAGCAACAGGTTCTCCTCACGATTCGAGGTCTCGGCTTAGAGGAGTTCATCGATTTAGATACTCCAAAGCCAGTGAAGATCGTTGAACGTGCAAATGGAGAACGAATTGTCAATCCAGTTTATACCAGGTTTGTGAAGCAAGATAATTCCCTAGCATCGTGGCTGTTATCGACTGTCAGCTCTATTGTGCTTCCTCAATTAGTTGGAGCCGAAACCACAGCTGAAATCTAGAATGTCATTGCTGGACTCTATTCAAAAATGTCTACAACTAAAATCATGCACTTTCATTGTCAGTTACGATCAATGAAGAAAGGTACGCTCAGGATGCGTGAGTACACAGTGAAGATAAATGAGATATGTGATTTGCTAGCCTTGTCGGGTAACAAGGTTTCTGATGTGAAGCATGTGGCAACAATTTTGAATGGATTACCGTCAAAATATGCTCCCTTCGTTGCTGTTATCACTGCGAGCCAAGTCCCTTATACACTAGATGGTGTGATCTCGGTTCTCGTCGATGCTGAATCACAACTGCTTGCTGAGTCTGTTGAAATGTCGACCGGTATAAACTTTACTCAAGTGCAAAAAGAGGATTATCAAGGGAGACTAGTGTATTCTCAGCCAAAAGATGATTACCAAGGGAGACAAGTGTATTCTCAATCGTATGGCAATCAAGACCGTGGCAGAGGTTCGCGTACTGGTCCGTTCCGTGGTGGAAGGTTTCGTGGACGCTCATCGGGATGGCCACAGTGCCAAATTTGTGGAAAAATAGGACATATGGCCGATGCTTGTTGGCATCGTTTTGATGAGAGTTACAGAGGAGTCACACACTCACATTAGTCTCACCACACGGCTGAGCCATATGCCAATGCGTGCCAATGTCAGGGAGATTCTTTTGATAATTCCTACGAGCCTTTTGACGATGGTGCTGCAGTGAAAACATCTTATATGCTTGTATATGGATTTAATTATCCAGTTAAGAACTTTTTGAATAAGGTATGATCTTGGAGTTTGTGTATTTGAAGGTGTTCAAAGTTCCTTGTATCCGAGATGTTGAGGGACGTCAAATTTGGGTTCGAGTGCGATCGAATGAAGTATTATGAACCGATTGGTGTAGCTCGGAGTTGAGGTAATACATTACTACATCTTATATGCTTTATGATACATAGCGGTATCCGGTAAACGCATGCATGATTGTGTGTAAGCGTATGATTAATTCTGTTAATGCCTAATCGAATACGGAAAAGGGTAGTAAACTAGTTGAGACTAGTGCTCGGTTAGAAAGACGAGTGACTTAAAAGAACTTTTGGGGTCTAAGGATGATTGATAAGATTGTGATGCTCTAAATTGGATTTTTCTTGTTAATGATTTAAATTTCCGAAATGCTAAGTTAAGAGATGATGAAAATACTCCTAAGAGTAATGCGATATGAGATTTTTCTCTTTATCTGATAAACAGCCGATTCATCGGAAAATCTTGTTATACTTAGAATGACCTAGTAATAAGATTTGCATATCCAGGAATGTAAACACTTAAGCTATTCCTGAATTCTGAATAATCTTCAAAGACAAATTTACAAGAATTTTTCGCATGTCTAGAGCTACCAATGGTGTAATTATCGGATTGACTAAAGCGTCTGAAATGACAAAGAGGATTGAAAATATTAATAAGGCGGAACTAATCGAAACAACGTGATGAAAAAAAAGGATTGAATTACCCTTGGGCATTAGATGCCAAAATTAACTGAAATGATGAATATACCCTCGAGATCGGAAAAGAATGAATAGATGGAATGGCCGAAAGACTCAGAATTTTTGGAACACCTTCGGATATGAAGCATCTGAAATACCCGCGAATGCTGAAAATGACTGAAGGTACTTCTAAGACTGGAATAAGGAATACCAATAAAGCTAGACAATATAATGACTCTAAAGTGGTAATTCATGGCCTGTGTTTGTTGGTCGTTTCTGATACTATCGTAATTTTGGAAAGATACCATGTGACGACATGTTCGGGTTATTTAGAGAAAGTACTCAGTTATTGGTAAGAGCGACATGTTTCCTCAAAAAGATAAATTCGATGCTATGGAACGAGTTCGTGTGTTATATGCATGTTCAGGAATTTGGAAAATTACCGCTTGGATACATGTTTGATCTCTCGTTGTAAGTTCAGTGGATGTAAGGTAAAGACGATCTGCTATGTTGTTACGCTGTAATCAATTCTGGAAATGAATGCTTAAGATGTACTTATCCGATTATATTTCAAACTCTGTGTTAATGGTTTCAATTAGTTCAGAGGGACTCGAACACTTGATGAGCAGCTAGAATTCCTGAATTCGGTACATCGTCGTTTATACCTTGTTGGTTCAGTTTACCAAATCACCCCCTAAAGGTCAGTATGACCAACAATACCCTCGTAAGCTTTAGCGGTCGAATCACTCTCGATATATCTGAAATCCCAATGTTTCTAATGCATAAACTTCCGATGTTGATTCGATTCGTCTTATCGAAATCCCCTATTCGTAGGGACCTTGTTCTGAAATCAGTCCATTTGTCAAATGTCATCTTTCTAATATCTATAAGTACCTCTAAGAAATAAATTGGGCTACAAAGCGCGTACCATGTATCTGCAAATACTTTCTGTTCTAAACTAAGACCATATGCTTAAAATTTAAAAGTAAGATACTGTAATTTGAAAGGAAAGCAATTCTCTGATTTTTAACCTCTAAAATGAAAAGTATATCTGATATATGACATCGATTATGAAATAATAATAATGATAATAAAATAAATTTGACATCTGTCTTCTGGTATAAAAATAGATTTGATATCTATTTTCTATAATATTGTCTTCTGAATATAAACTAAAATCATTTGGGGTATATTATCTGGGATATGAATGATGATCTGTAGGCTCAGCGCTGGTAAGTCCTTCTGGACCTAAGCTCCTACGCCCAATGGGCCTAGGGTAAGCCTTTCTGTTAAGCTCCTACGCCCACGGGCCTAGGGTGAGTCTTTCTAGACCTAAGGCATCCCCTTAGGTAGGCTCCTATGCCTCAAGCCTAGGGTAAGACCTTCTGTATGCAGTTCAAGGGGAAATGCATTTTGGAGTTCGGTTGGAGCGTAGTTAAGTAAATTAATAAAACTTTTTGACTTCTTTGAAACTTACCTTATTAAATTAATGTGTCAAAGTGAACTTTCAGTAAACTTACAATTCACGCCTAATGAACCACTCTGAACTCCTTGATTCAACTTCTGAAATCTGAATCTCTTTGAATCTCCGGCTTTAGACTCATCTCCTAAGATTCGGGTGATCGAATAAAGAGCAACTCTGTTACCTTTTGACATGATGATCACAAAATATTGAATCGTAATTTGGGCATAGTTGTCCAGTTCTTCACGAAGTGTTAAGTTTATCATATACCTGCTTGTGTTTTTTTAGCATATGTTGGTAGTTTGTATTATTGAACTTTTCGAAGCTCACACTATTTTTACCATCACAGGTTAAAGGATCGACCAAGTTGCAACTACCAACGTTAGTACGGGAGTTTCTTCGGCTTTCTCGGAGTATGGTATCTGTGTAATTAGGGGGCATGTATGTCACGTCTTGTGTTATATATATATATGAGTCTGAAATCTGTTTTCGTAACTTGTAACACGATTTTGTTTTATTGTCTGAAAGATTTATGAAGTTGTATTTTAATTTAAAATTTGATTTATGATTCTAATAGTTTAACAAATTGTTTTATTTAAAATTTTTAACGGGGGACGCTCCGGTGGCCCTAATGTAACTTCCTAGGATCTGTGGTAACGCATAGGCGGGTCTAGGGGGTTACAAAATAAGTGAACGATGCTTACCAAGAAATATATTATTACTAAAAACGTAATCTTATCGAAACTGTGCTCTCGCAAATCATTTACAAAATCTACCGTCGTTCCATATAATTCCTACAAAGAAAAATTTCGAAGCATCCCTATTAACTCTGGAGAACTCGACGCTTAACTCTTAACTGGCTAACTGGGGCAAGTCAAACACTTGTCAACGAACTCGGACACACATCTCGCTACTATCCCCCAATACACACGACGAGAGTTTGGTACAAGTGTCGCTCCCGAAAAACGCAGTGTACTGACCATTGTACTACACTGAAAAAATCTCCTACATCGATACATCATTCTTTAAAGCACACTCAAAAAGATCTCGAGGTCCATCGAAAACCATCGAACTTACATTTAATCATAACATTGTACTCATTTAATTACAATTAGGTATTATTTCTCACGACTTCTGAGCTAATCAATCTTCAACTCGACACTTAAAGTGGATATTGCTTTCCTGCTTCATTCAATAAGTTTCGTATCAAGTGAGAATTCATGTGTGCCAAAGTCTGATTCATCTCCAACTCTACTTCTTTGTCAACTCAACACAAGAGGGATGCCACTTTAATGCTCCAGCTCTCCTCCGTCTCAATAACTTTCTATACCTACACCACTAAAACGCACTACCTTTTAATTAACCGCATCAAAATTTAAAAAATTAAATGCAAACACCATAACTCCCTAACTATACACAAACTACATGCAAACTACTCTTAAATGAAATTACATGAGCCTAAACAGATGCAAAAGCTAAGTAAAAGGTACACAAAATAAGTTATTTACACAATCATCGAGAACATGTTATCCATACTCATATCACATACGTTAATCACCTACAACGATGAAGATTCTCTGCCGCAAATTTCCATAATGTATTCGAGGGCTTCGGAATGACTACTACACACAACCAGAGGCGGAACATAGCATGGAAAAGGGGGTACGGTCCCCGCCACCTTTTTTTTACATTAGTAATGGAATAGATTTTTTTAGAAAAAAAAGGTAAAATTAGTTAGGCTTAATACACTTTCCTCCCTAAACTTTACCCGTTTTCCCAACTTGTCCCTTAAAGTTCATTTTGATCATTTTCCCCCTAATATTTTCGACGTTACTCATATTGCCCCTACCGTTAAAAAATCTGTCTTAACCAATCAGAACGCGCCATGTCATTTTTTTATTTTTAAATTTTAAATTAAAACAATATATTAAAATATTTTTTATTTTAATTATATTTTTTAAAAGACTCAAAATGCCCCATATTCTCCCCCCATTATCTCCATCATCTTCCTTAATTAACTGTAATTGAAAATTACCCAAAAACAAAATCTATGAGCAAATCCCATCCTCATTAAGAAAATTTTACGAACTAAATAAAATACAAAAAGTGCAAAAAAACACAAATGTAAACATAAATACTAATCTATCAGTAAAGCCCAAAGATTCAAAGGTATTTTAAAAGCTATTCATTTCTAAGAGGTGGTTTGGGAATTGGGGAAAACTTGCTTTAGTTTCAAGACGATGTAATTCAGTTTCTTATTCATATAATTGCTCATTCAAAATGCTTTTCCTGCAGGATGCATCAGACAATAAGGAACATCAGGAAACTAAAAGAACTAAAGCAGTTGAGAAGGTGTTGGTGGATACCTCAAACTTGGCCGATCTTTTCGGAAAACCAAATTTATTCAATGCAAATTTGTGGGCGATGATCAACTGCAAGAGAAAGAGAGAGTGCCAACCATAGAAAATGATTGCTAAAATTTTATGAAAAGTTTAAACCAAAGAAAACAAGCAGCAATGGATGTTCTCAGAGTTTCTTCCGCCATTGTTCATGCACCATACATTCCAACAACCACAACTCAGTCTCACAAGCCCATTTTTCACAAATTTTCATTAAAATATGAGTTTAATTCATCTTTCAATCCTCTTCATAAAAACCCATCAAAATTTAAGTTGTTCACGACCTTATCATCGGCCCCAATGACGAAATCCGTCGAGCCACCTCTGTCGGAAGTCGAGGTCGACAGTAGGGAAGAGAGACTCGATTGGTGACTACAAAATTACAGTGTGTTTACCATGGCTGGTGCTTTGGTGATAATGGTGACTGCAAAATTATTCCTCAAGCTCTCCCAAATGTGTGTTGATCTATGATTTGGAAAAAAATAGGGTTTGGGGAAGAGGACGAGGATAGGGATGAGGGTAGATATGGTCAAATAAAGATGGGGTATTTTAAGTGTTTTAGAAAATTAATTAAATTAATAAATATTTTAATAAATTTATTTTATTTTAAATTTTAAAAATAAATAAAGAAAATGACGTGACGCGTTCTGATTGGTCAAAAAATGATTTTAACGGTAGATGACAATATGAGTAACGACGAAAAATGTTAAGGGGCAAAAGTGGTCAAAATGAACTTTAAGGGGCAAGTTGGGAAAACATGTGTAGTTTATGGAGAATAAAATGTATTAAGCCAATTAGTTATATAATCCTTCAAAGTTTGTAAAATCTTATTACGACCCCTCAAAATTTTTAATTTTATTTTGATCCCCTCTTTATAAATTTCTAGTTTCGCTCCAACACACAACGAAAATACCATTCATGTGGCCGGAGGAGGACACATCCTCAACTCCAGCATCATTCAACAACTTTAAAATTCTCATGAAATATTCAGAAAATACGACTGTCTCATAACACTCCTCAGTCCATTCCGTAGCCCACCTTGAATTTTACTCGCAGGAAACATTTAGGTTTAGTTTGCGGTTGATTTTAAAAAGTGCGGTGAAAAAAGTGATTTTCAAACTAGCTGTTGAAAAATAGTTTTGAAAAGCTGGTTAGTATTTGTCATTGATGTCAAAAAGTGATTTTGAGGAGATAAAATGTCTATTTTAGACATGATATTGAAAAATAAAAATAAACTTTGGCGATGTTTAAATAGTTAGTGTTATGATATATGAAATAAGTCAATTTTAATTATAATAAAAATTTTAATTTTTTATAAAATTTAATTTGAAAATATAAACTACATTCTAAATTATATACGGACATATCACTTACAAATTAATAATAAATTGAAAATAAAATAATTTTATTCTCAATATAGATATTATAAAATATATATTATTTTACAATTATATATCCATAATGTACAATAAATTATAATTAAATAATAAGGGTAAAAAAATAATTTTATTTTCAAACTAGCTTTTCCACTCAAGAAACTATAAAATTTAACCTTTTAGTTTGGGTGGAAAAACTAATTTTAAAAACAACCAAAAACACTAAAAAAAAAGAGAAATCACTTAAAAAAAACCTGTTTGGATTGCCAAACGCAAATTTACTATTGCAGACTTAGTCTAATGCGTCCCCATCATTGTCACATGTCAAACTACGGAACTGGCTGCAGTCCTATAGATGAACAAGGCTTTCCTTTTGTTATCATTGGTCTAGGTGAAAACATTTGTTTATATCACAAATTTTTTCTAATTTCCTCTTCGGACAAAGAACCTATTAATCCTGTTTCACTTATATCAGGTGTCAGCATAGGCCTTTTAGTGGTCGTATTGAGCATTTCCTTGACATATTTAGAGACTTTGGAAAAGAAAACTCATCAGACACAAAATTTCTTCCGACAAAATGGTGGAATTATCTTACAACAAGAAATTTCAAAGCTTAAAGGTCCTGTTTCAGCCAAGATTTTCACTTCAGAAGAGCTAAATAAGACAACAAACAACTTCCGTAAAACTCGAATTCTCGGCAAAGGAGGCCAAGGGACTGTTTATAAAGGAATACTGCAAGACAACAGAGTCGTCGCCATTAAAAAATCGATGATTGCTTGCAGACCGCAGACAAGTTGAACAGTTCTTTCTCGGGTTAACCATAGATAGTGGTTAAGCTCTTAGGATGTTGTTTAGAGACCGAAGTCCCTTTGTTGGTTTACGAATTTATATCCAATGGTACCCTTTACCAGCGCCTGCATTGTCCGGGCCATGGATCTTTGTCTTGGGAATGCCGGGTGAGGATCGCAGCCGAAATTGCCGGAGCGCTCTCGTTTCTGCACTCGGCTGCTTATCCTTCAATCATTCATAGAGATGTCAAGTCTATAACATTCTTTTAGACGAACATTACATAGCGAAAGTATCGGATTTCGGAGCTTCGAGGTTAGTTCCTTTGGATCAAACACAGTTAACCACATTGGTGCAGGGGACGCTCGGTTACTTAAACCCTGAGTACTTCCAATCGAGTCAGTTGACCGAAAAGAGCGATGTGTATAGCTTTGGAGTCGTACTTGCAGAGTTATTGACCAGGAGAAAGGCACTTTGTTTTCTAATGCTGGAAAACGAGCGGAATCTAGCAATGCATTTCACTTTCACGTTGAAGAAGGATGGATTGTTCGGAATTATCGATCACCGTGCCCTAGTTGAGGGGAACACTACACAGATAAAGGAAGTTGCAATGTTGGCTAACAGGTGCTTAAGCGTTAGAGGAGAAGAGAGGCCTTCAATGAAGGAAGTTGCAATGGAATTGGACGGTCTGAGAACAATGCCAAAGCATCCGTGGACGAAAAAATGATTAGAAGGAGACCAAGTCTTTGCTCGGTGAACTCGCCGGTACTAATGCTCTAGTTAACGACGGCAGTCCGTCCGACTATGACAGTCGTAGACAGCGAATCATATTGCAAGGTCGGTCAATGTTGCAGATGTTAACCACCAAGTGTTGGGTGCATTGGTAAGGTACCTTGTACTCTTAAGGTAAGGATGCAAGTTCAAACATTAAAGATGATATTATTAGGAGAGGTAATCTCGCTCTCCGAATATGAACCATAAAATGTACATACATATTAAAAAAATGTTGCAGATGTTTGCCTGGATTATAATTTGTTTGTCTATTTTTAACAGTTAAAAGAACCATTTTTGGAAAATTATTAATCATATTGAATTAAGTTTAGTTAATTTGTCAGTTTTTGAATTAGTTAAAAGCTTTTAATATTATTTTTTAATTCTAATTCAAAATAGTAATTCAAGTAGCAATATTTTTTATTGTACATAATATTAAGAATAAAATATTTATATTAGAATTTAAGTATCATCGGTGAGATTTGAGCTTAAAATAAAAAAATAATTTTAGTTATATATTAAGTTTCAGTTAATTACATATTAAAACTGATAATCCAATTTTAAATAAAAAATTAAATATTTACTAAGTAAACACTTTTGTCAACGATCGAAACATAATTAAATTTAATTCGATCGATTAATTCGATTTTAACTGAAACAATGAAACACCTCTAAAAGTAGTAACTCATACCTTTTACTCTGAAATATATTTATAATTCACATCTCATCAATCACTTTTTTTAAAATATATATCTATATATATATATATATGTTTAACCACTGGTTTTTTACCTACTGACTGATTAATTCAGATTGAGTTTTGTAGAGACTCATTATGGGGGCGACCCTCCCTACTAAAATTTTTCCATTCACAATATCAGGATTAAAACTCGTAACTTTGCTTAAGGAATCCAATGTCTTATTTTACTAGACTAACTAATTGTTGGTTAAAAACAATTACTTGGTAACCTATTACCTTACATATTGTCGTGCCATTTTTCATTTTTTTTAAAACTTTTATATCACCATTTTATTCATCGAATAAAATCAAATAAATAGTTACTTACTGAGAAGGGAATCAAACATCGACCCTCTTAGATAAAAAGACATGTTCAACCACTGACCCAACCAATTAAGCTAAAATTTATTAATGTTCCACCAAAATTTATTTTTAACTTGGACCGTTGTCGTAGGTTCCAAATTCCAATCTTTATGTAATCATTTTATTTTCTGATTGAATTATACAAATAAATTGTTCGGTTCGGAAGAGGCTAGGTTTAAATGGACAAAAATTATTTGTTTTTATTTTTGTGTTTTTTTATGTTATAACGTTAAAAATAAAATTTTAAACTATAACCTTAAACTTTAAAAATACATATTACCCTCAGTTTTCTAAACTTTAATTCTAAACTCTAATCTCAAACCTTAACCCTAAATTTTAAACTTAAATTTTTAGTGTGAGAACATAAAAAATACTGAAAAGGAAAAAAAATTCTATTCGTTTAAGTCTTTATGGGAAATAAACATGAAATCCCTTTGACTACAAGACCTTTGTTTGTATGCATTAACCTTTCAGTTACATCGTCTCATTCCATTATTAAAAGGCAAGAAAAAGTAATTTCACACAACTGTTTAGCAATATTAGTGACGACGTCTTCTTCAAACACCATAGCTATTTAATCATTCAAAACTTGGGTCTTCATACTCGCAACTTAAGTTATTTTTTTTTCTCGGTAAATATAATTTATTAATAATATACTCAAAAAAGTTGTTGTTTGGTGGATAGAAAGGCGTACGTTAAGGAGAATGCTCTCAACTCATGATAGCATGATTATCATTCTTCGTAGTTTTTCTTCGTTCTCTCGAATCTGAGTTTATCTTCTTCTGATTATCATCTTTCTTTATGATTTTCTTCCGTTTATGGGTGAGGCATCGACTTCTGGAGGCGTCGATTGGAGGAAACTTTTTGTGGGCGTCTCTGTTCACTCTTTGGATTTTTATCCGTCGGAAGGTATCGTCGACCCACCTTTTGAAGTTTTCGACGAGGGATCCCAGGCCTGGAGATATGCTTTGGTTGGGCAGTTCATTGGGCATGCCCTCAATTTCAGCGCGATTCAAAAGATTGTTGGGCTCCTTTGGGAAAAGCATGGTGAAATTGAGGTCAGTTCTGTTGCAAATAATTTGTTTGTTTTCCGATTTGTCAACGCTATTGTTCGTGATTGGATTTATGAAAATGGCCCTTGGAATTTTCAAAATAAGCCTATGATATTGCGTCGTTGGGAACCTAATTTGCAGAGCTTAGACTTTAATTTGGATTGATTTCCAGTCTGGTTTCATCTCTGGGGCATTCCTTTAGAGTTGTTCACTAGAAAAGGATTGATTTATATTGCTAACGCTATTGGTTTTCCTCTCTATATGGATAGTGTTACGGCCTCTAAACAGTGTTTGGCGTACGCTAAAGTTTGTGTGGAGATATCTCTGGATACGGTCATTCCTAAGTCGATTCCAGTTAAGCTTCGGAATGGATCAACAGTTTCAGTCAATGTGGAGGTTCCATGGATGCCTCCTAAGTGTGATAAGTGTGCCGTTTTTGGCCACTCTGTTAAATCATGCCACAATAAGGCAATTGGGGGTGGATGATAGGGTTCTTAAGAAGGGAAAAGGTAAAGAAAAGCTGAATCCTAAATCGATTGTCGATTCAGATAGGTCTCCTGGAAAATCTGATACTAGTTTAGAAACTAAAGGGATTGTTGCACCCTCTAGTTCATTCAAGGCTGTAGTTGTCACTCCTTTTCCTCCTTCTATCAAAGGGTGTATTCGTGAGTCGTGTAATAAGTTTTCTATTTTGGCTGAGGCAACTTCTGTTTTGGAGGATAATACTGCAAGTTCTGTGATTGAGCCAGGTGATGCTGCTGTTGAGCAGGTTCAGTCTGAGAGTCTGGAGGTTGTGAATCCCGAATTAGTTGTGGATGACATGTCTGCTGTGGAGGGGGTTGTTGTTGAGCAGCAAGAGGTGCCTATAGTTGATGTTTCTGTTCCATCTTCCCCTCACAAGGCTCGTGTTGCTTCTTATGGAGTGGCTAAATTAGTCCAGGACTTAAAGCAGAAGAAGAATGAGCATGTGTATAAGATTAAAAAGAGGGGCCATGTGGTAGCTGTGGGTGGTAAGGTGAGTTCTCCCTCTCCTTCTATCTCGATATGATTATTTACACTTGGAACATAAGGGGTCTTAATGATCCTTTGAAGAAAAAGGGTTTGTTTAGCCGTTTGATTGGTATGAATGTTGATATTGTTTGTCTCTTGGAAACGAGAGTTAAGGTGAATAATGCTAAGGGTATTGTTGATAAGTGGTTTCAGGGTTGGAGGTATGAGTTTAATTATTCTGCTGCTTATAATGGTCGTATTTGGGTGCTATGGAAGAGTGTGATTGATCTTACTGCTGTTTTTATCATAGATCAATGTATAACTTGCAAAGTTTGTGTTAATGGTTTAAGATTTTTCTTATAAGCTATCTATGCATTCAATGATGGCATTAATAGAAGGAGGCTTTGGACTTCTTTGATTAATACTAGGAATTTAGTGGGAGACGATCCTTGGGTGGTATTTGGGGATTTTAATACTATCCTTAGTCCACAAGAAAGCTTTGATGAACATTACTATGCTATGCCTGATATGGATGAGTTTCGAGAATGTTTAGAGGAGATTGGTTTGGTGAATTTTCCTTGTTCAGGTCCTCTCTTCACCTAGTCGAATCATCAAGAGCAAAGATCGTTGGCTCGAAAGTTGGATAGAATGATAACTAATTTGTGTTGGTATAATGTGTTTCCTCGATCCCAAGCTGAATTTTTAGCTCCTGGGATCTCTGATCATTCTCCAGGATTATTCTTGACTGATAAGGCTTTTTTCTCTCCCCCAAAGCCTTTTAAATTCTTTAATTTTTGGTGTCATCATCCTTAGTTCCTAGAAATAGTTGCTTAGTGCTGAGATACTGCGGTGTTTGGTGACCCTTTGAGGAAGCTGTTTGTGAAGTTGAAAATGCTTAAGCCTATCTTGAGGCAATTTAATAGGGAGCATTTTGGTGAACTTACCTCTCGGGTTATTGCAAAGAGGAAGCAATTGGAGGAAGCTCAGTTGGCAAACTTAACTAATGTCTGCTCTAATTCTGTTACTCATGTCCAAGTGATTAGGGAGGAGCTTTCTCTATTGGAGTCTGCCGAGAGAAACTTTTATAAGCAACATGCTAAAATTCAGTGGCTTTGTAAAGCTGATCAGAGTACCAAATTTTTCTACTCAATGGTCAAAGTCAAAAATTGCAGGCAGTATATACAATCTCGTGTGTCAGCTGAAGGAGTTTGTTTGGATACTCAAGAAGGGATTGCTAAGGAAGTGGTTCAGTTCTTTACTTATTTGCTTGGGACTAGATCCACATTTTGTAGTTCCTTCAATTGATTTGCTCAAGGATATAATTTCTTTTACTTTGCCTGTTGTTGATGCTGAATCATTGGTCAGGGAGGTTACTGACGATGAAATCAAGTATGTCCTGTTTGACACGGGTAATGATAAGTCCCCTAGTCTTGATGGGTTCATTGCACTATTCTTTAAAAAGACTTGAGCCATTACATGGAAGGATTTTTTGCTTGCTGTTCGACATTTCTTTGCTCATGCGGAAATTATTCCAGGATTTAATGCTACCACCATTGTGTTGGTGCCCAAAACTTTGAGTCCCAACCAGGTTAGGGACTTCAGGCCTATCTCATGTTGTTCTTTATTGTACAAATGCATCACCAAGGTCTTGGTAAATTGATTTTGTCTTATTTTCCAGCTATGATTGCACCTAATCAGAGTGCATTTGTTAAAGGTCGTAATATTGTGGATACCACCCTTCTAGCACAAGAATTGGTTCGAGGTTATGGTAGAACCTCTCTTTCTCCGCGTTGCACCTTAAAGATTGACCTACAAAAAGCGTTTGACTCAATTAACTGGGAATTTATTCTGACTATTTTACATGCTATGGGTTCCCTTCTCGATTCATTGGATGGATTGTAGCCTATGTGATGACTCCTCGGTTTTCTATATCGGTGAATAGTGGGCTTGTTGGTTTCTTTAAGGGTGAGAGGGGAGTAAGACAGGGTGATCCTCTCTCCCCTTATATATTTGTCTTAGTTATGAATGTTCTCTCAAAATTGCTTGATGTTGCTGCTGAGAAGGGTGTGTTCTAGTATCATCCTAAATGTCATAAGGTTAAGCTAACTCGTCTTTACTTTGCGGACGACTTGATGATTTTTATTAAAGGTAATTCGAAGTCAATTGTGGGCGTTTGTTGTGTTTTGGATGAATTTTATCAGATGTCTAGGTTGCGCCTTAATGTTGCTAAGAGTGAATTTTGTACTTCAGGTGTGTCTGCTGAAGAGATAGAAAGTATGGCCCTTGCCTCGGGATTCAAGCATGGAACTCTTCTCGTCAAATACCTTGGGGTTCCTTTGGTGACTAGAAAATTATCAATTAAGGATTGTCAGCCTTTACTGGTTAGGATTCAGGATAAGATCCAACAACGATTCTCGTTGAAGCTCAGCTTTGCTGGAAGACTGAAGCTGATCAGATCTACTATTTTTGGCATTCAGAGCTATTGGTACTCAAATATGACATATTTCATTTGTTATTTTTTTAGCTATTGGGACTTCTTGCTGCTTAATACATGTTGTTTTTGTTATATTTTGTACAGGAACTCAATTCTGGAAATAACAGTGAAAATGGGGCATTTCTACAGTTTTTATTATGATTATGTCATGACTGGCATCATGGGCACGACATCGGGCACGACGCGTCTGACGTGGCAGTGACGTGGCAATGGCGTGGCGACTTCTAAAAGCTTCTGGAATGTTCTGGAAGATGTTATCAGCTTATCCGATTAGATTCCTGCATTTAAATTTCAAAACATTTGAATTGTTTTATCTTTTGTTTATTATTTTAAATTATCTCATCACGTTATCTTTGTAAATCTAAGCCTATAAATACCACCCTTGGTAAAGGCTTAGATCATCAATCATTTTAGTTTTCATCTTCTAGCTTGAAACATGTTTGGCTTTAATAAAAGTTCTTTTACTTTATTTTCTTGTTCCATTTTTTATGCTATTTAATTATTTTCCAAAAACCAAGTTAAGCATGATAATCAATATCATGCTTAGCTAAATTTCTTGAGCCAAGAGCTAGCCAAATCAATTCTAATCGTGAGAATTGAACATTGCCTAAATTCCTTCGGGAATACATTTTTATCTTTCTGTTTAGATAGTTTAGCAATCAGCCTTACTAAAGTTTTTAATCGTTTTTCAAATAAAAAAGAACTCGTTGGTCTGGAATCGTTTAAAGACATAGTTGGGAGGAAGGATCGGCCTGTGGCAATTTCAACTTCCTGTGAACACTCTTAGCGGCGGTCCGCTAAGGAAAGATAAAATCAGAAGCGATTCTTTTTAAGACAATTTCTGAGTCAGGCTTTTCCTGCTTTCAAAACTAAATATTTTAACGGCGATAGACGTGGTTAATTTGTTTAAGAATCAACCTTCGAAGATAGTCTTGGGAGGATTGGTTACTCAAGAGAGAAGCAAGTTGCGACGGGTTGGGCCTCGCAGACTGTAACCGACATGATCCCCGAAGTAAAAATCTATTTCAATGATCGAAGGAATTGGCAAGGCTAGCTCGAGGCTATTTCACATACTTGATTTTCCTTATTTTTAATTTGTGCATTTTATTTTATTACTTCATCCAATATCAAATCACTCCCCCCATTTTATTTAATTATTCTGCAGATATTCCTGGAAGCAGTAATCGAAGCAATCTTCAGTCAAGAATTCTGAATAATCTCCCTGTGGATCGACCCTCTTTCCCTATATTACTCAATTTCTTTATTTTATTTATTGTTGAAAGAGGTTAATTTATTAATTTATTTGGCTAAAGGGTCAATATTGCCCCTGTAGTATTCCCAAATCAGCAATGTTGCCCCTAATTTTTTTTTCCCGTAATTTCTCCCTTAAACATAAGAAACGTTAGCAATGTGCCCCTTTGACCGTCATTGACTAACGGCACCGTTATTTTCTGCGAAGTTGGACGACAAATCAGCACTGTGGCATCCACGTGGCTGTTGACCTGTATTAAAATAATAAAATAAAAATAAAAAAATTAAAAATAGGGAATTTCCCCTTTAAATAGAATGCGTTGTAGCTGGTTAACGGATAATTTCCCCCTACTTTCCTCTAATCTACGACAGAGTCTGAAGGAGCACTCCCTAATCACCAGGTATTGTTGATTTCTCCCCTAATTTGATAATAAATTTCTCCCCATCGAAATATTTGGTTTGATTTTAGGGTTTGGTTGAAAAACTTTGATTTCGAGCTTGGTGATGTTTTTGAATTGAAATCTATTTCTCCCTCGTTCATTTTTGTCGTTTGTTAATTTGTAGTTAATTTGAAGATGGCAACATCCTCTTACACATCATCTGCACGTAACAAGAGTAAGATTCAGTCAAGACCTAATTGGGGTTATGAGGGTGAAGAAATATTTTGTGACTGTGGTGACAAATGTCCTATGTGGACTGCCTGGAAGAACTCTCCAAATTTAGGGAGAAGATTCTTTAGTTGCCCCAATTACAAGACAAAAAATTGTGGATTTCTTAGGTGGGTTGATGAACCACTCTCAGAAAGAGCTAGGTTCCTCATTTACGAGTTGAAGAAGGAAAATGATGCACTGCAGAAGTTGAGTGAAGATTATTCAAGGGAAGAATATGTGCTTGAGATGAAGAAATTGCAAAAGCAAATGACAATTGCAATGGAGAAAGTTGATTCCTTTAAGAGGGAAAAAAACATGATATTGAAAGGGTTAATAGTATCTTGGATGATACTTGTATTGGTGTTAGTTGGATCAAATGTTTAAAGGGTTGGTAGTATCTTTGATGCTAGTTGTATTGTTGTTTGGTGGATGAAATGTGTAATGTATGGTGGTTTATGTTAATGAAATATAAGTTATGATTTATGATCACTGAAAGTTAATTTATGTTAACAGTATTGTTAAAAACACACATGAATTACCACAAAGAACTTGGTATTAACAGATGCATTACCAACCACTCATGGATTATCACAAGAAACTTGGACAATATTTATGTTAACAGATGCATTACCAAACACATGAATTGTCAAAATGACATTCTCAAACACATTTGAACATTCATCCAATAACAAAATGACAATATTCATCCAATAACAAAAGCATTACATCAAAAGCCTTAAGTTGGACAATATTCAACATAGTTTGTTACTTAAGTTGACATAAACAAAATGACAATCCCAAACACATTTGAACATTCATCCAATAACAAAAGCATTACATCAAAAGCATTACATATTTCCTAATTCTTCTTCACATTCATTTTCTTCTTCTTCATGCGTTCATCACACTGTTGTTGTTGAAGTTGCCTTGTGGTAACTGCTTGCTTCCCTTTCCATTTTAATCCAGGACCTTTAGATTGATGCTGATATTTAGAAGTGTCAGCTCCAATCTTTCTTGTAGTGTTTGTTAGAACTATTTCACTAGGTAAACCAGGCTGTAAACAAAAAATTAAAAGCTGAATTGAATTTCAATTCTAACACCAACTTCATGTTTTAAAAAGAATCAAATTGCAATTCAAACTTACATTATAAATCTACTTTCCAGATTTGAGGTCTGTATAAATTCCAATACCAACTTGCTTCCTCTTTTTGCTAGATGCAGAAGATGTAGCAGATTGACTTGAATTTACTTTCAATGTTCTTTTTCTGCTTCTAGTAATTGGGCCATTATTGTCTAGCATAGAAGAATCCTAAGACAATACAATTGATAAACTAAAGTTAGTAACAAATTTAGATTTTATTAGTTTACTAGTATGACAAAAAACAGAAATGACCTTAGTGTTTGTTGCAACATGTTGAGATGTTTGAGCAGGAGTTGCAACATGTTGAGATGTTTGAGCAGGAGTTGCAACATGTTGAGATGTTTGAGCAGGAGTTGCAACAGGTTGAGATGTTTGAGCAGGAGTTGCAACAGGTTGAGATGTTTGAGCAGGAGTTGATTTAAGGACTCTGTTGGGACAATTAATTTTTCTGTGGTCGACTCCCTTACAAACACTGCAAGCCATCTTCGCTCCTACTCTACTAATTTTTCCATATTTGTTCTTGACAGGCTCGTCCTTATCTTTTCTTCTCTTCTTCTTAGGTCTTCCAGGCATGGGCTTTAACTTAGGAGGTCGAATTGGATCATCTAACTTGGGCCAAAATTTCTTTCCCCTAACTGGATATAACACATTACTGTAACTTGCTAAGTATGTTTTCTTGGAGTACCACTCTGCAATGTAGTTCTGAGGATCTTTCGAATCATGAAACATAGCACAAATAGAATGGCAACATGGTATTCCAGTGAGTTCCCATTCCCTGCAAGTACAAGTTAACCTTTCCAAATCAACTGTGTGTTGGTCTTCACCCTGAGTCACCTCGAACCCTCCATGGCCATTCCAAACTAGCCTACATTGAGATGAATGATCTATATTTTTCTCTAATTTCTGCTTAGCCACTGGTGAAATGTCAGTTGGCCACTTAGCTGCCCAAGTTTTCTTCACATGCAATCTTTGCATAACCTTTTTTCGAATTTCTTCCAGCATACTGATGATTGGATAGCACCTTGCATCCAAAATCCAGCCATTGAAAGCTTCTGCCAAGTTATTATCGAGAACATCACATTTGGATGTGCCACTGAAATATGCTCGACTCCAATGTTTTGTAGGAATTCCTAACAACTCATTAGTGGACCCTTCTCCCATTTCTTCAAGCTTCTTCAATTGATCATCAAAATCTTCAACATAAGTTGCCCTTACACAATTCCAAAACTGAATTTTTCTATTGGCTCCTTTCCATTTTTTGTGCCAGTTTGCATATATGTGTCTTGCACACATCCTATGCTCAACTTCAGCAAAAAATTCATTTAAAATTGGAACCAGCCCCTACAATATAAACAAAATAATTACATTAATTTTAAAGTCATTGTATAATACAATTACTACATAATAAAATTCAATTTTTTAATACCTTCTGCTGGTCAGACATTAGGGTCAGACCTTCTCCTGATGGATGATTTAAATCTTCCATTAGCTTGGTTAAGAACCACTTCCATGATTCTTTGCGTTCTCCTTCAACCACTGCCCAAGCTACGGGAAACATTTGATTGTTTCCATCCCTTCCAACAGCAACCAACAACTCACCTTGTGTAACAGTCTTCAAGAAGCAACCATCCACCCCTATAAAGGGTCTGCACCCTTCTCTCCAACCTACATGTAATTATGAAATTTTAGTGTTAGTTATCTACATCATAAAATTGAATCAAATATGAAATTTTAGACAGTTTGAACATACCTTTTTTCAGAGCAGCAAAACATACATACATCCTATAAAAAATTGCATTGTTATCAATATCTCTATGCACTTGAATCGAAATTGTACTTCCAGGATTACTATGCATCAACTCTGCAGCATACCCCCGCAAATTGGCATACTCCTCAACATAGCCACCTCTACTCTCTCTAAGAATAACTTTCTTAGCTCTTTGACACATGTCATATGAAGCACTTGCCCCTAATTCTTGCCTTACCATGGTCACCAAGGCAGCAGTTTTCATTTTTGGATCAGCAAGAATTCTGTCCTTAAACACCTTCTGAATATGCTTGCAGGTCAGTAACTTGTTCTTATTAGTCCTAAAACAAGTGTGGACAGGATTATATGTTTTCACTACAAGACATTCAGCATGTCTATCAAAGCTTGCAAACAGTAACCAAGGACAATTTTCCCTACAACGAACTCTTAATCTTTTGGGTTCACTCTTCAAGTATGTCAAAGCTACACCTTTAGCAATTGCATATTTCCTTACTGCCTCTTTAAAGTGAACATGATCTACAAATCGAAGTCCTAATTCCCACAAAGGAAATTTGCAGTTTGGATCATATGCATGCCCAGATTTTTTGTTACCTTTGTAAGCACCACATATTTTATACTCTTCATCCTCATCAGTATCCTCATCACTATCCCCATATTCTCCTGGATCATCAGAGCATAGATAATCACTTTCATTACCTTCTAACTTACCATTACCCTCATATAATCCCTCTTCCACTACTGTATCATTTCCCACAAATGCATACCCTTGACTTTCAACATTAATATGTTGTTCATCTTCACTGCTATCTGAGATTAATTTCTTTCTAGTTTTTCTCAATTCATCTCTAATTTCTTCAACTTCATCATCCAAGTCAGAATGCACCTCAACATTACCTATGAAATCATCCTCAGATTTTTGAAGTTGTTCTTCTTCATCATCAACAACAACATCAGTAAGGTTTGCATCATGTCCTAAGTCTTCAATTTCAAACTCAATATTTGTAGAAGATCCTCCTCCACTATCTTCGGCATCTCCAACAACTTCAGCTCCTCCAGTATCTTCAGCTCCTAAGTCATCCACAACCAACTCATTAATATTTTCAATGTCTTCACCTACTTCAGTACCTTTTTCTGCTGCCTCATAATTGTTTTTTTGGTCTACATAAAGGTCAACAATGCCCATGATATTTAAATACTCTGCACATTGTCTAACAGTGTTGTCATCATGTACCAGCACTAATGCATCACTATTGAATTCTACCCCTGGCACCCTATAATAAACCCATGGATCATCCTCATACCCAAAATCCTTTGCATTACGAATTATGTCCCAGTAACACAACGTATCTGGATCAATCTGTAATTTCTCACAACTCCCACCAATATATGCAAACTTAGGTGATGTTACAAATTTACCACCATAGTAATATTGTAACACAAACACATTAGATGTTTCAGCCATCCTGCATCAATAAACAAAAACAGAATATTCTATATAAACAAATCAATTTAACAAAAACAGAATATTCTATATAAACATATCATATATCAATCAACAGTAAAATTTTTGACAGATAATTAAGTAATATTTTAGTGCAAAAGAAACAAAAACAAATCAATTTAACAAATCAAATTTCACAGATTTCTATATAAAGCAGAATATTTTAGTACAAAAGTAAACAAAAACAAATCAAAGCCACCATTCAAAAGCATATTCTATATAAAACACAATATTCAACATGTTTCAGTCAAAAGCAAACACCCAAGACATAATGGGGGCCATGTTCACTGAAAAGGGGGACCAAAGTAGATTCTCGAGTATTAAAAATCAACAGAAGAAGACAAAAATTTGGTTCAATACCTTTCACTTTTCTTTTTTCGGAGCAAAATCTCCAAAACTGCAGCAAACAAAATCCCCAAAACTGCAGCAAGCAATATCCCCAAATCTGCAGCAAACAAAAATCCCTTTTTAACTTTTTTTGCGAAACAAATTTTTTGGGGTTTTCAACCCAAAACCATGGTAAACGTTAAAGAAGACTTACCGATTTTTGTTAATCCTCACCACTTCAGAACAATCTTCACCGCCTTCTCTAAACTCTCCCCCAATTTCAATTTTTTCAGAATATTAACCCTAATTTTTGAAGGAGCGCGTCAAAGAATGAAGATTTGATTTGGGACTAATGTGTCTGCCCTAATTGTTTTAGTTTTTGTATCACGTGTTTTTTTTATTATTTTAATACAGGTCAGCAGCCACGTGGATGCCACAGTGCTGATTTGTCGTCCAACTTCGCAGAAAATAACGGTGCCGTTAGTCAATGACGGTCAAAGGGGCACATTGCTAACGTTTCTTATGTTTAAGGGAGAAATTACGGAAAAAAAAAATTAGGGGCAACATTGCTGATTTGGGAATACTACAGGGGCAATATTGACCCTTTAGCCAATTTATTTTGACTGGTTAAACGATGACTTGTCAAAATTGGCGCCGTTGCCGGGGAGATTTATTTTCGGCAATTTTTGACTGATTTTTGTTTTATTTTATGACCAGGAGGAATCCAGGTACTTTAGCTCCATACAACCCGGAAATCGAAGCAAGCGCTCGTAGAACTCACGGTGAAACACTTCGACGAAAGAAACAACAACAAAGCACACGGCAATCCGATCAGAAATCCACTTCCGAAACTATACCAGTTGAAGTACCTACACAAGAACCAGAACCAATGGCGGACCAAACAATTCGAGAGCTGAACGCAGCCCCTACCGTGCAACAACCACTCTGCATCACTTTTCCTCAAGGCGATACTCCTTTCCAACTCAAAACGAGCCTAATTCACCTATTACCCACCTTTAATGGCCTCCCTACTGAAAGCCCACATAAACACCTTGCCGAATTTCACATGGTGTGCAGCAGCATGAAACCGCAAGGAGTTTCAGAGGATCAGATAAAACTAAGGGCGTTTCCTTTTTCCTTAGCCGGAACGGCTAAAGAGTGGTTATTTTATTTACTTCCGAATTCTATTAATACATGGGCTGATCTTTCTCGTGTTTTCCTTGACAGGTATTTCCCTGCAGCAAAAGCGATTGAACTTAGGCGAAGCATTTTGAGTATCCAACAAATGCACGACGAATCCCTATATGATTATTGGGAAAGGTTCAAGAAGTTGTGCGCAAGCTGTCCGCAACATGGCCTATCCGAGCAAACACTCCTTCAATACCTATATGAAGGAATGTTACCAATGGACAAAAAGATGGTAGATGCAGCAAGCGGTGGCGCGCTCGTTAACATGACTCCTACTGCAGCAAGAACATTAATCTCCACAATGGCTGCAAACTCGCAGCAATTTGGTTCTACAAGTGAACCCAGCCGACGGGTTCACGCAGTAAGCACAATTTCATTAGAGAATAAAATTGATAATTTGACTAATATTGTGTATTCTCTTGTTTCAGGGAGATAAAAGCTGCTAAGGTATGCAGAATATGCACTATGCCAGATCACGCAACCGACTTATGCCCATTGTTGCGAGATACGGCTGGTGCCCAAGTTAACGCCATACACAACTTTCCCGGACCTCCCCAAAGACCCTATAACCCACATAGCAATACATTCAATCCCGGCTGGAGAGATCACCCAAACTTGAGCTACGGTAATTAGAACCCGAATTACCAACCTTGGCAACAACCTCCCTACCAAAACCAAGCACCCCAAAAATCCTCGCTTGAGTCTATTGTTGAGAGATTGGCAGTTTCGCAGGAAAAATTCCAAACCCAAACACAATCCCACCTCCAACAAATCGACAAACAAATAAGCCAACTAGCTCAAGCCGTTAGCCGTATAGAATCCCAGGGAAAGTTACCATCCCAAACCGAAACCAACCCAAGGGAAAACGTTAGTGCGATAACTTTGCGTAGTGGAACAGTGATAACGCCTAAACCGCCCAAGCAAGATGAGCAAAAATCCGACGAGCAAGGCAACTCTTCGAAGGACCAGAACGAAAAGTCTCCACCCATTGCAGGTAACTCTAAATCCAATATTTTTGTTTCTACTTACGAACCTGTTCCTCCTTTTCCAGGTAGATTGGCGAAACGAGATAAAAAGGAGGAAGAGAAGGAAATTTTTGATGTATTCAAAAAAGTGGAAATCAACATTCCACTTTTGGCTGTTATTCGGAAGGTCCCTAAGTACGCAAAATTTTTGAAAGATCTATGCACAAACCGAAGGCGATTGTCAGGGAATGAAAGAGTTAACCTTGGTGAGAACGTTTCGGCTATTCTTCAAAGACCATTGCCGCCAAAATACAAGGATCAAGGTATGTTTGCGATTCCTTGTAAAATTGGGAATGTTGGGATAAAAAGAGCGATGTGCGATGTAGGCGCATCTATCAACGTCATGCCGTTAAGCGTCTACAACAAAATTTCGACTGAACCTTTGAAGGAAACACGAGTGACGGTTCAACTAGCTGATCGTTCAGTTATCTACCCCGAGGGAGTACTAGAAAACGTGTTGGTACAGGTAAAAAATCTTATTTTCCCTGCTGATTTTTATATAATTGACATGGAAAATGATCGCAGCAACAACGGATCCGAAATCTTGCTTGGCCGACCTTTCCTATCAACCGCGCATACAAAGATCGATGTCCGCGACGACATCTTAACTATGGAATTTGATGGGGAAGTAGTTAAATTTGACATGTATAAAGCTATGAAGTATCCTGATTCGGTCGCAAGTTTAAATTTCGTTGATATTATAGATCCGTTAGCTGATGATTTGATCGAAACTGATTTGTGTTATGACTTTTGTAGGGAATTCGTGGTTCTCGACGATGAAAATATAGGCAAATTCATTTCAACTCTTTTTTCCCTTTCTGGTTTTCGATTAATTCCAACTCGGTCTAAACATTTTCTCTCAATTTTGCAGGAACCAAAGCCGAAGTTGGAGCAATTTAATTATGTACTTCTAAGCGACAACCAAACTTTCCCAATCATCATTTCGAGTAAGTTGTCGCATCGGGGAGGAGGTAGAAGCTTAGTTGTTGTTTTGCGCACACATAAAAAGATGAAGGAAGGCGTTAAAACGACGAGGGATGAACATTACCGTTTATTTGATGAACTTGCTTTTGAAGAACCAAAAATTTAGCAAAGGTCGTCGAGCTAAACGACGTTAAACAAAGCGCTTCATGTGAGGCAACCCATTGGTTTATTTTTCTTCAATTTTTACTTCTTTGTTTTTAATAATTTAATTTATGTTTCTTTATTTTTCATTTTTTTGCCTTAATAAATTTTCCTTTGCAAGATTCATTTCGAATGCAGCATGACAATCAAATTCCCACAGCCAAAGTGCACTGTTTCATTAAACGTGGTGCATTTTAGCATGCTCAATGAACGGTGCACAATAGCCCCAATGCCTTACCCTTTAAGCATATCGTCAAACTCTCCCCCTTTTTCCCTTCCTCTCTTTCCCGCAAAACCACCAAATCCCTAAAAACACAATACACCCAGCCGTCAGCCACCATTCGCAGCTCTCCAACAGCACTGCTAGACCAAGCTCCACCCGCCGGCCACCTTCTCGACGGTCACCATCACCATCGTCGCAATCATCGTTGATCACGGGGAGTTCTCTTTACCCCTCTTTGCCTTACTTTTTTTTAATTCTTTTCTCTGAATTGGGGCAATTCACTTAAGTGAGGGGGAGGATAAATTACCACTTGTCTGCTTGTTTGATAATACGTCTTGACTTTGATTAAACTTGAGATGAATTTTTTTTTCTTGCCATTACTTGTGTCCACCATGTTGTACTTGTTCTAGTGCTTAGGAATGATTGAATTGGAGCATTTTGATAATCAAATGATATGGGTAATCTGCAGTTTGACATCTCTTTTAATTACTCTTAATAGTGTTAATTAAATTTCTCACCTAGCTTAATCAAATTAGCCCAATTTTGTGAGAATTTAAGCCTTGAGCATGCATTCTTCATATTATGCTCGTTTCCTTTGCTTGAGAGTGTCATCCTGAATTTTAGGAATCTAGAACTTGTGGCTTGCTTACAATTCGAGACTACACTAAGAACGAGGTGCTTTAAAATGATTTAGGCATTAGGCTTTAAACCTCTTCCATCCCTTCCATTTTAATTTACCCTTCCTCATCGCCTAGTGAGCTTTTTGTTAGCCTTACACCCCAATTTTTTTGTTTAACCCTCAACCAAACTTTTTGATTGATCAAATGCTAGAACTGTATTGCTAGACAAAAAGGGGCTGCAATTCGAATAAGGGCAGAATTTTTCAAAAAAAAATTGAAAAAGAAAAGAAGAGAAAAAAAAACAGAATAAAAAGAAGCAATTGCTTCGAAAGAAAAAAAAGGGAAAAGAAAAAAAAAACAGTTTCGAAAAAAGAAAAAAAAAGAGAAAAAGAAATGTGTTTGCTTGCCCATTTTTTTAACTCCTCTTATGTCTTCGTTGCTTATTGTTTGAAACTTCTTGCATGGATCATCTTCTTTTGCCTTTTCTTTCCATCTTTCTACTTTTTTTTTCTTTTTTCTAAACCCACATTACACCTTGAATAAAAGACCTAATGATTTTTGCACCTCGATTCTAATAAGTAGTGGAGAATTGAACTTGTTACAAGCATATGAAAACCTTTGTTCATGCATGACTTAGAGTGTTTTTGCTTCACATCTACCTTTAAACACTTTGAGTGCTCTTGAGTGTATCTTGGTGAGGATTAAGACTAGGTTAGGATTTGATTAATGCTTGATAGGTAATTAGAAGAGATAAGGGCTGTTCTTTGCTTGCATCTATTTGGTTTGATTATGCTTCTTTCATGATACTCCTTTCGTGCTAGAACTATAATGGTTATGTTTGATGCTTGTAATGGCTTGAGAAATGAAATCTTTGGTTTATGTTTTTTGGACATACTTGAGGACAAGTATGAGACAAGTGAGGGGGAATTTGATGAGTACTCAAATATGACATATTTCATTTGTTATTTTTCTAGCTATTGGGACTTCTTGCTGCTTAATACATGCTGTTTTTGTTATATTTTGTACAGGAACTCAATTATGGAAATAGCAGTGAAAATGGGGCATTTCTGCAGTTTTTATTATGATTCTGTCATGAATGGCATCATGGGCACGACACCGGGCACGACGCGTCTGACGTGTCAGTGACGTGGCAATGACGTGGCGACTTCTAGAAGCTCCTGGAACGTTCTAGAAGATGTTATCAGCTTATCCGATTAGATTCCTGCATTTAAATTTCAAAACATTTGAATTGTTTTATCTTTTGTTTATTATTTTAAATTATCTCATCACTTTATCTTTGTAAATCTAAGCCTATAAATACCACCCTTGATAAAGGCTTAGATCATCAATCATTTTAGTTTTCATCTTCTAGCTTGAAACATTTTTAGCTTTAATAAAAGTTCTTTTACTTTATTTTCTTGTTCCATTTTTTATGCTATTTAATTATTTTCCAAAAACCAAGTTAAGCATGATAATCAATATCATGCTTAGCTAAATTTCTTGAGCCAAGAGCTAGCCAAATCAATTCTAATCTTGAGAATTGAACATTGCCTAAATTCCTTCGAGAATACATTTTTATCTTTCTGTTTAGATAGTTTGGCAATCGGCCTTACTAAAGTTTTTAATCGTTTTTCAAATAAAAAAGAGCTCGTTGGTCTGGAATCGTTTAAAGACATAGTTGGGAGGAAGGATCGGCCTGTGGCAATTTCGACTTCCTGTGAACACTCTTAGCGGCAGTCCGCTAAGGAAAGATAAAATCAGAAGCGATTCTTTTTAAGACAATTTCTGAGTCGGGCTTTTCCTGCTTTCAAAACTAAATATTTTAACGGCGATAGACGTGGTTAATTTGTTTAAGAATCAACCTTCGAAGATAGTCTTGGGAGGATTGGTTACTCAAGAGAGAAGCAAGTTGCGACGGGTTGGGCCTCGCAGACTGTAACCGACATGATCCCCGAAGTAAAAATCTATTTCAATGATCGAAGGAATTGACAAGGCTAGCTCGAGGCTATTTCACATACTTGGTTTTCCTTATTTTTAATTTGTGCATTTTATTTTATTACTTCATCCAATATCAAATCACTCCCCCCCATTTTATTTAATTATACTGCAGATATTCCTGAAAGCAGTAATCGAAGCAATCTTCAGTCAAAAATTCTGAATAATCTCCCTGTGGATCGACCCTCTTTCCCTATATTACTCAATTTCTTTATTTTATTTATTGTTGAAAGAGGTTAATTTATTAATTTATTTTGACTAGTTAAACGACGACTTGTCAGTGTCGGCAATTTATTCTTCCTAAATCTATGCCGAGACGGATTAATCAACTGTGCTTACGATTCTTTTGGAAAGGGGAGGATAAGCGAGGGGTTGGTGCTAGAGTCAGCTGGGATGTCATTTGCTCCCTGAAATCTGAGGGTGGATTGGGGCTGCGTTATTTGCTTCACTTGAATGTTGCTTGTATGTTGATTCTGGTGAGGCGGTTGCTTGCTAGTCAAGGTTTCCTTTGGGTAGCCTGGGATGATGCTTATGTTTTGAAGGGGGTTCCTTCTGGCAGTTATCCCCTAGGTCCTCTCTGAGTTGGATTTGGAAGCAGTTGATGAAGATCAGGTACTATCATTCCCAGCTCTTGAATTGTCCTGCTTTGACTACGTCCCAAGCTTGGCTGGAGATACGACTGCAAAGGGCCAAGGTGAGTTGGCATCGGCTTGTTTGGTTTCCTATGCACATTTCTAGACACGTTCTTATTACATAGATAGTAATCTTAGGGAGGCTTCCCACCAAGGACATACTTATCTCTTGGGGAGTGATAACTGAGGCAACTTGTGTGTTATGTGGTAGGTCTGATGAGACTCAGAATCATTTGTTTTTTGGTTGTGGTTATTCAAAGCTTGTTTGGAAGAAGGTCCTGCAGTAATGTTGCATCGGCGGGGGAGTGTCTTCTTGGGGTGATGAATTTGAATGGGCGGTGAAACATTTTAAAGGTAAGTCCTTGATTGCCTTAATTTTGAGGATTGCTTTCTTTTATTTCATATGGCGAGAACGAAACGATAGAGTTTTTAGGTCAAGTTCTTCTTCATTTGCTGATATTTTTTTCAGAATACGAGATGTTGTTCATACGAGGCTGAATGGCGAGGTTATACAGTTGAGGAATAGTATAGATAGGCAATTGAGCTATAACTGGAATTTAATTATATAGGGTGAGGATTGTTTTTCCTTATTTGCTTGTATAGAATTCTCTTTTTGTAGCAGCTTTGCAGCTCTTTCAATAATAAAATCAATTATCCAAAAAAAAGAGTACTCAACAATTAGAATACAGAAATAAAATATCGCTTCTACATTGACCATTAACCTGGTACAATAAAACAAAACAGAACACTACCCAATCCAAATATTACAGAATACACCAACTCATGAAACCAATAAACACAACAACACTTATGCTTCAACAGATCAACCAAAATCATACAAGGTGTTTTGTAATAAAGAGAATCTGATTATATAATCATCGAGCACGATCAAGTTCGAATGTAATTTTGTTATTAATGCTATCGTACCCCATTGAGCTGCTCGTTGCACCATCGTAATACGTGCTATTCAAGTCACCTAGCAAGTATTCGACTTCTTCTCCCATTAACTTACTTTCACTCCAAGGATGTTTAGGCATTGCTTGCAGTCCTGCTAATTCATGCGCAACTTCCTTCATTGTCGGCCTTTCCTCTCCCTTCACTCTCACACATCTTCGAGCTAGACCCGCAACTTCCTTAAGCTGCTCAACGTTCTCATCGTTAAGCACTCGAGGATCGAGAACTTCGAGCAGGCGGTCTTCTTTCATCGAAGAAACAAAGTACATAGCCAATACTCGCTGTTCTTCCGATCTTTTGAAACATACCACTTTTTGTCCTGTTAGTAACTCTATAAGCACAACCCCAAAGCTGTAAACATCGCTCTTTTCTGTCAGAAGGCTTGTAACCATGTATTCAGGATCCAAGTAGCCGAAAGTTCCTTGCACCATTGTAGTTATCTGTGCCTCGTCCGAGGGGATCAATCTTGAAACCCCGAAATCAGAAACTTTTGTGATGTAATTGTCATCTAACAGTATGTTTGCCAACTTGATGTCTCGATGAATGACCGGAACCGAAGCAGCAGAGTGTAAATAAGAAAGGGCTTCTGCCGTTTCGGTGGCTATTCTTAAACGAGCCTCCCACGGAAGAGAAGGGGCATCTTCATCATCATTATGCAAATGGTGAAAGAGGGTTCCATTTGTGATATATTCATAGACTAAAAGTGGAACCTGTGTCTCCAAACAACATCCTAGTAGCTTGACAACATTCCTGTGGTTGATCTGGTACAACACCATTATTTCATTAATGAATTGTTCAACTTGGCTAGGATCTCCGATTATCGACTTTTTAATGGCAACAACTCGATTATCACCTAATATTCCCTTGTACACTGTCCCCTGCCCTCCTTGTCCTAAAATTCTGCTTTCATGGTAATTGTTTGTGGCCTTCTCGAGCTCCTCCGCTGCAAATACTTTAACATCTTCACGGTACCCTTGTCGCCTCGAAAGCTGTTCCCGCAACAAAATGCCACCATTTTGCTGAAAGTATTCTTCTCTTAGTTTCAAAACCTGTTTTCGCCAGAGCATCCAGTACAACAATACTATCCCCAAGAGGAGACCAAGCAACCCAATGATAGTTCCTGTGCTCAAACAATAAAATAACAGTTCCACAGATTTACTAAATATTTCATGAAAACAAATGTAATCGTAAAAGTAATTCAATAATTAGGCATAGAAATCACGAACCTAGAGCAACATCAATAAGGGGAAATCTCTTGGACTGATCCTTGTCGGGTAAACTGCATCCCGTTCCGTTTTTCGTACCGTCGCCTTCATAGCCCACCGGACATGAACAGTTATACGCCCCTGGTAAGTTGGTACATCTTGCTGCTCCATTGCAAGGACTCAGGGTTTCACACTCGTCTATATCTAAAAATAACACAATTTTTAGCAATAGAAAGTACAGAAAAAGGGAGCCATTGAATATATTTGTATACAGTTACCTTGACATCCATTGGAGAGGTAAGGGTTCCCCTGGTAACCCTCGAAACACTTGCAGATATATCCAGAGCTTTCTGAATCAACACAATCACTATTCTCCTTACATCCGAAATTCAAGGTATCCATCTTGGCTTCGTTGCAGCCCGTATTCCCGATTTTCCAATCAAGAGTGACCGGAAACTTCCTGTCTTGAAAATCGGAACCACGAATGTCTGAAGTAGAGAAGGTATAGTTATCATTCTCTGCAACAAACGCATAGCTGCAAGGGTTTTCAGGCAATACAGCGGAATGGTTATTATAGCTTTGGAGAGTGATGCTATAGCTCCTCACACCCTTTGGGATACTTGTCTGACAGCAGCCAATCCCGGAGCAAGACCCGTTTGAAACGTCGGTGATGTTACTACATAACGACAAGCAACCGGTTGAATAACGCTGTCCTTGGAAACCTTCCACCAGAGCATAGGTGTCGCACCCGATAGCAGTGAACCTGTTCTTGGTATTGTTGATTGAAAATTCAGAAAATCGGATCCAGTGATAATGCCAATCCCTCTTTCCTGATGTGTCATAACAATCATAGCTTCCGTCACTGAGGATGCGCAACTGACCGTCGAGAGATATGTCGAGGACTTCGATCTTACTGTTTGTTAAGAATGGTTTGTTGGGTGTGAAACTGGTGTTACATGTGATGAAAAACTCTTCCGTGATGTTGCAATCACCGCCGGTACCGAACAGGTACGGAATGATAGTGTCGCCACAGCGGCTTTGGCAGCCAGGTTTTGCCTGAGAAGCGGCAGCTGGCGTTGAAGCTTTTGCTGTCGATATAAAATTAAGCAACATCAGCAGCAGCACAAGAACAACAGATCTGAATCTGGTTAAACACATCTCCGATTTCTCCAAGATTGTACGTAGTGATTTACTCTTCCACGGCCACAACGCATGTAGCCAAAGTTTAATAGCCCGGCTTGTTTGACATGTCACAATAATGGGGACGCACACGCATTAGACTAAGTCTGCAATAGGGGTGTGAAAAACTGACCCGACCTGGTAACCTGCCTGAAACCCGATCGAGTCAGAACCTGGTTTAACCCGAGAATTTAAAGACCGAACCCGACCTGCACCCGACCGAAACGAACCCGAACCCGAATTTGACCTGTAACTGTAGAAACCGAACCCGAACTGCACCCGACCGAAGTGAATCCGAACCCGAAATTGACCTGTTACTGTAGTAACCGAACCCGACCTGCACCCGACCGAAACGAACCCGAACCCGAGACTAACCTGCCAGATAACCGATTTAACCCGACCTGTTTGGACCCGACCTGTTTTGAACCCGACCTGTTTTGAACCTGACCTGTTTTGAACCCGACCTGTTTTGAACCCGACCTGTTTTGAACCTGAACTGTTATTGACCTGAACTGTTATTGACATGAACTGTTCTTGACCTGAACTGATATTGACCTGAACTGTTATTGACCTGAACTGATATTGACCTGAACTGACATTGACCTGAACTGATATTGACCTGAACTGATATTAACCTGAACTAATACTATTATTTGATTTGCTAATAATGATAATTATCTGACATTTAAAGAAGTTATATTTAATGAATATAAAATAATGTCAAGTATTGGAAAATTATAAAATTAATAATAATTTCAAGTATTAATAATAATTCTAAGTATTAATAAATTGTATTTCTGTTGTGAATAAAATAAAGAAGAACAAGAAGAACAAAGAGATGAGAGGAAGAGGGAGATTTGTATTATTCTCAAAAAATATAGAATTGTATACAATGCCTTCAATGAATCATCTATTTATAGGCATAAGAAGTACATAATACATTAAACTCTAATTCATAGAGATAATATTCCTAATAATAAATAAATCAAACTCCTTTGATAAAGTTTTAATCATGATAGACATCCACATAGATAAATATTCATAACACTCCCTCTTGGATGTCTATGAAGATAATGTGCCTCGTTAAAACCTTACTAAGATAAAAACCCAGTGGGAAAAAAATTCTTTAGTGAAGGAAAAAGAGTACACACATCTTTGATACGCATAACTTGTTGCCTCATTAAAAACCTTACCAGAAAAACTCATTGGGACAAAACCTCGGTTAAGGGGAAAAGAGTGCAACGCGTATTTACTCCCCCTCATGAAAACATCATAGAAGATCTTTGAATCTTCATAATTTAATCTTGAATATCATTTTTCTAAAGATCGCGAGGGATGAAACTTTGGAGTAATATGTTTCATGATGTATCAACTTTCAAACTGAGATATACATCTTGCTTTATCTTCACACAATATAGCTTTTATCATATCTTGTAAAAGTAAATCCACATATCTTTTGGATATGTTGGGTCAATAATCTTAGCCAAACACATTTTTTTGGCTTGCCTCGTGCATAACAATTATTTTTACGACATTTGAGGAGGCATCAACGAATGTTTGAAGATCTAAATGTAATGATCTTTGTATATTCATAGATATTTCTTGACCAACTAATATATAGTGCTTCAAGACCAAGAAAAGTTATAATTATCTTTATTCACATCCAACAATCTTACAACTATTGGGATACTCAATAGATATGCTCTATTCATATTGAATCTTCTTTAAGATTCTTTCAGCTTATGTCTATTCATAGACAAAAGAAATATATAAAAATGCTCGATCTTCAGGTCGAGATAAACTTGATGTCAAGATTCAAGTACTTGTATTGAAAGTACTTCATGAGTTTCCAATTTGAAGCTCTTTAGGAGTTCTAAAATTATCATAATGGATCTTGATCCAAACTCCTTTATAAAATACATAAGAAAATCTGATCATTCTTATAGTATTTTCTCAATTAGTATTCACTAAGGCGATTATACCAAATGCGCCAAAAATATTCATGAGACATGTCTAAATAAATTTCCTCAGAAATTTCCAAATGCTTATAGCATTTTAGATCCTTCAAGGATAAATATGGATCCACAAATAATTAGACGCATGTAAAATTTTCAAAACTGTCAAAGTAATTGCATCCACCATGAAGTAATTAAAACTTTTCATAAATCACAGTTCAAGTCGTATTTACGACTACTTATTTGTGCCTCACTTGCATTACACCTTTAGGTGTTTGGACTGGTGGTCCAAATACTTCTATTTTAGAAGTTCAAAGCGTCTTTCAACATTGGCCAATTCAATATCTATACTTCTGGATAGATTTTATACAAGATCCTCGATTTCTTTCTTTACTTCTATAGAAGTATTTTATGTAAAATTGTTTGTAAAATCGTTGTCGACAACTTTCCAATTTTTCTAGTTCCATTCTCGTAATGACATAACTCATCGAGATCTCTTCAAGATTTCAATCTTTATTCTAGGTACCTGAAACTCTTCAAGAGTTTTATTATTTGTTATGTCTTGGGTCTCTTCAGGAGCACCCGCCTCCAATATATGACCATCTCATATTACTTTCTATTTACGAGAATTTTGATCATTGGAACCATTTCAACTATCATGCTTCAGGCATGATTTACATTCTCTCGCTCTAACATGTAATTTAAACTTAGAGCATTTCAGCTGGTATATGAGACTTAATTACTCTCATTGGGTCAGTAAATATGTCTGGCAGTTGACATGTAATAACATGAATTATCTTATGAACTTCTAGTTCATATACGAGGATCTAGATAATGATAATTCATTTTCCTCTATCCAGCTGATTATTATCTCCCCCTGATGTTGAGAAAAATCATGTCATAAATGATTCTCCAATTAATGTTTAAGAATTTAAACATAAAAGGAGACTCGTACTCAATATATATTCTCAACCCTTTTTATTTACCCATTTTGTGCGTTGTGGTGGAGCAATTCATATCGCACATTCAAAAATCATAAAATGGGAAATATATGGTTTCTGACCAAAAACCAATCATAACGGGGAGTTTATTATAACTCGTTGGCTTGATGCGTATAAGTGTTGCTATATGGAAACACCATATAAATAATAACTCTTTTGTTCTCATAGTTTAGCTATTAAATAGGAGGCATCCAATTGAAATTTTGCTAAACTATATTTTTCATAATCAATAGGCTTTGTAACAACTGATATAGCCTAAAATATAAACCAACTAGCTTTTCAAGACGAATAGTCTAACTGCATAATCTGAATATTTTTAGAATCAATCTCACAAACTTCTGGTTGTAAGTCGATAAAACAATGTAGATGCATCTACTAAAATCATATAAAACTTTCCACATTTGTGGATATATAGGCCCATATTTCATTCAGATATGCAAGACATACAGTCTCAACTTCAATACAAGAACTTTAAGTTCTAATTCTTTTGGTAAGTGGGATCATATATATCCTTTGAGAACAAACAACACAAGAACTTCAGGTTCTTTTAGTAAGTGGAATTTAATCAATTTCTTTAAGCAACACAAGAACTTCACGTTCTTTAATAAGTGGAATTTAATCCATTCCTTTGAGAATAAGCACCACAAGAACTACAGGTTCTTTTAATACATGTGCATGTAAATCTCAATAATTTTTGCACCATTAATTAGGATGGTCTAACCGATCATGCCAACTATATATATGTGTGTATATATCTCTGAATTTGTAAACTCCTTGTTTACCATAACATGTAATTCAATCTCACTCGTACATGTCTAGTACGGCCATCAAAATTGTTCCTTTAAATAGGAATATATTTAGCTCTTTCGGAGCTTTCAATTGAAATTATCTTTTGGTAGTAATATATAGCTCTTCTAGAGCTTTCAACTGACTTTTTGGCTACCAAAACTTATATCAATATTGGCTTATTTCAAATGCCAATTGATAACATATGTTATCTATAATTCCCAAATGGATAGTTTGCGAACTCATATTGCTCTCTTTATGACTTTGACGAGTATAACGCACTGTGAACATGGAATAAAATTCCATTTGACAATAACATATTTGCTCAACCAGAGCCTTTTGTGATATTAGTACTTCCGGATATAGTACTCACATTATTCCCTTGCATTTTAATCGAGAAATGCATAATTGTGCACCTTTCAAAATGTGCTTTGTTTCATTTACTTCAGGTAATGAAAATATGTACTTTGTGTCATTCACTTCGAGGAATGAAAAATATAAAATATAGCACATCATATCAAGTCGATTATCTATCAGAGATAAACTTTCAAGTGCTCTTCCGGAGTATTGATATTTTAGTACTTTGAGAAATACTACTCATATTTCCCCTTGCATTTAAATGGGAAAAATATTTCTTATGCTTAAGTACAATATGAGTACTTGCATTATCTGCTAGGCATAAATAGCCACAATTCTAGGCATAAATAGCCACCATTCATTGTATATTTTATTCCGGAAGTAATCATATTCTTCAAATAATAAATTAACATAAAACGTAAATAAATAATATGTGAAATAAATAAAGATAAAGCAAACTAACATAAATAAATAATAAATAAAACGAATTAACCTTAAAAAAAATAAACAAATAATTATTCATGTTAGAGGTTATAAGGGAAATAAAATAAATGGTAAATTATTACCTTCAAGGGTTATGAGAAAATTAACAATATTCAATTGAGTTGGACCAATAACGCCATAATTATTTTCGCCATAAACAAATTTTGTTTATATTTTATTTCATTTATCATTCATGATTATGGATAAAGTCCATAATACTTTGGCGTTTGACAAGTACGAAACCAATGGTTTATAACATCACATTGGTAAAAGGATTTCACTTCCTTAGAATGATCTTTATCACTCTTGTCATCCTTATAACTTCGCTACCAGCGGGTAGAAGTATTCTTAAAATGACTATATTTTTCATGTGTATATTCATAGCCTCGACCACGACCACAACTTTTAATGTGATTTTTTATTCCTTCCATAATATAATCTCACATTCACTTCAGGGAATGGAGTAGAGCCAGTGGGCCTTTAAAACTTTTTTCACATATCCTTATCACAGAGAACAAAGATTTAATCCTCGTACGCGGCATTGTTAAACCTGTCCACAAGGTCCTTTAAAAACCTCCTTTGAGACCAGTAGCCTCGCAGAACGGGATGTCCAGCCAATTATACTTGGATTATATCGAAATTATGTCTCTAATTGAATAATGATTTACCATGTTTGCATTCACTTCAGGGAATGAAACAGATCCAATAATTGCATGGAATAAACATCATGCTTGCATTCACTTCAGGGAATGCCCCATCATTGATAATTGCATGGAATAAACATCATGCTTGCATTCACTTCAGGGAATGCCCCATCATTGATAATCGCATGGAATAAACATCATGCTTTGCATTCACTTCAAGGAATGCCTCCCATAAAACTTTTTGGATCAAGACGAATTTTCATAACTTGAAATTGGGAGAAGTCTATGGTCGAGTTTTTCGACGAAGAAGAAATATTGCTTTCAAGCAAATATAGACTTTATAATAATCTTCTTGTAAATCCAAAATCATCATGATTTATCGCACTTTAAAATTGTATTTTAAAAGATAAAAATAAAATAGAGTTTACCGATATTGAATTTCGTCTCAAAGACAATGATGACGTAGCAAATGAACCAAGGCATCTTCTCATAATCTTTTTTACACCATGTCTCTTTCCAACTCATTTGAATACATGTAAAACTCAAAACACGGTTAAAAACATCGACTTTTATCAATAGAATAAAAAAAATTATTTGAGACTAGATCAAAAAATATAAAAGTAGTCATAGATCAAGTTGAATAAACATAACTATAATTGATGTGATCAAATTATAAACAACCATAGTTAAAATCAAGCGACATTTTGATGAATATATAAACACATTAAAGTAACGTATTCCTTTTACCTTTGATTCACATACAAAGTAATTGATACAAATAATAAAGTTGTTTTATATCTCGAATTTATTCATATAAATTACCATAATAATAATAATAATAATGATAAAACAAATATATAACAATCACATGACAACACAATCCTTGAATTGAATCAATTATAAATTAGAATGGAATAATAAAAACTTTGAATAAAACTAATATACTGTGTAATAAAATGTTCCAACTTGTGCGCCCAATAGCATTTAGCCGAAATCCTTGAGGGCTTTAATTTGGTTTGCTTTATCAATCCATCTAATGAAGTACGACGATAATTTTAATTTTCGTTAATTCAAGAGTTACTTCAAGTATGAATAAAATAATAATAAATTAAAATAATAACCAAATAATAGATATGAATATACTAACTTTTGGAGAATGATAAATCAATCATTATATTAGTATATAAATAAGTAAAACATACCATACTTTCCAAGGTAAGCTGAATATATGATAGATGTAGTCACCAATATCAAATTGAAATTCTTTTCGAGAACCACCAACAATAATCACAGTAGTTGAGCGAGCGAGATCGTGCTGATAACGTGTTGTGAATAAAATAAAGAAGAACAAGAAGAACAAAGAGATGAGAGGAAGAGGGAGATTTGTATTATTCTCAAAAAATATAGAATTATATACAATGCCTTCAATGAATCATCTATTTATAGGCATAAGAAGTACATAATACATTAAACTCTAATTCATAGAGATAATATTCCTAATAATAAATAAATCAAACTCCTTTGATAAAGTTCTAATTATGATAGACATCCACATAGATAAATATTCATAACAATTTCTAATTAACTTGACTATTATTTTAAAATAACTTCAAAGATAAACTATTATACTTAATTAACTTAAGTGGTATGAATAACCATTATTAAATGAAAATTTTATACTTAATCAAATTAAGTTAAATGAGTAAAAATTATTAAATTAAATTTATATTCTTAATTAAAATAAGATGACTTAAATTTTTTATTATAAGAATAAATTAATGCTAAATAATTAACTTGCATTCATTTTAATTGAAGTTAAGTTAGTTATTAAATTAACTTAACTTAAGATTAAAAATAAATTTAATTAACTTGCATTCATTTTAAGTTAAGTTAGTTATTAAATTAACTTAACTTGCATTCTGATAAAGTACTTAATTACATAAGTTGAATGAAAACCATTATGAAATAATTTTTTTATACTTAACTAAAATTAGTGTGAAGTTATTAAACTAAATATTTATACTAAATTAATATAAGATAACGAAATTTTTTAATTAACATTACATACTTAATTGACTTAGCAAAAAACTGATTAACTTAAATGACTTAACTAACTTGTTTAAAATATAATAAAACATTAACTTTAGATGGCACTGTTGGATTACTTCCAAAAAACAGAATAAGGTAAAACTTAAGAAGATTAAAACAAGAAATGACTTATATTCAATAATTTAAGTGGTTAAACTTACAAAACTTACAACAAACTGAAACTTTATTGAATATTACAAGAAGTTTAAACTTACAAACTGAAACTTACAACAAACTGAAACTTACAAACTAAATAATCTTATAACAAAGTTTAAACTTACAATACTTCAACATTCACATTACAAAATTTACAAAACTACAAAAGTTTAAACTTTAAGCTCTCAGATCTTATAACAAAGTTTTACAAACTTTGCTACCAGAATTATCATCATCGAACTTTGAAGGGCAACCAAGTTTAAATTATGGGCAACTTAACTTTTAAAGCTAAGACACCAACATAATTAAAACTAGGAAAACCAGCAACCAGCAACAAACTGCAACAAGCAATTAAAATCATTAGGATCATTAACAGACTGAAATAAAGCAAGCCAAGCATATATAACTAAACAGAAACATACATACATTCATTCATATATAACCAAACATAAAACAGAAGCATACATACACAATACATAGTGAACAACTAAACAAAAACATACATACATGCATACATAACAAAACAAAAAACAGAAGCATACATACACATTACATAATGAACAACTAAACATAAACATACATTCATATAACCAAACATAAAACAGAAGCATACATACACATTACATACTGAGCAACTTAACAGAAACATACATACATGCATACATGCATATATAACCAAACATAAAACAGAAGCAGACATACACATTACATAGTGAACAACTAAACAGAAACATACAAACATACATGCATATACAACCAAACATAAAACAGAAGCATACATACACATTACATAGTGAGCAACTAAACAGAAACATACATACATGCATATAAAGCAAACATAAAACAGAATCAATGAGAAATATAAAATTAAAAAAAAGACAGTGAATAAGAACAACTTACCAAACATCTCCAGCTTTCAACAAATCAGAAACATACCTACCAGATCCATAGCTTCCTTGTTCTCAGAGGTCCCTACAAAAAAAGAACTAATCAGTTATGAAATCAAAAAAAAACAAAAAAAAAATAAGTTAAACAAATCAGAAACTTACTCTGCACTAGGATCTTCATCAACTGCACAATCTTTCATAACAGAAAGATATTCCTCATCCTCTTCCTCGGGCTCAAACCCATACAACCAGTTACGGGTTGTCACAAATATCTCAACATTTTTAGGAAGGAGTTTAGCCCTTAGCTTATTTAAAATCCTACCACCAGTGCTAAAAGATGATTCAGAAGCAACTGAAGTGATGGGAATGGCTAAGATATCTCTAGCCATGAGAGAAAGTACAGGGAAAGACACAGATTGGGCTTTCCAATAATCCAAAATATCAAAGTTTGAATCATCAACATGAGGGAGAAGGGGCAAACTAATAAAAGAGTCAACATCTGACTTCCCACTCCTTGAAGCAGCTAGATTAGCATCAAAGTTCTAGAAAGAAAAAAACAAGTCAGTAATTGAAACTAAAATAATAAAATAAAGGAAACTGAAATAACAAAAAAAACTAACCTGAAAAAGGTTAGACTTCTTAAATGTTCGAGGCCGACCAGTGGAGGACTCGGTTGTACTTAGAGAGGAGTTACTTCGAACAGAAGATCCAGAATTGCAAAGGACAGATTTTGAATAATAAACATACATGTTTACAAATTCATTGTAAACAATACTTACCCTTCTCTCAACCTCATCCTCAACATAGAGGACAGAATACAACTCCTTCAGGAGTTGTAATTTATACCTTGGATCAAGCAAAACAGCAAAGGACAAAATGGTCGAGTGCTCAGACCAATACTACTCATACAACTCAAGCATAGGTCCAGCTATTGCAGAGATGGCCTCACAAGGATCATTGTGAGCATCATACAACAGTTTCTCAATGGCAACCACATTAGCCAAAAAAGGTTAGAAGTAGGATACTTAGAACCAGAAAACAGTGTAGTAATCTCAAAAAAAGGCTCCAGAAAATCACAGATCAATTGGGAAGTTTCCCACTCAGAATCAACAATTACATCTAAATCATTTTCCCTATTAACAAACAAGTTTATGGCTACTTTAGCATCAATGGCCCTACGAAGCATTAGATATGTAGAATTCCATCTAGTAGGGACATCTAGGATTAATTTACCAGAAAAAGAAGAACCACAGTCTTTAACAGCAGAGTCAAAGTTACAAAGTCTAGCATCAGAAGAATCAATGAACTTAACAATTTCACGCAACTTAAGAACAGAAGAGTCAATTACCTTCAAACCTCTTTGAACAATTAAGTTCAAAATATGGGCAGCACACCTTACATGAAAGAACTTACCACCGCAAGGTAGGGGAGAAATAGCATTCAAGTCATCCTTAAGCCTCTTCACCATTCGATCATTGGCAGAAGCATTATCAACAGTAATGGTAAAGGCTTTTTTCTCAAGACCCCATTCACATAACATTTTTTTCACAAACTTATATATAGACTCACCATCATGTGGAGGGGCGAAACGCCTAAAATTAAGTATTTTAGACTGAAGTTTCCAGTTATTATCAACATAATTAGCAGTCAAAGCAAAATAAGAACGTGAAGTGCAAGCAGACCATCCATCACATGTAAAGCAGATACGACTAGGAATAGAACTCATAGAATCAATGAGCAATTTTTTATGTTTTTCATGCTTTAACATGCAATGTTTAGTAATGGTATACCTAGAAATATGCTTAACATTAGGATTCAAATACTGATGCAGAACCCTAAGTTTTTCATGCTCAACAATACTTAAAGCATAACCATGACAGAGAACAGCTTCAGCAAACAGTTCACAATATTTTTTTTGATCAAAAACAGATGTAGAACTACTAGTAACATTTTTAGCAAGAAAATCTTTATAGGCTTGGCATTTATCAGTATGTCTTTTAGGTGTAGAAGTACCAACATAAGAATCAGCTTTATAGCTAGCAGTTTTGCAATACTTACATTGAGCAATGACACCATCAGCAGTCTTAATAAATGTATAGTGATCCCACACAGGAGAAGTTCTTCTCCCAATGTCAGATGAAACCCTCCTCCTAGAGGAAGGAGCAACTATTGACACTTGATCATTAGCTTCCCCTTCAAAAAACAATTACAGAGTTAGTAACTTTAACACTGAAAACAAGTAAAGAATAAAGAAAATAAAAAGAAAGAAAGAACCTTACCAGTTTCACCAGGATAGTTCATCTCAAAAGAATCAGAATCCATTGCAGAACCCAGAAACGTACCTGAGATCAAGAGGAACCACAGTTAGTAAAAAAATTAAAACAACTAGCATGCATACTAAATCAACAACACAGAAACCCTAGCATGCATACTAAACAAACAATACAGAAACAGAGGGTGGTTTCAGTTTAATCCTTGTACGTGGCGTTGTTTACACCGAACCCCAGGGTCCTTTAAAAACCCCCTTTGGCACCAGTAGCCCCGCAGGTCTGGTATTCCAGCCTATATACTCGGATTAAACCAAGGAAACCCTAGCATGCATACTAAATCAACAACACAGAAACAGAAACCCAAGAAAAACCAAACAAAGTAGACATGCAAACATATAACAAGACTCAAACATGCAAACATATATACAAATCAGAAACATGCAAACATATATCAAAACTCTAACATGCAAACATATATCAAAACTCTAACATGCAAACATATAAACAAACCAGAAAAACAGAAGCATAAATCGAGACTGTAACATGCAAACATATATACAAAGCAGAAAAAAAACATGCACACATAAATACAAATCAGAAAGAGAAGAAACATGCAAACATATAAATGAAAACATATATACAAATCAAGACAGAAACATGCAAACAAAAATCAAGACAGAAACATTTAAAAAATAAATAAAAGAGGAAGAGAAGAAACCCTAAACCCAAACGCAGATGTGGAAGAAGACTCTTGAAGAACCCAGAAACGTACCTGAGATCAAGAGGAACCACAGTTAGTAAAAAAATTAAAACAACTAGCATGCATACTAAATCAACAACACAGAAACCCTAGCATGCATACTAAACAAACAATACAGAAATAGAGGGTGGTTTCAGTTTAATCCTTGTACGTGGCGTTGTTTACACCGAACCCCAGGGTCCTTTAAAAACCCCCTTTGGCACCAGTAGCCCCGCAGGTCTAGTATTCCAGCCTATATACTCGGATTAAACCAAGGAAACCCTAGCATGCATACTAAATCAACAACAGAAACAGAAACCCAAAAAAAGCCAAACAAAGTAGACATGCAAACATATAACAAGACTCAAACATGCAAACATATATACAAATCAGAAACATGCAAACATATATCAAAACTCTAACATGCAAACATATATCAAAACTCTAACATACAAACATATAAACAAACCAGAAAAAACAGAAGCATAAATCGAGACTGTAACATGCAAACATATATACAAAGCAGAAAAAATACATGCAAACATAAATACAAATCAGAAAGAGAAGAAACATGCAAACATATAAATGAAAACATATATACAAATCAAGACAGAAACATGCAAACAGAAACATGCAAACAAAAATAAGACAGAAACATTTAAAAAATAAATAAAAGAGGAAGAGAAGAAACCCTAAACCCAAACGCAGATGTCGAAGAAAACTCTTGAAGAACCCAGAAACGATCCTGAGATCAAAGCACAAGAGAGTTAGTAAAATGAAATTTAAAAAACTAAATAATTAAATGAAATATGAAAGGGTTTTGTACTTACCGAGAGAGAGAGAAGAAGACAACGAACAGTCTGGACAGTGGAATGAGAAAGGTCAGAGTGGATCTGAAGAGGTTTAGGGTTTGCAGATTAGGATTTAGGGTTACATGATTAGGGAATAAGGTTTGGGGTTTGAGGATCAGGGGTAAGAGTTTAGGGTTTTAGGATTGGGGTATAAGGTTTGGGGTTTGTGGATCAGGGGTAAGGGTTTATGGTTTCTGGATCAGAGGTAAGGGTTTAGGGTTTCTGGATAAGGGTTTAGGGTAAAACAGAATTGAATTGGGGATTAGGGTTTGAAGGATTGAAAAGATGGTAATGGAAGAACATAGGGTTGTTCTTGAGAAAAAATTAGGTTTTGATCGAGAACAAACAGATGGAGAGTGGGCTAAGGTGTTTGTATAAGATCTGGAGAGGGGAAATTGGATGAACAAGGAAGAACTTTGAAAAAAAAGATGTTTTGATCGAGAATAAACAGGTTTTTGGTGGGCTAAGGTGTTTGTATAGGATCTGGAGAGGGGAAAGTGGAAGAACAGGGAAGAACTTGGTAAAAAACCAAGAGTTCGATCGAAAAAGAATGAAACTTTCTGGGAATTTTGTGTTTTTAGAGGAGAGAGAAGATGAGAGGATATTTTGGCAGAGTAACGGTAGGGAAAAAAGTGTAAAATGAAGGGGGTGAAGGTCTATTTATAGAGTGAGTCCGGGTCAAAAGATTCGCGCGTCATTATACGGGTCACGCGGGTCTTGCTCCGCAAGCACTCTTAGTTTCAATTCTTTCATTTTAATCCTTTTTTATTTGAAATTGAGCTAATAATTTTGTTTTCATTTCAATTTCGTCATTAATGCAGTTTTAAGCTTTAGTGTATAGATTTAATTTAGGGTTTTGGGTTATAGTTTAGGGTTTTTCTTTATATATTATTAAATTTTATATTTTAGTTTTAGGGTTTAGATTTGTGTAATTATTTTTAGGTTTAGGGTTAGTCTTTGAATTAAGATTTGGGGTTTATGTTTAGGGTTTTAGGTTTATTTTAATTAACTTTTAGGTTTAATATTTCATTTAATTAATTTAGGGTTTTTGGTTTATTTTAATTAATTTAGGGTTTAGGGTTTAATAAACCCTATACCTAAACCCTAAATCTTAAACCCTAAAATACTAAAAACCCTAAACCCTAAGCCCTAAACATGAATCCCTAAAAATAAAAACCCTAAACATATAACTTGTGGTTTAGGGTTTATTTTAATTAATTTAGGGTTTATGATTTAATAAACCCTAGATCCTAAACCCTAAATCTTAAACCCTAATCCTAAACCCTAAACAATAACCACTACCCTCTAAACCATAAAACCCTAGATCGAGGGTTTAGTGGTTAGGGTTAATTACTTATGCTTTGGGGTTTAATGCTTAGGGTTTAGAATTAGACATTAGGGGTTTAAACCCTAAACCCTAATCTTTAATCAATGAACCATAGTCCCTAATCTTAAACCCTAAACAATAACCACTACCCTCTAAACCATAAAACCCTAATATTTAGTCTATAGCTCATAGTCCGTAATCCTAGATCGAGGGTTTAGTGGTTAGGGTTAATTACTTATGCTTTAGGGTTTAATGCTTAGGGTTTAGAATTAGACATTAGGGGTTTAAACCCTAAACCCTAATCTTTAATCAATGAACCATAGTCCCTAATCCTAAACCCTAAACAATAACCACTACCCTCTAAACCATAAAACCCTAATATTTAATCTATAGCTCATAGTCCGTAATCCTAGATCGAGGGTTTAGTGATTAGGGTTAATTACTTATGCTTTAGGGTTTAATGCTTAGGGTCGATAATTAGACATTAGGGGTTTAAACCCTAAACCCTAATCTTTAATCAATGAACCATAGTCCCTAATCCTAAACCCTAAACAATAACCACTACCCTCTAAACCATAAAACCCTAATATTTAATCTATAGCTCATAGTCCGTAATCCTAGATCGAGGGTTTAGTTGTTAGGGTTAATTACTCATGCTTTAGGGTTTAATGCTTAGGGTTTAGAATTAGACATTAGGGGTTTAAACATTAAACCCTAATATTTAATCAATGAACCATAGTCCCTAACCCTAAACCCTAAACAATAACCACTACCCTCTAAACCATAAAACCCTAATATTTAATCTATAGCTCATAGTCTGTAATCCTAGATCGAGGGTTTAGTGGTTAGGGTTAATTACTTATGCTTTAGGGTTTAATGCTTAGGGTTTAGAATTAGACATTAGGGGTTTAAACCCTAAACCCTAATATCTAATCAATGAACCATAATCCCTAATCCTAAACCCTAAACCCTATACATTTAATTACAAATAATAATAATAATAGTAATAATAATAAAAATAATAATAATAAAAATAATAATCATAAAACTAATAATAATAATAAGCATAGTAAATATATAATAATAATAATAATAATTGTATTTAAGTATATAATAATAATAATAATAATAATAATAATAATAATAATAATAATAATAATAATAATAATAATAGTAGTAGTAGTAATAATAATATTACTAATCATAGTAATAATAATAATAATAATAATAATAATAATAATAATAATAATAATAATAATAATAAAAACTAATAATAATAATAGTAATAATAATAATAATAATAATATTAGTCCATAGTAATAATAATAATAATAATAATAATAAAAACTAATAATAATAATAATAATAATAATAATAATAATAATAATAATAATAATAATAATAACTAATACTAATAATAAGCATAATAAATATATAATAATAATAATAATTGTATTTAAGTATATAATAATAATAATAATAATAATAATAAACCCTAAACCCTAACCACTAAACCCTAAAACCTAAACGCTAAAAATAAAAACAATTAATCCATTAATATATATATTACATGTACGTATGTATGTATCATTTTATGAACAGTAAACTCTAAACCCTAATCCTAAACCCTAAAAACCATAATCCATCAATATATATAATTAATGTAGGCATGTTTGTATTAATTTAAGACCATTAAACCCTAAACCCTGAACCCTAAACCCTAAATCCTAAACCCTAAAAATCATAATCCATCAATATATATATAATTAATGTAGGCATGTTTGTATTAATTTAAGATTAGTAAACCCTAAACCCTAAACCCTAAACTATAAACCATAAACCCTAAAAACCATAATCCATCAATATATATATAATTAATGTAGACATGTTTGTATTAATTTAAGATCAATAAACCCTAAACCCTAAACCCTAAACCCTAAACCCTAAACACTAAAAACCATAATCCATCAATATATATATAATTAATGTAGGCATGTTTGTATTAATTTAAGACCATTAAACCCTAAACCCTAAACTCTAAACCCTAATCCCCAAACCATAATCCCTAAACCCTAAAAACCATAATCCATCAATATATATATAATTAATGTAGGCATGTTTGTATTAATTTAAGATCATTAAACCCTAAACCCTAACCCTGAACCCTAAATCCTAAAAACCATAATCCATCAATATATATATAATTAATGTAGGCATGTTTGTATTAATTTAAGATTAGTAAACCCTAAACACTAAACACTAAACCCTAAACCCTAAACCCTAAACACTAAACACTAAACCATAAACCATAAACCATAAACCCTAAACCCTAAACCCTAAAAAACCATAATCCATCAATATATATATAATTAATGTAGGCATGTTTGTATTAATTTAAGATCAATAAACCCTAAACCCTAAACACTAAACACTAAACCCTAAACCATAAACCATAAACCATAAACCATAAAAATAAATCCAATAGTACCAACTAAATATATATCACATATACGTAATCCCCTAACCCTAAACCCTAAACCCTAAATCGTAAAAATAAAAATCATAATCCGTCAATATATATAATACACATAACACAATAAACCATAAACCCGAAGGAACCCGGCCTGAAATGAACCCGACCTGAAACGAAACCGACCTGAAATGAACCCGGCCTGAAACAAAACCGACCTGAAAAGAACCCGACCTGAAACGAAACCGACCTGAAACGAACCCGACCTGAAACGAACCCGACCTGAAACGAAACCGACCTGAAATGAACTCGACCTGAAACGAAACCGACCTGAAATGAACCCGACCTGAAACGAAACCGACCTGAAATGAACCCGACCTGAAACGAAACCGACCTGAAATGAACCCGACCTGAAACGAAACCGACCTGAAATCAGCCTGTCAATTAACCGTTTTGACCCGACCTGAAATAAACCGACCTGAAATGAACCCGACCCGAAATGAACCCGACCCGAAATGAACCCGACCTGAAATGAACCCGACCCGAAATGAACCCGAACCCGAACCGAATCGAGTCAAAACAAAAAATGACCCGAAATGACCTGTAACCGATTTGACCCGACCTGACAGAGCCCGACCTGAAACCCAACTGTTGACCTGTTTTTACATCCCTAGTCTGCAATAGTAACTTACTAAGACTTTCCTGCACGTAAAATTCAAGTTGACCCAAGGGACGGTCCCATGAGTGTTATGAGACACTCGTAAAAATTTCATATTTTCATATATTTTAAATTTTTTTTATATTTTGAATTGATAATTTAATTTCACATCATATTTGATGAGTTCTCAAATGTGACATATTTCACTTGCTAATTTTCTAAGTTTTGTGACTTCTTGCTACTTAATACATACTGTTTCTATTACATTTTGTGCAGGGGTCCAACTCTGGAAATAGCAGTGAAAATGGAGCATTTCTGCAGTTTTTTTTATTATTCTGTCATGACTGGCATCATGGGCACGACACCAGGCACGACGCATCTGACGTGGCAGTGACGTGGCAACTTCTAGAAGCTCCTGGAATGTTCCGGAAGAAGAATCCGATCAGACTTATCAGCTTTTATCCATATTAGTTTTATTTTTGAATTTTAATCAAACATTTGAATTTGAATTATTTCCTATCTCTTATCTTTGTAAATCTAAAGCCTATAAATACCAACCTTTGGTGAAGGCTTGAGAGCATCTTCCAGCTTTGAGTCTTTTACATTTGTAAACATTTTCAGCTTTAATCGAAATCCATTTTTCTTTATTTTTCTCGTTTCACTTATTTTATGTTATTCAATTGTTTTTCTAAAATCAAGTTAAGTATGATAATCAATATCATGCTTAGCTAAATCCTTTAAGCCAAGAACCAGCCAAGTCAATTCGATTCGTGAGAATTGAACTTGCTTAAATACTTTTGGGGAAATCATTTTTATCTTTCTGCTTAGATAGTTTGGCAATCGGCCTTACTAAAGTTTTTAAACGTTTTTCATATCAAAAAGGGCCCTTTGGTCTGAATTCGCTTAAAAACATAGTTGGGAGGAAGGATCGGCCTGTGGCGAATTTCGACTTCCTATGAACACTCTTAGCGGCGGTCCGCTAAGGAAAGATAAAATCAGAAGCGATTCTACTTTTAGACAATTTCTGAGTCGGGTTTTTCCTGTTTATTTCTAAATACTTTAACGGCGATAGTCGTGGTTGATTTATTTAAGAACCGTCTTTCGAAGATAGACTTGGGAGGATTGGTTACTCGAGAGAAGAACAAGTTACGACGAGTTGGGCCTCGTAGACTGTAACCGACATGATCCCCGAAATAAAAATCTATTTCAATGATCGAAAGAATTGAAGGAGCTGGTTCGAGGCTGATTTACACACTTTTTTTCTTACTACTTTTAATTCTTTTCTCTTTATTTTATTACTTCACCAAAAATCATATCACCCCCTTCTTTTATTCCTTTGCTTTTACAGATATTCCTGGGAATTCAGATTCAACAGATTCAAGTCAACAATTCCAATCTCCCTGCGGATCGACCCTCTTTCCCTATACTTATTCAATTTCTTTATTTTATTTATCGTTGAAAGAGGATTTATTTATATTTATTTTGACCGGTCAACGACGACTTTTCAAAATTGGCGTCGTTGCCGGGGAGATTTATTTTCGGCAATTTTTGACTGATTTTTGTTTTATTTTATGACCAGGAAGAATCTGGGTACTTTAGCTCCATATAACCCGGAAATCGAAGCAAGCGCTCATAGAACTCACGGCGAAACCCTTCGACGAAAGAAACAACAAAGCACACGACGACCGGAACAAGAATCCACCTCCGAAACCACACCAGTCGAAGAGCCTACACAGGAACCAGAACCAATGGCGGAACAAACGATTCGAGAGCTTAACGCAGCCCCTACTGTGAAACAACCCCTTTGTATCGCCTTTCCTCACGGCGATACCCCTTTCCAACTCAAAACGAGCCTAATTCACCTATTACCCACCTTTAATGGCCTCCCTACTGAAAGCCCACATAAACACCTTGCCGAATTTCACATGGTGTGCAGCAGCATGAAACCGCAAGGAGTTTCAGAGGATCAGATAAAACTAAGGGCTTTTCTTTTTTCCTTAGCCGGAACGGCTAAAGAGTGGTTATTTTATTTACCTCCGGATTCTATTAATACATGGGCTGATCTTTCTCGTGTTTTCCTTGACAGGTATTTCCCTGCAGCAAAAGCGACTGAACTTAGGCGAAGCATTTTGAGTATCCAACAATTGCACGACGAATCCCTATATGATTATTGGGAAAGGTTCAAGAAGCTATGTGCAAGCTGTCCGCAACATGGCTTATCCGAGCAGACACTCCTTCAGTATCTATACGAAGGAATGTTACCGATGGACAAAAAAATGGTAGATGCGGCAAGCGGCGGCGCACTCGTCAACATGACTCCTACTGCAGCAAGAACATTAATCTCCACAATGGCTGCGAACTCACAACAATTTGGTTCTACAAGTGAACCCAGTCGACGAGTTCATTCAGTAAGCACAATTACATTAGAAAATAAGATTGATAATTTGACTAATATTGTGCATTCACTTGTTTCAGGAGAAATAGGAGTTGCTAAGGCATGTGGGATTTGTACTATGCACGATCACGCCACTGATCTATGCCCAATGTTGAGGGAAACGACTAATGCTCAAGTCAACGCCTTAAACAATTTTCCCGGACCTCCCCAAAGACCCTACAATCCGCAAAGCAACACATTCAACCCTGGGTGGAGAGATCATCCTAACCTTAGCTATGGTAATAGGAATCCAAATTTACAAGCTAGACAACCTCCCTACCAAAATCAAACTCCTCAGAAATCCTCCCTTGAATCTATTGTTGAAAGGCTAGCCGCCTCACAAGAAAAGTTCCAAAACCAAACGCAATCTCACCTTCAGGAACTAGACAAACAAGTTAGTCAATTAGCTCAAAAAATAGGGCGACTAGAATCTCAAGGAAAATTACCATCGCAAACCGAAGTCAATCCAAGGGAAAATGTGAGCGAAATCACTTTGCAAAGTGGAACCGTGATAGCACCTGAACCACCGAAAAAGGGCGAGCAAAAATCCGAGAACTCCTCGGAACACCAAAAGGACAAGTCTCCTCCCACTTCAGGTAACATCAATTCTAAAATTCCTATTTCTACTTACGAACCTGTTCCACCTTTTCCAGGAAGACTAGCGAAAAAGGACAAGAAGGAGGGAAAAAAGGAAATAATGGAAGTGTTCAAAAAGGTAGAAATCAACATTCCGCTCTTGGATGTTATTAGGAAGGTTCCTAAATACGCAAAATTTCTGAAAGATCTGTGTACAAACCGAAGAAAATTGTCGGGAAATGAGAGGGTTAACCTTGGCGAGAATATTTCAGCCATTTTTCAAAGACCGCTACCACCAAAATACAAGGATCAAGGTATGTTTGCAATCCCCTGTAAAATTGGGAACGTTGGAATAAAAAGGGCCATGTGCGATTTGGGTGCCTCCATCAATGTCATGCCTTTAAATGTTTATAGAAAAATCTCAAATGATCCACTGAAGGAAACTAAGGTAACAATACAATTGGCTGATAGGTCGATTATATATCCCGATGGGGTATTGGAAAACATTCTGGTTAAGGTAAATAATCTTATTTTTCCCGCCGACTTTTATATTATTGATATGGAGAATGATCGTAGCAATACTGGGTCTGAAATTTTGCTTGGACGTCCTTTTCTATCAACCGCACACACAAAAATTGATGTTCGTAATGGCATTTTAACCATGGAGTTTGATGGAGAGGTAGTGAAGTTTGATGTATATAAAGCTATGAAATATCCTGATTCTGCCGAAAGCCTTAATTTCATTGATATTATAGATCCTTTGGCTAATGACTTTATCGGAACTGATTTACTTCATGATTTTTGTAGGGAATTGGAAGATCTCAATGATGACGACTTAGGCGAAACAATTTCTACCCTCTCTTTAATTTCTGAAATTCGATTAACTCCATCACAATCTAAACCGCTTCCCTCAATTTTGCAGGCACCTCAGTTAGAATTGAAACAACTCCCACCACACTTGAAATATGCATACTTGGGCGACAGAGAAACTCTACTCGTCATCATATCAAACGAATTGTCGTCACAACAAGAGGAGGAGTTAATTGCTACGCTGATCATCCATAGAGAAGCAATCGGATGGACATTAGCCGATATCAAAGGCTTGAGTCCTTCCACGTGCATGCACAAAATAAAATTGGAGGATGGCGCAAAACCTATCCGAGAGGGACAACGTCGACTAAACCCACCAATGATGGATGTGGTAAGACAAGAAATACAAAAATTGTTAGATGCCGACATCATCTATACAATTTCTGACAGTAAGTGGGTTAGTCCAATTCATGTTGTACTTAAGAAAACGGGAATAACTGTTATCGAAAATGATGAAGGTGAGAAGGTTCCAAAAAGAGTTCAAAACGGATGGCGAATGTGTATCGATTATAGGAAACTTAATTCCCAAACTCGAAAAGACCATTTCCCTCTACCGTTCATCGATCAAATGATCGAAAGACTTGCTGGAAAAACACATTATTGTTGTCTTGACGGATTCTCTGGATTTTTTCAGGTACTGGTAGCACCCGAAGATCAAGAAAAAACTACATTTACTTGTCCATTTGGCACATTTGCATATAGGCGAATGCCTTTCGGGCTATGCAACGCTCCAGCCACTTTCCAACGCTGCATGCTAAGCATTTTCTCCGATCACATTGAGCGAGGTATAGAGGTATTTATGGATGATTTCACCGTTTACGGCGATTCGTTTTCTAAATGCCTCTCTAACCTTTCATATGTGCTTAATCGATGCATTGAGTATAATTTGGTTTTAAATTATGAGAAGTGTCACTTTATGGTAAGTAAAGGTTTAGTTCTCGGTCATGTAGTTTCTGCCCAAGGAATAGCTGTTGATAAAGCTAAAGTAGACGTTATTCGCTCACTTCCATACCCCACTTCGGTGAGGGAAATTCGAAGTTTTCTTGGTCATGCAGGATTCTATCGACGCTTCATAAAGGATTTCTCTAAGCTCGCACAACCACTTTGTCGCCTATTACAAAAAGATGCACCATTCAATGTGGACAAAGCTTGTAAAGAATCATTTGATGAACTAAAAGCACGACTCATTTCCGCTCCAATAGTGCAGCCCCCGGATTGGTCGCTACCCTTCGAAATCATGTGCGATGCCTCCGATCTAAGTGTAGGCGCAGTGCTTGGACAAAGATCCAAAGAAGGACCGCATGTTATCGCTTATGCCTCTCGAACTCTTGATTCGGCACAGCGAAATTATTCTACAACAGAAAATGAGCTTTTTGCTGTCATTTTTGCATTAGATAAATTTCGCCCTTATTTATTAGGAACTAAAATTCTCATTTTTTCTGATCATGCAGCATTGAAGTATTTGATCCACAAAAAAGACGCGAAACCTCATTTGATTAGATGGATACTCTTGTTACAAGAGTTTGACATCCAAATCAAAAACAATAAAGGCAGCGAGAATTTGGTGGCGGATCACCTAAGCCGTTTGGCGACATCACCAACCGAACTCCCTCTACGAGATGAATTCCCGGATGAATCGTTAATGGAAGTTAAGGTAACATTCCCTTGGTTTGCCGATTTGGCGAATTTTTTAGCCACTGGTAAGGTCCCTAACAATTTGTCTCAATCCGCGGTTAAACGTATTAAAAGAGATGCTAGATATTATATATGGCATGATCCATATTTGTGGAAATTGTGTTCTGAACAAATAATTCGTCGTTGCGTAAGTAATAGCGAGGTAACTTCTATACTTAAATTTTGTCATTCTTACGCTTGTGGCGGACATTTTGGCCCTAAGCGAACTGCGCACAAAATTCTCGAGTGTGGGTTCTTTTGGCCTACCTTATTTAAAGATACTTACGATTTTTGCAAATCATGTGACAGATGCCAACGGGTTGGGAATTTAAGTCGTCGAAGCGAAATGCCATTAAATCCAATCCATATATGCGAAGTATTCGACGTGTGGGGACTCGACTATATGGGACCTTTTATTTCGTCCTATGGAAATCTTTATATTATTTTAGCAGTCGATTACGTTTCGAAATGGGTTGAGGCGAAAGCCACCCGTGAAAATGATGCAAGAACCACGACTAACTTCTTGCGTGAATTTATTTTTTCCAGATTCGGAACTCCAAGGGCGATTATTTGTGATAGGGGAACACATTTTGTCAATCGAATCGTCGAAGCCTTGATGAGGAAATATGGCGTGACGCAGCGAATATCAACGGCTTATCATCCGCAAACTAACGGACCAGCGGAAGTTTCGAATAGGGAAATTAAGTCAATCCTAGAGAAAATTGTTAAACCCAATCGAAAGGATTGGAGCTTGAAGTTGGTCGACGCGTTATGGGCATATCGGACCGCCTACAAAGGACCTATCGGCATGTCACCTTACCGACTTGTCTTTGGTAAACCTTGTCATCTCCCGGTCGAACTTGAACATAGAGCGTTTTGGGCGGTGAAAGAATGTAATATGGAGATGAGCGTTGTTGGCGAAACACGGAAACTCCATATCCAAGAACTAGAGGAGATTCTCCGAAATGCTTACGATAGCGCACAACGTTACAAAGAACAAACTAAAACATTTCATGACAAACACATTTCATTTAAATCCTTTTCAATTGGACAAAAGGTTCTCCTATTTAACTCGAAGTTGAAAATTTTTGCAGGAAAACTTAAGTCTAAGTTGAGCGGACCATTTACCGTAGTCAATACCTTCCCTCATGGAGCCGTGGAAATCGAAGATAGCTCGGGTGCACGATTTAAAGTAAATGGACAGCGGCTCAAACCATTCTTCGAAAGCGCACCCATCGAACACATTGAGGAAATTATCCTCGAAGAACCGAGACTCTGAGCATTGAATTGGTCGAGCTTAACGACAATAAACAAAGCGCTAAATGGGAGGCAACCCATTAGCTTTTTTGTTTTTATTTATTTATTTATCATTTTTATTCTTTTTTATTTCTTATTTTTCCTCCTTGTTCCAGTACACTGATCGAATTTTTTTTCTCTCATTGCAGGCTTTTCTGTCGACCAAGAGCAGGGCAATTCATTCCCCCATCAAAGTGCACCGTTTCATTAAACGCGGTGCATTTTAGCACGCGTAATGAGCGGTGCACGATAGCCCCACCCCTTATCCTTTGCACACCATCAGATTTTTCCCTAATTTTCCCCATCTTCCCTTTTCTTTCCCTTCCGCGTAAAACAATTAAACCCTAGAAAAACTCACCCCACCGCACAAAACAAACCTCAGCCGGATTTTTCAAGCCCCCACCGCCGTCGACCCATAATGCCGCGCACAAGGCAACAAGCCCGTCGCCTCCCCCAAGAACCACCGATGGTTATCGGCGGACGGCGCCGTTTTCAACCGCCCCAGTTTATGGAAATAAGCAGCGAATCCGAGCCTTCTGCCGCACCTCCTCCTCCTCCTCGCCGCGGAGGCCATCATCGACAAGCCACTACTCCGCCGGCTGAAAGTCCTATTCCCCAGACGACCGCGATTCCTCTGCCCCCCTCCCCGACCGTCAGCCACCGTTCGCACCACTCCAATAGCGTTGCCGGCCCGAGCACCAGCCGCCGTCCGCCATCCCCACGGTCTCCGTCGCTGTCATTTTATTCAATGCCCACTGTGGACTCGTCCACACCCTCTCGACAGCGTTCGTTCCATGCCCAACAGAGGGAGTCCACAAACCCTTCCTTTTCCATGCACTCTGCCGAACCAGAGCAACATCCTGAGGTAAATTCTACCCCAATTTTTACTCAACCGTTGCTAATGTATCATCCTTCTTTTGGATACACAGAGGACTTCTCGGCTGAATTCGGTTTCCATCAAGATCACCAGACCTCTGCAAATTATGGCGAGCACTCTAGTGCATCATCCTTTCCCTCTCCGCCCAGAGGAGGCACCGAAAATCCTGAAAGAAACAGGCGTGGGCGTAAATATGCCGTACCAGCAGAAGAAGAGCTCAAAGGATTCCTCGTCTTTTCTGCCGATCAGCTCGACCAATTTCAGAGTATCCGACATAGGCCTTTTCGGGTTTGCAAATTCATTCCCCAGCATACTATTGTCAATTTGAATATCTCTGACTCTGTTGCACATTATTTTGATGCTATCGGATGGACTGCTTATTCTGAAATAAAATGTGGAACGTTTTATGAGTTGGTCTTTGAATTCTACTCCACATTTTCTTTTGCCGAAACTAGTTACATTACGCCCGACTCCCCTGCTATTATCAGATTTCGGTTATGTGGTCAAAATTTTGCTATGTCTGTTAATGAGTTTAATTTAGCTATGGGTTTTGTGACTAACGTCACAAACTCTGATTATCTAACAGCATTGTTTGAGATTCCTGCAGATTTCGATGAGAATGCTGCTTATTTTGAGCTATCCGGACAAACAGACATAGCCTTCGACCCTCGTTCTAATAAGGCTATTGCGCTTCAAGATCCCGGGCTCCGTTATGTTCATCGTTTCCTTGCCTACAATTTTTCTAGACGTAACGATGCTTCTGCCACTTTAAGTAAGACTGAACTATTCTTCCTCTGGTGTATGCATTCGGGTAAGAAGGTTAACTTAGGATTTTGGTTAGCCCGACAGTTCAAAATCGTCATCCGGTATAATCGTCCTTTAATCCTTGGTCCTTTAATTACTCACCTTGCATCTAGAATAGCTAATTTTGACATTGAGCACTTCACTTACGCTTTTTCTATGGATGCTTTAGATGAGCGTTGCTTGGACTCCATGGGCTTACTCGATGGACCACCGGATGCACCCTTCTTCAATCCACCGGGTATTTTAACGCCAAGGACAAGGAGGGTTTTCACTCGTAGAAACGCACCACGTGCCCCTCATTCCCCTCCTCCCCAAGAGTAGCCCTCTCACGATGTTCTGGATTTTGCTGCCCGTCTTCACGCATTAGAGGACAACATTTCCGAAATCCTCTCTTACCTACGTCCTGGGCGCGGCCGCGGACGTGGCCGCAATCGTCGTTGATAACGGGGAGTTTCCTTTACCCCTCTTTGCCTTAACTTTTCCTATTTTATTTTTGAATTGGGGCAATTCATTTAAGTGAGGGGGAGGGTACAACAACACTGGTCCTATGCTTGTTTGATGATATGTCTGACTTTGACTGAACTTGAGTTGAACTTCTCTTGCCATTTCATGTTATCTAGCATATTATACTTGCTCGAATACTTAGGAGTGATTGAATTGGAACATTTTTTATATCAAATGATATGGGTAATCTGCAGCTTGGCACTCTCTTTTAATTACTCTTGATAGTGTTAATTAAATTTCTCGCCTAGCTTAATCAAATTAGCCCAATTTTGGTAAGATTTGAGCCTTGAGCATGCATTCTTCATATTATGCTCGTTTCCTTGCTTGAGGGTGTCATCTTGAACTTAGGAATCTAGAATTTGTGGCTTGCTTACAATTTGAGACTACACTAAGAACGAGGTGCTTTAAAATGATTTAGGCATTAGGCTTTAACCTCTTCCATCCCTTTCATTTTAATTTACCCTTTCTCATCGCCTAGTGAACCCTTGTTAGCCTTACATCCCATTCCATTGGCTTAACCACTTTTTGATCGATCAAATGCTAGATACTATACTACTAGGCAAATAAGGAAGCTGAAATTCAAATTAAGGGCATAATTCTTCGAAATAAAAAAAAGAAAGAAAAAAAACAGAATAAGGAAGCAATTGCTTCGAAAAAAAACAGTTTCGAAGAACAGAAACATGTATGTTGATTGCCCATCTTTAAGCTCCTCATTTGTTTTCATTGATTGTTGTGTAAAAAATTCTTGCATTGATCATTTCTTTGATTACTTCCTTTCCATCTTTTTATCCTTTGCTAAACCCACATTACACCTTGAATAAAGACCTAATGATTTTCGTACCTCGGTTCTAATAAGTAGTGGAGATTTGAACTTGTTACAAGCTTATGGAAACCTTTGTTCATGCATGACTTTGAGTGTTTCTGCTTCAAGTTTTACCTTTAAAAACACTTTGAGTGCTCTTGAGTGTATCTTGGTGAGGATTAAGACTAGGCTACGATTCGATCAATGCTTGATAGGAAATTAAAAGGAACAAGGGCTGCTCTTTGCTTGTATTTATTTGGTGTTAATTGTGTTTCTGTCAAGAACTTCCTTTGTGCTAGAGCCTTTATAATTCTGTTTGATGCTTGTAATGGTTTGTGAATTGCATTCTTGGGTTTAAGTTATTTCGGACATACTTGAGGACAAGTATGAGACAAGTGAGGGGGAATTTGATGAGTTCTCAAATGTGACATATTTCACTTGCTAATTTTCTAAGTTTTGTGACTTCTTGCTACTTAATACATACTGTTTCCATTACATTTTGTGCAGAGGTCCAACTCTGGAAATAGCAGTGAAAATGGAGCATTTCTGCAGTTTTTTTTATTATTCTGTCATGACTGGCATCATGGGCACGACACCAGGCACGACGCATCTGACGTGGCAGTGACATGGCAACTTCTAGAAGCTCCTGGAATGTTCCGGAAGAAGAATCCGATCAGACTTATCAGCTTTTATCCATATTAGTTTTATTTTTGAATTTTAATCAAACATTTGAATTTGAATTATTTCCTATCTCTTATCTTTGTAAATCTAAAGCCTATAAATACCAACCTTTGGTGAAGGCTTGAGAGCATCTTCCAGCTTTGAGTCTTTTACATTTGTAAACATTTTCAGCTTTAATCGAAATCCATTTTTCTTTATTTTTCTCGTTTCACTTATTTTATGTTATTCAATTGTTTTTCTAAAATCAAGTTAAGTATAATAATCAATATCATGCTTAGCTAAATCCTTTAAGCCAAGAACCAGCCAAGTCAATTCGATTCGTGAGAATTGAACTTGCTTAAATACTTTTGGGGAAATCATTTTTATCTTTCTGCTTAGATAGTTTGGCAATCGGCCTTACTAAAGTTTTTAAACGTTTTTCATATCAAAAAGGGCCCTTTGGTCTGAATTCGCTTAAAAACATAGTTGGGAGGAAGGATCGGCCTGTGGCGAATTTCGACTTCCTATGAACACTCTTAGCGGCGGTCCGCTAAGGAAAGATAAAATCAGAAGCGATTCTACTTTTAGACAATTTCCGAGTCGGGTTTTTCCTGTTTATTTCTAAATACTTTAACGGCGATAGTCGTGGTTGATTTATTTAAGAACTGTCTTTCGAAGATAGACTTGGGAGGATTGGTTACTCGAGAGAAGAACAAGTTACGACGGGTTGGGCCTCGTAGACTGTAACCGACATGATCCCCGAAATAAAAATCTATTTCAATGATCGAAATAATTGAAGGAGCTGGTTCGAGGCTGATTTACACACTTGGTTTTTCTTACTACTTTTAATTCTTTTCTCTTTATTTTATTACTTCACCAAAAATCATATCACCCCCTTCTTTTATTCCTTTGCTTTTACAGATATTCCTGGGAATTCATATTCAACAGATTCAAGTCAACAATTCCAATCTCCCTGCGGATCGACCCTCTTTCCCTATACTTATTCAATTTCTTTATTTTATTTATCGTTGAAAGATGATTTATTTATATTTATTTTGACCGGTTAACGACGACTTGTCAATATTACTAAGTATAAAAATTCATACTATTATTTGTATAAAAAATTCATATTATTAACCTAAATTTTTGCGTCCATTACATACATATAAGAACCAACCATTGATTTTAATAATAATAATTCATGGTGAGTTTCCTATGATATATCACACTATCACGTAAGTGTAGCCTCTTTGCTTTCTTTTTTTTCATCTGTTTTGAATTTCTTATGCTTTCTCGTTCATGGTAGGATGTCTTCAGACCCGTTTTAGATATTTTCGAGGTTCTGATTAAAATTTCAAAAATTAATCCCTTTTATAACTCAATCGTATGTCACTATTTTAATTAAATATTTTATTAATAAATTATAGAAACGTGATTAAACTTTGTCAACCACATTATTTTTATGTGTGTATGATATAAAATTTGATTTTAAACAAAAAATTGAAGAATGTTGCATTATTTTTTTGCTGTTAGATTGGAAAAGAATAACAGAAAAAATTAAATTTTGAAAAAAATATATTTTTTTTATTTGAGAAAGTGAATTAAATTTTATCATTAGATCAATTTATTCATATAATTAAAAAGAAAAAAATAATTAATTTTTAAGAACCTTATATTAATTGAGAGCCCTAAGCGCTCATAATGCTCCTTTGCGAGACGCGACGGGCTATAAGCTTATTTTTAGTTGGCAAATTGTCCAAAATTGTCTTCAAAACACAAACAGAATTTCTTGAAATATGGATTGAATGTCAAACCAATCTCCCTCATCAAACCTTCTTCTTCACTCTAACTTTTCTCTATATCATAGAAACTGAAGCTAGAGAAGTTTATAGCGGCCCTTGAATTGATGCAGCTTTATCCCTGAGGTGTAACAAAATTTTCCAAATCCAATTATAATTTTATGATATGGGTTGTCAAAAGAACCTATCTTTTATAACATTGGTGGTAAAAAAAATTAATTTCTACAAACGCCTTAATTTTAGAGTGTAGGGTTTAGGAGTTTAGGTATAATGGTTTAGAATGTTGGGGTAATGGTTAGAAATTAGAGGTTATGATTAGGATTTAGGATTTAAGGTTTAGAGGTTAGGGTTTTAGGGTAATATGTTGAGTATTTATGTTTTAACCTATAAACCCTAAATTCTATTCACAATCTCTAAATTCTAAGCTACTAAACCTAAACATCTAAACCCTACTCCTTAAACTGAATCTCTAAACCATAAAACTGAGGCGCTTGTGGAAACTAAAACCATAAAACTGAATCTCTAAATTTTATGATATGGGTTGTCAAAAGTTTCCACCGCCGGTGTATCAAATAATTATCCTTACAGTATTATGTATAACAAATTGAATGATATGTCATTTTCCAACATAAGAAAGTTGTTTAACCTGCTAACTTTATAACGGACAAAAATCTTTTGGATCTTTTTGGTGACCCTTTATATACTCTAACATTAAAAATTAAATGATAACTCTAACTCTAAATTTAAAATTCTAAACCATAAACACTAGAATGCATCATAAACTTTAATTCTAAACCTTAAACTTAACTTTTTTAGTGTGAAGGTATAGATAGGAGCACAAAAAAACACAAAGGACTTCTATTCCTTTATAACATTGTTGCAATCTTTCTTTAAGATGATACCTCAATGGCAATTCATATTTCTTTATTTCAGTAGCTTCTTGAACATCATTCAAAATTGCTTCATCAACACTAGATGAATAAACCTTAGACTAAGTATAGTTCAATTGTAAACCTGAAAAGCTAAAAAAAATTCATAACACCCTAAACATATGTAATAGAATCACAGATCCCTTTGATAAAAACTAAAAGAATTTTTCTGCACGCACAAAGACTCAAATTTGAAATTTTCTTAAGCGATATAAAGCTGCTTACCATTTGTATTAACCCATTGGTTCTTTCGGTTTTTTTTACAATAAATAAACACCGATTTGAGTGAAGAAGTTGCAAGTTGCAACGAAGTACCACAACGAAAATTGGAAAGGAAAGACTTGGTAAGTCGTCGGAATTTCGACTTAGTCTAACTCCCGCTCCCACTAGGATTTAAACATTTAGTACGTATTAATGAAAGAAGACGACCCATGAAACTTTGGTTAGATGAGTGGTGGCCATGGATTGACCCCGATCAGGGGTGTTTGGTCCCCCCTTGGCCGTGGACTTAGCCGTGGCTTTGGGCCACCACAGTTAGATGCTTCCTTGTTTGTCCTTGAAACTTCAATCCACATCAAAAGACTGGTAAAAGGGTGAATGAATCTCTCTTGTTTTAAAAGGATGGTCATGTTCATTATCAATGCAGTTTTAACTCCACAAGTATGATTAATAAACTGTAATTTATCTCCATATTATATTAAAAAACTAAAAACTACCTACAACTCATTGGTTTAGTGGACGGAATATTGGCCTCTGATAAAACCCCATAAATAGAGTTGGAAAGTTTTTTTTTTCAACTCTACTTGCAGTAAACATGATAATCATCCATAAACTCTACTTTTAAACTGTACCCTTAAAAAAGAAAGCAAAAAATACCCTTGGTCTTGGGCTAGGGGTGTAAACGAGCCGAGTCGAGTTTGAATAGAGCTTAGCTGAGTTCGACTCGGTTCATGAAGAATATTAGTCGAGTTTGAGCGCAAGTCAAGTCCAATCGAATTGAGTATTGACCAAGACAAACTCGAGTAGCTCGCGATTTGTCTTGTCTCATTTTCAACCATAATAATAATAATAATAATAATAATAATAATAATAATAATATTGTTCTTGTTGTCAAATAACGTACATTTCAGTTCACTTTAGTTGGAGTAGTTTGTAAGCGTTTTGAGTCGGGTATCGAGTAGCTTAGTTTGGTTCGTTAAAAACTTAAGTCGAATTCAAACTCGAGTCTATTAGAATCGAGTTTTGACTGAATCGGTCTCAAGTAGTGATAAGTGCCTAAAACTTCTATATTTTCACCCTTTTTACATGGCAATTATTACTCAATCTACACCCAATTGAGCTGCATTATGGCCCTTTATGCATTAATTATATTGTTTCTATCCTTGATCCTTACATTTTATTTGTTAAATGAAAAATGTATTGTTTTGATGCATTTTGGTGCTTGTGCATATTTACTCACTTCCATGGCAAGTGATGCCCTGACATGTGATGTCGTGCCAGCAGATGATGTCAGGGCATGTGATTTCGTGCCAGTAGGTGATGTCAGGGCATGTGATGTCGTGCCAGCAGGTAGGGGTGTTCAATAATAACTGACCCGACCTACCCGACCCGCCGACCTGCCTACCCGAATAAAATTTACCGGGTATTTATATTAAAGTACGCGATTTTTTTCGGGTCGGGTACTCGACCCGCAATTTTTTCCGGGTAGTTGGGCCGGGTCATGGCCGAATTTTTTTATAACTGGGTACCCGACCCGACCCGTTAATTTTAATATTTATATATTTAATATTTTAAAGTCTATTTTCATTTTATGCTTCTTATTATTTTTCCTTAAAATTAATTTTAAATCCCTAACTTTTTTTTATACTTGTATTATATACTTTTAAGTTTACAAATTTTTAATATTTATATTAATTTGTCAATACGAGAGTCGAAAGAAAAATCATGATCGAGATTAATGTTTCTAATATTTTGTTGTCTATAAACTTTAATATATATATATATATATATATATATATATATATATATATATCCAAATATTTCTCTCTTAAAACAAACCTCAAATCAATAATTTTTGTGTTTGAAATATATATTATGAAATTTTATGTGTTTCCTATGTAAATTTTTAAAATAGATTTAAAAAAATATTAAAAAAAAGTAAACCGGATACTCGGTACCCGATTTTACAGGTACCCGAATTGCGGGTACCTGATTTTTATGGGTCGGGTCATGGACCGACTTTTAGGTACCCGAAAATTCTGGGTACCCAAAATTTAAGGTGCCCGAATATGAACACCCCTACCAGCAGGTGATGTCAGGGCATGTGATGTCGTGCCTACAGGCGATGCCGCGAAGGCAATGAAGGAAAGAGAGGATGGTGCAGAACGAGCTTTCGATAGGCCTTGATTAAGCCCAGTCAAGGACAACAGTTTCTACTGAAAAAAGTTGAACCATGAAGATAAAGCCTTATAGAGCAGATCTAGTTTCAGACCCATGTCAAGGCAGCAGAATTCTATGCCACGACAATTCATTGCAGAGCCAATATCTCGGCATTGTACAACCCAACTTGCCAGCGGGAAAAATATGTAAAGTGGTAGTCGATTTGAAGAGCATAAAACGCTGAATTTTTTTACACGCTTTGCATGGCGATGGGAGCATGAGAAGATGACGAAAGCATGGAAGGAAGGTTAAAAATAGAATTCGACCAAAGATGATTAAACACATTAAATTAAAGAGATTCATCTCTTTAATGAAGATAAGTCCAACTCCAACTTAACTTCCTATCCAAGGATTTTTTCCTACATCTCTTCCTATATAAAGTACCCTTCGGTCAAGAGGAGGGATGTCGAATATCGAGAGTTTGAGAGGCTTAGCATGTTCTAGTTCTTAGGCTATGGTTATTTTATTTAGTAGTTGTGGGAAAACAATTGTATTTTGTTTAAGTTTTTAATGCAATAAAAGTTAAGGTTTGCTTATTCTTGGTTTTTAATCATTCTTGCATTCTATTCGGGAGAAGGTTTGTGAGGTTATCTATGTGTTCAATATTGGGAGAGTTTAACTCACGAAATGAATAAGTACGGTTATCACCTCGCGTGGTGTTAACTAACTCGACATAGGGATAGGTTAAGAGTTTCAGCAGCTAAGAGAAACGTAAACATCGTTGGTGTTTGTATTTGGTTCACGCCGGGAGGTATCATCAAGGTTCATTCATCAACCAGTGTTCTGAGATTAGGGATAAGGAGGAACCATCAAAGGACGCTTTGCCGAACCTTAACAACATCTACAAGAGCAGAGGATTGTCGCGGCAAAAACTTCAACCATAGCAGCCGCGGCAGGGACGTCATTGCCGGGCATCACTGTGTTCATTGTTTGCAAAGACGGAGACAAGTCAATTGGATTCCACACTACGACACAACATAACCCTGCCTACTATTCTCTCTTATTCGTCCTATATTTTTATCTTATATTGTTTTAGTTAGATAAAACTCTTTTATATGTGTTTTTACTTTATTTGTTTTGCAGTGTGAGAGGATAGGACCAAAAGACGAGTATCAATCCCTGTGGAAACGATACTCGATATATTTATCACTTTATTACTTGCGACGTGTATACTTGCACAAATTACACATCATTTTACACACAACAAGTAACTCACAATCTGTCTTGTTTCATTTATAAACCTACTTAGAGTCATACACATAGTTGCTTTTAAATGTGGGTGGCGACGTTTTACCACTATTGGTCAGAAAATTTTCGATGCTCATCACATCAATTGTAAATAGTAAAAGCAAGATGACGGTGGTCGTCATCGTTTTGGACAATTCACACTCTTTGATTTAGATTGATACTCGCGGTCAATTATAACTATGGAAAATGTGAGAAAGATGGATCTGTTACTCTGGTTTCTCTAAACCAAGTGTTGTTTGAGTTTTCACTCTTTGTCCGTGATGATCTTCCTTCACATTTATATCGATAGGGTTTATGAGGGTGTTAAGTTTAAATTTTGTCCGTGATGCTTATTCGTTCTATCTATTTATTTTATATTTTTGCAAAAGTAAAAAATATATTGTTAGTTTGTAATTAATATAAGTTTTAGGGTAATTATTAAGGTTTTAATAATAATTTGTTTTTAAACAATACTTTTATTGTTCTTCACATCTCGATTTTCTCTTTCTTAAAATTTAACTTTTTTTAATATTCGTTATTAGATGCTCAATTTTTTAATGCTTGTTATTATAAACATACTCTTAATCTTTTTTTTCAATACTTGTTATCATGGACAAAGATTTAAATAACGGTCTGCAACCGCAACAATGACCATTATATAGCAGTAGCGACATCGTCCGAAACTACGATGTCCACAACCGTTATGTTCGCAATCGCGATAAACGAAACGTGGCCGTAAACGCGACCACAATCGTAATTTAAATTTCTAATTAGGGGGGTAATTTTTTTATTTGCCCTAAGGCAACCAAAATCTCAAAAACAGGTCAGAGGAGATCACCGGACTTAGCCCGATCCATAACAAAATTTAAAAAATTACTTAGTCAAAAATAATCTATTTGAAGAGATTTTATATAAATAGAATCAAAATTAACATTAAGCGCAGATGTAAATCATTTGAGACCAAGATGTACAGATACTCAACTTTAAATCTAATAAATTAGAGAAAGAAACTAACCTGGTTGATGCCGATGCCGATGCCAAAGTAGGCTCTTTGGTGCTCTTTTATTCATAGCTCGCTTATTCATTTTTTTTCATCTCCTCTTTATTTTTGTTTTTCTACGTGTGAAAATGGGCAAAATATTGAAGCCAATGCACAAAATTTAAGGTTCATATATATTTTTTGAAACGGTTTTATAAATTTAAATAATTATCCTTTCTATTTCCTTTGGAATATATAAATGATGCCTTTAAGATCATTGATCTGTTTGTAATTCAGCCTCATCAATTATACCTTTAAATTTTTTTGACGGCATTAATTTGTAAATATTATCACATATCGTTAGTTTGAGTCCGAATTACATATACAATTAGTATCCTAAAAAGTTATGATAGAGATTTAAAATGAAGTATTCTGACATAGAACCATGAAGAATGAGAATATAGATTAAAAGTGAAATATTCTGACATTTAAATAATGGTTACCTTATACCCATATCGGTTCGTAAAATAATAAGCACTTATTATAGAAAAAATATTTACATAAAAAAATAGCATGTTAGATTCTGTAATACTCGAATTTTACCCAGCTTACATATATAATAATAATTTTTCCTTATAAATAAATAATACAATAATAGAAAATAATCTAAATATAAATATATAGTCTAAACTTTTATAATAATGTCCATATTACATTAAAAGCCCAAAATTTAATTACAAAATCCCAATACTTATTTTTCCCGCCCAAATGCAATTGTATGCAGTTTATTTGTAACCCAAATCAGCCCAACAAACACACTTTTATCACATATATTAAATTTCCGCCTAAAATCCCTCACGTGGCGCTTCGTCATTAGACCAAGAGACCTATAATGGTTTTCTATACAACAACTATCCGTTGACGTCACCTATATGACGTCAGCATGACGTCATACCGCACCATCTCTTACAAATACGGAGAGAGAAAAGTCAGCTCACTATTATGTAATAATTACAACAATAATTAGGCAATTAAAAAATCAGACATACTTGATGTCATCTTTTTGGGATATTGTGATTCTTCGATAAAGGTGTAGCCTCCAAATTTAGGAAGTGTTTGAAAATTTGATGCTCCATCGGATGTGAATGGAGAAATGTCGTGCGGGAAGAATATTGTAAAAGACTCAAACGTTACGAAAATGGTAGTGGCGGAAGACATTATATGTATAACAATATTACCTGAATATTTTTTGTGTTCCCTTAGATTCTTATGATAACATTTGTCTTTGCCATATATTTACACACGGTAGGTGATATAATTTTCCACATGCAAGAAAAATATTGAGAATCAAATTTCAAAACGATTATTTTTATTTTTATTTGTAATATATATTCAAAGAAAATACCTAGATATAATTTTGGAACCAAGCTGATCGAACGAACGGTTCCTCAAATCTACGGCAAGGAGTGTTCGGCTGACTCAAACCATTTTTGTCCGTTTGGAGACTCTTTCCAGAAAAATACACCGGTGAATAAAAAGAGGGTGGCGAGAGGAGTTCGTTGGTGGCAACGGCAAACGAAACCGCCACCGAAACGACGGTGTGAGGGAGCGGCGGCTAGGGTTATGTTTGAGAGAAAAATGGGGTTTAGTTGAGAATGAATAATGAATGAAATTAAAAAAATGAACTATTTGCCCTTGTAGCTGACCCGAACGGGTCGTTATACCTATATCCAACCCGGTTCGTGCAGCCCAGCATAGGAGAAAAAAGAAACGGGTCAGCCCAACTTATTGCTTTTGGTTAGAGTCCAATTAAATTTAAACGTATCCATACCGACGACGACAACATTTGTCGGTATATAGTTTACCTATATCAATAAATATATTCAACCGTCGGTATACAATATAACCTAAACTGACAGATAAATTTACCGTCAGCAAAAACTATATTTATACCGACACACAAAACCAACCATCGATATATGGTTCACCTATACCGACGGTTGCTATAGTTCGTCCATATAAATTACATCTATACCGAATACATTACATTTATACCAGCAATAAATGTATTCTTCGGTAAAAATTAAAATTTTTATCGATGATTTTATTTTATCGTCGGTATATACTGTCTATATTGAAGACTTTTGTCCGTCGATATATGTACATTTTTTTGTAGTGCGATTTGTTTTAACGATGGAAATTATGAATTTGAATTTAATTTAGACATTGTGATTCATGAATGCATGAGTTTTGTAAAATATATCTAAAATAACACTCCTTTATACGGGACTAACGAGAAACTCATGCCCCTTTAAGTTTGGGTCATAATTTTCGCGAGACCCTTGACTAAAGGAATACTATTTTAAATACTATGATTTAGGATTAAAAAGAAATTTTTTTATTAGAGATTAACGAGAAAGCGACACCCCTTTAAGTTCGAGGCACGTTTTTCCGCAAGGATCCCTAATAAAGAAAATATTTTGATTAGAAATTTAGTTAAAAATATGAATGCAGGATATATGTACGAATATATATAATACAAATGTTATTTATTTAATTAATAAATAATAATAATAATAATAATAATAATAATAATAAATATAAACGAAAAACAGTGACCATAATGCAAGAAAATGAAAACTGAAATGCTAAACTGTGAAGGATGCAAAGCTGGAAGGATTAAAGCTGCAATTTCTCTCCCCATTTCATTAAAAAACGCACGGATCCTCTTGCAGGTTGGGTCACCGCGTCGGGTACAAGCATAAAACGTTGTTGTTTTGAGGCTAAGCAGGGACGCCCAAAACGACGTCGTTTAGAGAAACATATATATTCGAATTTTTGCCAAAGAAATCATTCAATCACTTGATAACCCAAGAAAAATACAACTCTCTCAATTGCTCTCTCTGGTTCTCTCTGCCCAGCTCGACGTCGTCCAGTCGTCGGTCGATATTTGTCGTGGTTCATAATTCGTTGGCGACGGATAAATGCCGCAAACGGTGACCAAAAAACATGCGAAGGGTGGTTTAGGCTCGTTTTGGGTCCCAAAATTAGATCTATGGTTTGTTTCCTCTAAAAACCTCCCTAGTTGCTTGGATTTGAAAAATCTGAATGGATTTATTGTAAGGACACAAACGAAACAAGAATATTTTGGGGTTAGGGAAATAGAAGAATCAAATGGATAGATTAGAATCAGAATAGCCAAAGGAAGAACAACTACAAGTTCATTCCAGATTTTCGATAAAACAGAACCTTAGGGCAAGAGGGAGTTCTTAACCCTTTACATCAAAACACAGTATATAAGCACAACATATAAAATAAGCAAAATAACATCGGAGACTCTTAAACAATTCCTTATTTATAAACTAGTCCCTGACAATACACCCTCGCTGCAGAACATCCTTGTCCTCAAGGATAAAAAGTAGGAAATTGTTGTTGGAGCTTGTGTAGAATCTCCCAAGTGGCATCCTCCGATAAAGAATTAGTCCACTTAACAAGAACTTCAATCACTACTCGATTACCTTTTTTAGTCATCCTTCTCTCGAGTATCCTTAATGGTTCCTTGCTGATAGTTCCATCCGGTGCTAACACTGGCAGTTCAGACTGATAAGTTAATGCCCCAGTATGTTTCTTTAACTGAGAAACATGGAAAACAAGATGAACACGCGACCCATCAGGCAATTTTAGTTTGTAAACCTTCCCAACTCTGTATTCATTCTCAAAGGGGTTGAACCATCTAGGAGCTAATTTCTGGCTATTTCTCGCTTGTACAGTCTGCTGTCGGTAGGGCTATAATTTCATATACACCCACTCCCCTGCCTGAAACTCGCAGCCAGTTCTACGTTTATCAGCTTGTTGTTTCATTCGATTCTGAGCTCGTTGAAGGTAAAACTTCAACATCTTAATTGCTGCTTTCCGTTGTTGAAGACTTCTGTCCGCAGAAGCAACCACGGATTCACTGGCAATGTAAGGCAAGTGCACATGAGGATCTTACCCATATAAAGCTAAGTGTGGTGTGAAATTTATAACAGAATGGCATGAGGTGTTATACCACCACTCGGCCAAGTAAAGCCAATCTTTCCAATCTTTAGGCTTCTCACCACATATACATCGGTAATAGGTTTCAAGACATTTGTTTACCCTCTCAGTTTAGCTGTCCGTTTCGGGATGATAGGATGTCGAAGGTGTGATACTGACTCCCAATTTCTGAAATAAGTGAAAACAACAAGCTTCCATGAAAACTGTACAAGGGTGCGATAAGGCTACAAAGTGCCCGTACATAGTTAGCCTATCTACTACCACCATAACAGTGTCTTTCCCCCGCGACATATGCAAAGCTTCCACGAAATCCATACTAATAGAACTCCAGGTTTTTTCTGGGATTGGCAAGGGTTGTAATAGTCCCCTTGGATGCTGAAGATCATCTTTGTTCTTCTGGCAGATTGTACATTCACGTACAAGTGTTTTGATGGTCCTCCTCAAACCTTTCTAGTGCACAATTATCACGAATCTTTTAATTATTGCACGAGCCCCCGAGTGCCCACTGAAAGAACTGCCATGAAAGAAATCCAACAATGCTTTCCTCAACTGTAAATCATCCCCACTACTAACTTTCCCTTCCTCTTGAGTAGCCTTCCATCCCAAGCATATTTCGAATGAGTTCGAGTTCCTCGCTCAATATCATCAATAATTTTCTTCAGTCTAGCACCAGTCTACCATGTCTGCACAATTCTTGCCATTAAATCTGATGTCACACTGCTCACTATAAGTGTTTGACACTCAGAAAAAACTGGATTCCTAGAGAGTAAATCAACCAACTTATTGTGAATACCCTTGCGATAGATTATTTCATAATTATAGCCCATCATCTTTAAGACCCATCTCTGTTGTAGGGGTGTCAAAGCTTGCTTGTCCGATAAAAATTTGAGGCTTTTGTGATCCGTCTTGATTTTAAAGTGTCGGCCTAGCAAATATGGAGACCATTTCTTGACTGCCATAAGGACTGCCAGCATTTCCTTATCATAAACTGAAAGAGCTTGATGTCTTATCCCTAGCCCCTTACTGAAAAAAAGCCAAGAGCCTTCCTTTTTGAACCAAGACTGCCTCTACTCTTATTGTAGAAGCATCAGTCTCAACACATAAAATTTCTTCAAAATTTGGTAGAGCCAACACCGGAGCTGATTGAACCGCAACCTTTAGCTTTGTAAAGGCATCTTCCGCATCTTGGGACCAATTCCAAGCACCATTTTTCAGCAAGTCAGACAAAGGTTTTCCTAAAGTACCGTACCCCTTAATAAATTGCCTGTAATAACCTGAAAGGCCAAGGAATCCCCGCAACTCCTTTACCGAAGTAAGGCTGGGCTAGTCTGTAATGCATTTAACTTTATCATGTTCTATAGCTATTGTTCCCGCAGAAATTATATAACCTAAGTAGTCGACCTCTCTCGCTCCAAATCTGCATTTGCTTCGTTTAGCATAGAACTGGTGTGTTCTTAGCTAAGTGAAAACAATTCGCAAATGATTCAAGTGTGTAGGCCAATCAAGGGAGTAGATGAGAATGTCATCCAGAAATACCAAAACAAACTTTCACAACAATCCTTTAAAGATTTGATTCATCACTCATTGGAAGGTCGTCGGGGCGTTCGTAAGGCCAAAGGGAATTACCATAAATTTGTAATGGCCCTCGTGAGTACAAAAAGCATTCTTGTGGATATCTGGGCCCCACATACGTAGTTGATTGTAGCCTGACCTGAGATCCAACTTTGAAAAAAAAGTAGCATTGCCCAACTCATCAAACAATTTTTCAACTATAGGCATATGGAACTTATCCTTGACTGTCAATTGATTTAATTTCTATAATCAATAGAATCATCCTTCTTTTTGACCATCACGACTAGAGAAGCAAATGAACTGCTACTGTTCCTAATTACCCCACTAGCTAACATTTCTCGAATTTGTTTCTCAATCTCGTCCTTCTGATAACTTGCGTATCGGTAAGGCTTTAGCTTCACTATAGTTTGCTCGTCTAGCAAAGGAATTTTGTGCACCTGACCATGCTCTAAGGGTATCCCTCTTGGCTCTTCAAAAATATTTGCAAAATCCAAAAGAAGACGCTCTAGTTCCTCTGATAATTGTTCATTCCCCATCTTCATTTCTAGCTGGACCGTTAACAATAATAAACAATCATTATAAGGACTGTGACATCCTCACTAAGCCTTGCAGCATGGTTTCGAGTCAATCCAATTCAAAGCCCCTAGAAGAATACCCTTCAGTAATATTGGTTGTGCCCCTTGCTGAAATTCTATAGATAGATTAGCAAAGTCCCATCGAATTTGACCCAATGTAGATAACCATTGCACCTCTAGTACAACATTACTCCCCTTAAGAGGCATCACCAAGAAATTAGAAATAAAAAGTGCCCCTTAGTAGACCAATGAACAAACTTGCATACTCCCATTGTTTCTAAGGAACCACCATCGACAATAGTTACTTTCCATCTGGCCTTTGTTTCGATTCGAAGCCCCAACCTCTTGGCAGCCATCAAACTGACAAAATTGTGAATGATGCCCGAGTCGATCAAAGTGACTAGCTCAACACCTCCAATCCGAATATGGAATTTCATAGTTACTCGGGGATACAGATTTCATAATATTGGATCCTGGTCGACTTGGAGAAACACTACTAGAGCTATAAGTCGAACCTGGAACACTAGAAGCATTGTAAGTATTTCGGCCAGGGTTAAAAGAAGTCCTCGAAGGAATCGATAACATTGAGGGTACATTTGCTCGCGGGGTAATACTAATTCCCTTCTTATGATGAGGAAAAAAATAACTTCTAAGTGTTTAGCCATGTGATAAGCATCGAGTAAAGTTTTTGGTTGCAGAACTTTCACAAATTGCCCTATTTCCAAATGTAAATGGTTTTTAAAAATACTCAAAACATACTTCTCTAGCAATTGTACCCGATTAACCAGTTGGACAAATTCCTCATAGTATTGCTTAACAGACTTTGTTTGTCGCAACCCCACCAGTTCCGAGAAAGGATCATCGAATTCCCCTGGTGCAAAACGATCTTTCAGACATGCCAAATATTGTTCCCAACTCATATCCCCCACCTCGGCGTTGTTCTTTGTTATAAACTGGTTCCATTGTAGGGCCTTGCCCTCGAGGTGACGCATTACCACTCTGATTTTAGCAGAATCGGGCACTGCTTCGGCCTCAAAATATTGCTCGAGCTTCGCAAGCCATCTTTTGAAATCACTTCCATCGGATTTGGGCCAGAGAAGTCGATAAGCAAAATTATTCGATGAAGGCGAGACTACCTGAGATGGAATTGCTGTCGGAATCACCTCCTCCTCGACGGAACCCAATTGACGAGGTTGAGGACTACTAGTAGTTAGAGAGGATGGAGAAGCACCCAGAATACCCTGAGTCGGAATTTCATCCGACGGAATCGTCTTCCCCAATGCAATGGTGATCACCTTCTGTAACTCCATCAAAATAGAAGTGCGAACTTCGGTCAAATGGTTTTCCATCTTAAGATCCATTTGCGCAATATTTGCTCTGGCTGACAAAATTTCCGTATGAAGTAGATCTATCTCCAGTTGCCATGTAGGAGTCTGGGTCGCAGTCAGCGGTGTTGGTCGAGGTTCTAGTGCTTGTTGAGCCGATTGGCTATGAGTCACCACGCCGTCCACCATTTCGCAAGATCAGAGAGTCTCTGATACCCTTGTAAGGACACAAATGAAACAAGAATAATTTTGAGGTTAGGGAAATATAAGAATCAAAGGGAGATATTAGAATCAGAATAGCCAAAGGAAGAACGACTACAAGTTCATTCTAATTTTTTTATAAAACAGAAACTTATGGCAAGAGGGAGTTCTTAACCCTTTACATCAAAACACAGCGTATAAGCAAAACATATAAAATAAGCAAAATAACATCCGAGAGTCTTAAACAATTCCTTATTTATAAACTAGTCCCTAACATTTATAAGTCTTTTTTATACCTTTTTCGAATTGTTTTTTTCTTCGATTGATTCCCCTTTTTTAGGTATTTTGGTTTGATTCCCTCTCTAATATCTCCATTTTTAGTGTTCTAAGACCATTTCTAACCTCTGTTTTTTACTAATCTGACTCTATTTTATAAGGGGTTGAATCATATTACAAGTGGGGGACACGTGAAGTTTTGTGGTGATTGGGTCTGGGCGGTGGTAGTAGAAGGATGGGGATGAAGGGTTTAAAGAGAGGGATAAGGGCAGATGGTTGACCCGAACTACGAAGATTACACGGGGAAAACCAAAGTCAACCCGAAAGTCAACCTTGATTAACGACCCTTTTTTTTTCTTTTTAACCTTGTCTATATGCATATTAACCCTAGGTGTACTCTTCAAATAAGCATATTCAAAAATCACAGCAATCGGAAAACAATAAGGGACTCAATTGCACAACATACGAATTTAGGGACCAATTTGCAAATTCTGGAAATTACGAGGACTTTACCAATTTTTGAGTTACCATTATGAAATTAATCATGTTTCATGCTTCTCTGCCAAATTTCATCCTAAACGGACATTCCAAACTCAAGCAATTGCACATACAAAAATCAGGACTAAAACGTAAAGCTTGCAAACCTCAAAACCATTCAAATCTGTGCCCAACGGTCAAGTGTTTCGAAACACCTCTACCCATTTCGAAACACCCAGGCCAAAATATGCACCTGTTTCGAAACAGGCAAGGGTGTTTCGAAACACCCTGCCCAGAAACAGCAGAAAAGTCTGTTTTACACCCTTTCGACCCACCAAACATGTTCGTATGACCTCTATAACATGCCAACAAGTCATCAAACATTAAAGGAACATATTTTCATCATCAAAGCTCAACCACGGCCTCAAATAAGAAAAACCACAAATCTAAAGGCATGCATCCTATAATGAAAAGCAAGCAATCATCAAATCTCCAAAACAAAATACCAAATGGCCATTTACATGTTTCAAACATCATAGGCATTAAACCAAACTTAGGGAGTCCAAAACATCTCCCAAAAACACAATCTAGGTTCCCATTGCCAAATACCAAAAGCTAATAGTGTTGTGAAAATAGTCACCATACATGAGCTTAGACTTTCACTTGGATCTTTGACCTCCTTGCTGCCCTTAAAGCACTTCAATGCTCTGCATTATTGGTTCAAGAAAGAGAGAGCATAAGCACGTATGCTTAGTGAGAAATGCTCTAATAAAACAACACAATAATGCACTTTGTAAAAACACCTTTTCAAGGCCTTTTATTTCAAAACATCATTTATCATGCATTTATGCATTCAAACCAAGCATCTCATGCTTCAATTCATCAACATGTCATATTGGCTTTCAAGTGATAATCCATAACCATTTTTCAACTCAAAACACAATCGGATACGCGGATTACAAGCGTTGTCACATACGCTCCATACACACTACCAAACACTCAATGTGGAGTTTACCGGTACAATCACAACCCCTCAACACCCGTGATGGAGTCTACGGTACAATTACAACCCCTCCACATCACTCATTGGTAGTTGTATAACATCACTAACGAGAACACGGGACACACAACATAAGATCCACACATGGCATTTTAACCACCATTATGATCTTAGACATCTCGTTAGTGTTCTTGGATGGAGTTTACGGTACCATTACAACCCCTCAACATCCAAGGCGACTTTATTCACGGTGCACTCAATCCTATAGTCGGCTAACTATATCCGATTCAAGTACTTTTAAACCAATACATCACTTGCCAATATACATCATTTACCATCATCAATCTATTGTTTTAAAGCATTTAACAAAGCCATTAAATAATCATGCATCACAATGTATCAAACCACATTTATCAATGTTCAAATCAAGGATCTCTTACCTTGAGCATCCTTCAACACATGGCTTACAAAACTAGCATTAAACATGCTTTCAAAACAGAATTTAAACATGCAAAAATAAACACATTGCATTCAACCATCTCATGGTTCTTCAAAAAGAGAGTTTCTCCAAAAACTTACTCTTGAGCTTAGCTAAGTTGTTTAGACTTAAACTAAGCTCCCATAACCTTCAAACATTGGTTTCAAAGCTGAAAACCAAACTTCACTCACCGATTCCGTTTCGCAAGCTTGCCGAAACGCCGATCAAGCCTCCGGATCAACACCACAAGGATCCGAAGATGTCTCCTCTGTTTTAAACACATCAAAGCAGAGGATTAATGCATCATTATGCATTAAAATCTTCAACCAAAACACCTAAACTCGCTGCTCTCATCAAAACTCACATTTCGGCTACCAAACACAACCGAAATCACATCCAAACACCTATACCATACTACCCAGCCAAGATCCATCAATTCCAATCATTCTTAAACATCAATTCACATCCAAAAAGGAACTAATCACGTCCTTATACCTCCAGCTATAGCAGAACATCAAAATCACCCCAAAAACCACCATTAACTCAAGTAAAAACTTAGGAAAATCAACCTATTCGGGATTGCATTGATTAAACCTCAATTACACATCATTTAGACATCCAAAATACATCAAAAAGACATCTCAAAACAGAGCCCGATCATTTAATACGAATTTCTTCAAAATTAAATCCAAATCTTGCATTTTAAGCCAAAATCAAGATCACAACATCAAAACCTTTAATAAAACTCAATTTAAGGATTGAGAACTTGGGAATTTCAGTAAAGAACTGAGTATTTAGAGGAGAAGGACGTTCATACCTCTAAATGTGGATTTCTCCTTGTTTAGAGCCAAAATTCTTGAAAATTCAATAAGCAATTGATGAGGATTTGATGTAGAAATGATTAGAAATCATTTAGAGATTGAAATCTCAACTTTAGGTGTGAAAATCAAAGGAAAAGTGGCTGTGGAAATGTGTTTGGCTGAGGGAAAATTGAGAGAAAACAATTTAGTCACTGAAAAGTCTATTTTTACCTTAAATTGACCCCTATTTGTTTCTATTTTTTATAATTTAGTCCATTATTTATGTTGGGATGTGTGGGGCTCGATTCAATCAACCAATATAGCTCACCAAGTGGTGGAGAGGTGGATATTTGGGTGGAAGGGTTGTAGTAGCTAGAATGTAAAAAGACACAATGATTTATAGTGGTTCGGCCTTCTAACCAAGCACCTACATCCACTACCTTAGCTTCCCACTAAGGATTTCACAATCAATCCACTAATTGATTCGTCCCCTTTTCTAGGATTAGGAGGAAACCCTTACAACCGACCAAGCTTCTACCCAAGCCTTGATCAAAACCCTCTTTTACAAAGAGATAAATAAAATCAAACTTAAACCCTCTAATAGGTGTTTGTTTGCACAATGAAGCACTCACCCAAAACCTAAAACACTTGAGCAAATTTGACAATTTTGGCTCACTAGTGTTTGTCTATACAAGAAATGACAAATTAAGCACTAAGACAATTCTTGATCATTTGTTGATTGACAATTGAAGCATTAGCCTTCTCTTGATGCTTGGAGGTCCCTTTTATACTCCCAAATGAGTTTGTAGCCGTTTAGGACCGTTGGGATCAAATTGGAGCCGTTGAGGACTTTAATTCCCACCATAAATGCAGTCTGCAGCTCCCCGTTTCGAAACGCTTGAAACCGTTTCGAAACACTCTCAATATAGAAAGAGCCGTTGCAGTCTGTCAGGGCACCCGTTTCGGAACACCCCCTTGCCGTTTCGGAACGCGTATCGGAACGCTATAAGCCCGTATCGAAACGATCTGCATTTAAAAGTTAGTTGGGAAAGAGCCGTTGGGGTTTATGACCGTTGGGGTCAAAGCCACGTGGGCGTATCGAAACGATTTTGCCACTGGAAGCCCCTGTTTCGAAACGCCCTAAGGTGTTTCGAAACACCTGGCCAGTTTTGTTAAGTTTGGCCTTTGAAAACATGAAAAACCCTTTTGAAAAATTCCATAAACATAATTTCAAGTTGTTTGGACTTTGGAAATGTTTTAAATACTTTTTAAATCAATCCAAAACATTTTTCAATTATTATATCAAAACATTAGTTCTACAATCTCCCCCTTTTTGATATAATAAAACCACTTGAAAAATTGTTTGGGATTCTCCCCCATTAACTTTAAAAATGTGAATAAGAGAATGAAAAAAAAAATTTATTCAAATAAAGCTCCCCCTTATTCATTTGAAAATTCAATTTTTCAAACCATTTCTCCCCCTTTTTGTTATATCAAAAAGAATTTAAAACATTAAGTTCAAAAATAACAATAGAGGTAAAATTTTGACAAAAGTAAGAATTTGGTTTTAAAATGGCTCCCCCTTACTCAAAGCATCATCAAAAATGTTAGTCCAACATATATGATCATCTAGTTAAATAAACTAAAAATAAGACGAATTAATTCAAAACAACTAGAAATTTTACCAACACTTGAACCCAAGGGAGGATGTGAAGCCTTCCTTCTTCAAGTGTTCTTCCTTGTGTGTATGGAGCTCCTCCTCAATGTTTGACTTGTTGAACATCTCCATCACACCTACAATAGACAATCAAGTAATTTTTGGTATCCAAATTGTTTTGGATCCATGAACGTTAGTAGCACAAAATTTAGTCCCCTTAGGAATCCATTTTTCAATTTCATCCTTTTTAGTTGAAGTGGTTAGTCCTTTTGGGACCCAAACACTTCTAAAACATTTTCCATTCACAAATCTAGGGGCACTAGATTGTCTAACATAAAAATTTGATTTTCCAAAATTGTTTTTCTTTTCAAGCTCTTTGGAAATCAAATCTTTTTCTTCTTGAACTTTTTGAAGCAATTTTTGTAAATCAAGACATTTTAGTTCAAACTCTTCAAGTTTTGCTTCAAGTTCAAGTTTGGTTTTAGAAAGCAAATCATTTTGAATTTTTAACTTTGAAATCAATTTATTATTTTTCAAAATGTGGCTTTTAAAATCTAAAACCAAATCATCATAGGCATCTTGTAATTCATCAAATGTGTAAGAGCATGAAGTAGATGAATTAGAAGTTACCCTTGAATCTTCTTCGATGGCCATAAGGCAAAGGTTGGCTTGTTCATCATCGGTGGAGTCTTCATCACTCCAAGTAGCCACATATGCCTTCTTCTTATGGCTAGAAGTGCTTGCCCTCTCATTTCTTTTAGGTTCTCGTTCAAGCTCTCTCAAGGCTTTCTTCATGAAAGGGGCACACTTCTTGAAGAGATGAACTATCTCTTCATCTTCATCCTCCTCTTCACTTGAGTAGACATAATGGCAAGTGGAGGATTTGAGAGCCATGGCACTAGCATTGATGTCAAGCCCTTTGATTTTCTTCTCTCCCATAGCTCTAATTTCTTCCCTCTTCTTCTCATCCTCTTTATTCTTCTTCATGATTTGATGAGTAAGGAGTGACCCCATAAGTTCATCAAGCTTCAAAGTCTTCAAATTTTTGGCTTCGATGATGGCGGTCCTCTTTGAGTCCCAAGACTCGGGAAGTGAGTAGATGAGCTTTCGAACAAGCTTCTCTTCTGGGATGGCTTCTCCAAAACTTTTAAGACCGTTGGTGATGGTGGAGAACCTATCAAACATCTTCTCGATGTTCTCTTCCGGATCCATTTTGAAGTTCTCATACTCCAAGGTTAGGAGCCCAATCTTGGTCTCCTTGACTTCATTTGTCCCCTCGTATGTGACTTCAAGCTTGTCCCATACCTCATTGGCACTCTCACAAGAAGACATCTTCTCATAGATGGATGGACCAAATGCACAAAATAGAATGTGCAAGGCTTTGCAATTTAGCTCCATCTTCTTGCGATCGTCGGCACTCCACTCCGCTTTAATTCTTTGAGGCACGAACGGACCATCTTCAACTACATCCCATAGCTTGTAATCTCTTGATTTGATGAAGAACTTCATCTTTGTCTTCCAATGGGCATAGTGGTCTTCGTCAAAGAAAGGCGGTTTGTCGATTGATTGTGCCATTTGAGCCGGTTGATGAAATAGTGATCGAGCTTGCCGGATCTTCTCAATAGGATGTTAATCCTCACCGATTGAGCCAAGCTCTGATACCAATTGTTGGGATGTGTGGGGCTCGATTCGATCAACCAATATAGCTCACCAAGTGGTGGAGAGGTGGATATTTGGGTGGAAGGGTTGTGGAAGCTAGAATGTAAAAAGCACAATGATTTATAGTGGTTCGGCCTTCTAACCAAGCACCTACATCCACTACCTTAGCTTCCCACTAAGGATTTCACAATCAATCCACTAATTGATTCGTCCCCTTTTCTAGGATTAGGAGGAAACCCTTACAACCGATCAAGCTTCTACCCAAGCCTTGATCAAAACCCTCTTTTACAAAGAGATAAATAAAAGCAAACTTAAACCCTCTAATAGGTGTTTGTTTGCACAATGAAGCACTCACCCAAAACCTAAAACACTTGAGCAAATTTGACAATTTTGGCTCACTAGTGTTTGTCTATACAAGAAATGACAAATTAAGCACTAAGGCAATTCTTGATCATTTGTTGATTGACAATTGAAGCATTAGCCTTTTCTTGATGCTTGGAGGTCCCTTTTATACTCCCAAATGAGTTTGTAGCCGTTTAGGACCGTTGGAATCAAACTGGAGCCGTTGAGGACTTTAATTCCCACCATAAATGCAGTCTGCAGCTCCCCGTTTCGAAACGCTCGAAGCCGTTTCGAAACACTCTCAATATAGAAAGAGCCGTTGCAGTCTGTCAGGGCACCCGTTTCGGAACACCCCCTTGCCGTTTCGGAACGCGTATCGGAACGCTATAAGCCCGTATCGAAACGACCTGCATTTAAAAGTTAGTTGGGAAAGAGCCGTTGGGGTTTATGACCGTTGGGGTCAAAGCCACGTGGGCGTATCGAAACGGCCTAGCCCGTTTCGAAACGCTGGGCACGTTTCGATACTCGTATCGAAACGATTTTGCCACTAGAAGCCCCTGTTTCGAAACACCTGGCCAGTTTTGTTAAGTTTGGCCTTTGAAAACATGAAAAACCCTTTTGAAAAATTCCCTAAACATAATTTCAAGTTGTTTGGACTTTGAAAATGTTTTAAATACTTTTTAAATCAGTCCAAAACATTTTTCAATTATTATATCAAAACATTAGTTCTACAATTTATTATTATTATTAATATTATTTTATTAAAATGTTAATATTTAATAAAAATAAATAAAAACAAATATTTTAATACTAAATTAGTATTTTTTTAGATTCGGATTCCAATTAAATTCTAATTATTAATTCTAATTTCACTATATTTGAATTATAGTTTTTGAGTAAAATTTAAATTATATTCAGATCATGTTCGTATTATATTCAAATCATATTCAAATTATATTTGAATCATCTTCTAATTATATTCGAATTATTAATTCGAATTTTGCTATATTCGAAATATATTTTTGAGCAAAATTCAAATTATATTAGAATGATATTTGAACCATGTCTATATTATATTCGAATCATATTCAAATTATTTTCGAAATATAATTTGAATATGATATTTCGAATGTAATTCCAATATGATTCGAATATATTTTAAATTTTACCCCAAAAACTATATTTAAACCCTTCATTATTTTAAAATTACTAGTCCGTGCAAAGCAACAAGATTTTAAGATTGCTGGAGTGTTACGTTCAAAAATGCCACATTGTTGATTCGATCTATCTTTCAATACACGTATATCCCCGAATTATACGACTCGTTGAAAACTTCTCTAAACCTATTGGATGAAAAGAGTACGCCACGAAAGAATTTTTTTAAAACAAAACAAATAGAATTACCTGTTTTTTGAACTATTATATTCGAATCATGTTTAACATGTAATTATATTCGAATCATGTTTGACAGGTAATTATATTCGAATCATGTTTAACATGTAATTATATTCGTATCATGTTTAACAGGTAATTATATTCGTACCATGTTCATATTATATTCGAATCATAATCAAATTATATTCTAAACATGATTCGAATATAATATGAACATGATACGGATATAATTACCTGTTAAACATGATACGAATATAATTACATGTTAAACATGATTCGAATATAATTTAAATATGATTTGAATATAATAGTTGAAAAAACATGTAATTATATTAGAATTATATTCGAATCATGTTCATATTATATTCGAATCGTATTCAAATTACATTCGAAATATCATATTCAAATTATATTTTGAAAATAATTTTAATATGATTCGAATATAATATAGACATGGTTCAAATATAATTCTAATACAATTTGAATTTTGCTCAAAAAATATATTTCAAATATAGCAAAATTCAAATTAATGATTCAAATATAATTAGAAGATGATTCAAATATAATTTGAACATGATTCGAATATGATTTGAATTTTACTCAAAAACTATAATTCAAATATAGTGAAATTAGAATTAATAATTAGAATTTAATTAAAATTCGAATCTAAAAAATTACTAATTTAGTATTAAAATATTTTATTTATTTATTTTAATTAAATATTAACATTTTAATAAAATAATATTATTAATAATAACAAATAATAGAGTAAATTATAAAAATTAGAAACAAATAGGGGTCAATTTAAGATAAAAATAGACTTTCAGGGACTAAATTGAACAAAAAAACAAACTTGAGAGGCTTGACATGTCATTTACCCTTTAAATAAAACCAGACTGTAGAACTAATGTTTTGATATAATATTTGAAAAATGATTTGGACAAATCTAAAAAGTATTTAAAACATTTCTAAAGTCCAAACAACTTGAAATTATGTTTAGGGATGTTTTTAAAAAGGTTTTTCATGTTTTTCAAAGCCTATCTAACCAAAACTGTCTAGGCGTTTCGAAACACCTTAGGGCGTTTCGAAACAGGGGACTCCAGTAGCAAAAACGTTTCGAAACGTGTTTCGAAACGGGCCTTCCCTGGATAGAATTTTTGCCCAGCGTTTCGAAACGGGCTAGGCCGTTTCGATACGCCTACGTGGCTTAGACCACAACGGTCTCAAAACCCCAACGACTCTTTCCCAACTAACTTTTAAACGCAGGTCGTTTCGATACGGGCTCAGGGCGTTTCGATACGCGTTTCGAAACGGCAATGGGGCGTTCCGAAACGGGTGCCCTAACAGACTGCAACGGTTTTTTCTACATTGAGAGTGTTTCGAAACGGCTTCGAGCGTTTCGAAACGGGGAGCTGCAGAACTGCATTTATGGAAGGAATTAAAGGCTCCAACGACTCTATTCCAACCCCAACGGTCCTAAACGGCTATAAACTCAATTGGGTGTATAAAAGGGACCTCCAAGCATCAAGAAAAAAAATGCTTCAATTGTCAATCAACAAATGATCAAGAATTGTCTTTGTACTTAAATTGTCATTTCTTTGTATAGACAAACACTAGTGAGCCAAAATTGTCAAATTTGCTCAAGTGTTTTAGGTTTTGGGTGAGTGCTTAATTGTGCAAACAAACACCTATTAGAGGGTTTTGAGTTTGCTTTCTTTGTCTCTTTGTAAAGAGGGTTTTGATCAAGGCTTTGGGTAGAAACTTGATCGGTTGTAAGGGTTTCCTCCTAATCCTAGAAAAGGGGACAAATCAATTAGTGGATTGATTGTGAAATCCTTAGTGGGGAGCTAAGGTAGTGGATGTAGGTGCTTGTTAGAAGGTCGAACCACTATAAATCATTGTGTCTATTTTCATTTTAGCTTCCTCAACCCTTCCACCCAAAAATCCATCTCTCCACCACTTGGTGAGCTAAATTGGTTGATCGAATCGAGTCCCTAAAATCCCTACAATTGGTATTAGAGCTTGGCTCGATCTTTATTTCATCAACCGGCTCAATGGCACACTCAATCGACAAACCGCCTTTCTTTGACGGAACTCACTATGCCCATTGGAAGACAAAGATAAAGTTCTTCATCAAATCAAGAGATTACAAGCTATGGGATGTAGTTGAAGATGGTCCGTTCATGCCTCAAAGAAGTAAAGCGGAGTGGAGTGCCGACGATTACAAGAAGATGGAGCTAAATTGCAAAGCCTTGCACATTCTATTTTGTGCATTTGGTCCATCCATATATGAGAAGATGTCTTCTTGTGAGAGTGCCAAGGAGGTATGGGACAAGCTTGAAGTCACATACGAGGGAACCAATGAAGTCAAGGAGACCAAGATTGGGCTCCTAACCTTGGAGTATGAGAACTTCAAAATGGATTCGGAAGAGAACATTGAGAAGATGTTCGATAGGTTCTCCACCATCACCAATGGCCTCAAAGGCTATGGAGAAGCCATCCCAGAAGAAAAGCTTGTTCGGAAGCTCATCTACTCACTTCCCGAGTCTTGGGACTCAAAGAGGACCGCCATCATCGAAGCCAAAAATTTGAAGACTTTGAAGCTTGATGAACTCATGGGGTCTCTCCTTACTCATCAAATCATGAAGAAGAACAAAGAGGATGAGAAGAAGAGGGAAGAAATTAGAGCTATAGGAGAGAAGAAAATCAAAGGGCTTGGCATCAATGCAAGTGCCATGGCTCTCAAATCCTCCACTTGCCATCATGTCTACTCAAGTGAAGAGGAGGATCAAGATGAAGGGATAGTTCATCTCTTCAAGAAGTGTGCCCCGTTCATGAAGAAAGCCTTGAGAGAGCTTGAACGAGAACCTAAAAGAAAGGAGAGGACAAGCACTTCAAGCCATAAGAAGAAGGCACATTTGGCTACTTGGAGTGATAAAGACTCCACCGACGATGAACAAGCCAACCTTTGCCTTATGGCCATTGAAGAAGATTCAAGGGTAACTTCTAATTCATCTACTTCATGTTCTTACACTTTTGATGAATTACAAGATGCCTATGATGATTTGGTTTTAGATTTTAAAAGCCACATTTTGAAAAACAATAAATTGATTTCAAAGTTAAAAATTCAAAATGATTTGCTTTCTAAAACCAAACTTGAACTTGAAGCAAAACTTGAAGAGTTTGAATTAAAATGTTTTGATTTATAAAAATTGCTTCAAAAAGTTCAAGAAGAAAAAGATTTGATTTCCAAAGAGCTTGAAAAGAAAAACAATTTTGGAAAATCAAACTTTTATGTTAGACAATCTAGTGCCCCTAGATTTGTGAATGGAAAATGTTTTAGAAGTGTTTGGGTCCCAAAAGGACTAACCACTTCAATTAAAAAGGATGAAATTGAAAAATGGATTCCTAAGGGGACTAAATTTTGTGCTACTAATGTTCATGGATCCAAAGCAATTTGGATACCAAAAATTACTTGATTGTCTATTGCTAGGTGTGATGGAGATGTTCAACAAGTCAAACATTGAGGGGGAGCTCCATGCACACAAGGAAGAACACTTGAAGAAGGAAGGCTTCACATCCTACCTTGAGTTCAAGTGTTGGTAAAAATTCTAGTTGTTTTTAGCATTTATTTGTCTTATTTTTAGTTTATTCAACTAGATGATCATATATGTTGGACTAACATTTCAATGATGCTTTGAGTAAGGGGGAGCCATTTTAAAACAAAATTCTCATTTTTGTCAAAATTTTTACCTCTATTGTTATTTTTGAACTTAATGTTTTAAATTCTTTTTGATATAACAAAAAGGGGGAGAAAATGGTTTGAAAAATCAATTTTTCAAATGAATAAGGGGGAGCTTTATTTGAATTAAAATTTTTAATCTCTTATTCACATTTTTAAAGATTAAGGGGGAGAATCCCAAACAATTTTTCAAGTGAGTTTTATTATATCAAAAAGGGGGAGATTGTAGAACTAATGTTTTGATATAATATTTGAAAAATGATTTGGACAAATCTAAAAAGTATTTAAAACATTTCCAAAGTCCAAACAACTTGAAATTATGTTTAGGGATGTTTTTAAAAAGGTTTTTCATGTTTTTCAAAGCCTATCTAACCAAAACTGTCTAGGCATTTTGAAACACCTTAGGGCGTTTCGAAACAGGGGACTCCAGTAGCAAAAACGTTTCGAAACGTGTTTCGAAACGGGCCTTCCCTGGATAGAATTTTTGCCCAGCGTTTCGAAACGGGCTAGGCCGTTTCGATACGCCTACGTGGCTTAGACCACAACGGTCTCAAAACCCCAACGGCTCTTTCCCAACTAACTTTTAAATGCAGGTCGTTTCGATACGGGCTCAGGGCGTTTCGATACGCGTTTCGAAACGGCAATGGGGCGTTCCGAAACGGGTGCCCTGACAGACTGCAACGGCTCTTTCTACATTGAGAGTGTTTCGAAACGGCTTCGAGCGTTTCGAAACGGGGAGCTGCAGAACTGCATTTATGGAGGGAATTAAAGGCTCTAACGACTCTATTCCAACCCCAACGGTCCTAAACGGCTATAAACTCAATTGGGTGTATAAAAGGGACCTCCAAGCATCAAGAAAAAAAATGCTTCAATTGTCAATCAACAAATGATCAAGAATTGTCTTTGTACTTAAATTGTCATTTCTTTGTATAGACAAACACTAGTGAGCCAAAATTGTCAAATTTGCTCAAGTGTTTTAGGTTTTGGGTGAGTGCTTAATTGTGCAAACAAACACCTATTAGAGGGTTTTGAGTTTGCTTTCTTTGTCTCTTTGTAAAGAGGGTTTTGATCAAGGCTTTGGGTAGAAGCTTGATCGGTTGTAAGGGTTTCCTCCTAATCCTAGAAAAGGGGACGAATCAATTAGTGGATTGATTGTGAAATCCTTAGTGGGGAGCTAAGGTAGTGGATGTAGGTGCTTGTTAGAAGGCCGAACCACTATAAATCATTGTGTCTATTTTCATTTTAGCTTCCTCAACCCTTCCACCCAAAAATCCATCTCTCCACCACTTGGTGAGCTAAATTGGTTGATCGAATCGAGCCCCTAAAATCCCTACACAGACAGATTGACTTAGTCAATCCGTTGATAACGTGGCAGGATGTTATTGGCCGAAATTTTTTTTAACCGAAAAGGGTAACGGAACGAGGCAAAATGGGTAACGGTGAATTGTTTAAGGGGAAAAAGTGGGCAAAATGAAATTTAGGGGCCAAATTAGAAAATCGGGTATACTTTAGGGGGAAAAATTGTATTAAGCCTATTATAAACTATTCTCTATCTTACAAACCCTAAACTGGAGCCATATGGGGCTTTGGCACCCCAAAAATTTTGGAAAATTTGTATTATATTCTTGAAATATTTTTAAAATTTGAATTAGGCCCCCTTAAAATTTATAAAAATTCTCATATAGTTCTAAAGTTTTCTATATTTTCAATTTCCCCCTCAAAATTTTTAAAAGTTTCATTTATCTTTTCAAAACATTTATTTAGACCCTCATATTTAAAAATAAAATTCTCACTAAATCCTTCAAAAAATTTTAAAATTTTGGTTACATTACTAAAATTTTAAAAATTTTAATTAGACTCCCTCAAACTATAAATTCAAAATCCGCCACAGCTTAAACACCCTAAATCCTTCTCTTTTGTTGCCTATCTTTGCCGCCGAAGATAACTGCTTAATACCATGTTCTCTTCATTTGCAGATAAATGCTATTGGATTCCAATTATTTTAATTTTATTCCTCAACCCAACTTGGATGAGATATTTCTTTTAATTTCTAAGAACAGTAATCCGAATTATTAATCATAAGATCAATTTTCATGTAAGTTACTTTCTTTTAATTTCATAAAATTGTATCATTGAATTTATGTTCCCAACGAAACATCATGGAGTGTGTTAATTTCATAAAAATTTTATTTGTTAACGTATTTAAGGCTGGTGAGATGGAGAATGGTTTACAAAATTTTAAATTAAAGAGTAAACAATATTCGGAAAAAATATGTTTAATTGCATGTTAAGCCTCTGAAAATTTTAATATTTATTAAAAAACACTAAAAGAATTAATGGTGTGTAACATTGTAAAAATTTTCTAAAATATAATTTAGATATTTTTCTCGGTTAAGCCAAAATGTTTCAATCATTAAATATATACATATGCTAAAAAAATATTTTACAACAACCGAAGAAAGTCAACACAGGAACAAGCTTTCTATATATAAAAAAAGACAGCCTACCAGGAACGAGAAAGCACAAGAAATTCAAAACAAATGAAAAAAGAAAGCGAAGAGGCTACACTTACGTGACAGTGCTATATATCATAGGAAACTCACCTTGAATTATTATTATTATTATTAGTAGTAGTAGAAGGTTCTAAAATCAATGGTTGGTTCATATTTGTAATAGGAAGGAGCAGAGAATTTTATGTTAATAATATGAAAGTTTCTAAAATATATAAGAATATGAAATTTTCAGATAATATGACTACCTCGTAGTACTGCTTGGTCCATCCCCATAGCTGGCCTTGAATTTTACGCGCAGGAAAGACCTTAGGAAGTTACTATTGCAGACTTAGTCTAATGCGTGCCCGTTATTGTCACATGTCAAACAAGCCGGCCTATTAAACTTTGGCTACACGCGTTGTGGCCGTGGAATAGTAAACCAAAGCATTGATTAATCACTACGTAAAATCTTGGAGAAATCGGAGATGTGTTTAACCAGATTCAGATCTTTTGTTCTTGTGCTGCTGCTGATGTTGCTTAATGTTATATCGACAGCAAAAGCTTCAACACCAGCTGCCGCTTCTCAGGCAAAACCCGGCTGCCAAAGCCGCTGCGGCGACACTATCATTCCGTACCCGTTCGGTACCGGCGGTGATTGCAACATCACGGAAGATTTCTTCATCACATGTAACACCAGTTTCACACCCAACAAACCCTTCGTATCCACCTCTAACATCGAAGTCATCGACATATCCCTCGACGGTCAGTTGCGCATCCTCAGTAACGCAAGCTATGATTGTTACAACACCTCAGGATATAGGAGATGGCTTTACTTTTCTCTCTGGCTCGGACTTCCTGGATTTTCAATAAACAATACCAACAACAGGTTCACCGCAATTGGGTGCGACACCTATGCTCGGGTGGATGGTTTCCTCGGACAGAATTACGCAACCGGTTGCTTGTCGTTATGTAGTAACATCACCGATGTTTCGAACGGGTCCTGCTCCGGGATCGGCTGCTGTCAGACAAGTATCCCAAAGGGTGTGAGGAGCTATAACATCACTCTCGAAAGCTATGATAACCATGCCGCTGTATTGCCAGAAAACCCCTGCAGCTATGCATTTATTGCAGAGAACGATAACTATACCTTCTCTAGCACAGATCTTCTTAGTTTCGATTTTCAAGACAAGCAGTTTCCAGTCACTCTTGATTGGAAAATCGGGAATACGAGTTGTAACGAAGCGGAGAAGGATACCATGAATTTCGGATGTAAGGAGAATAGTAATTGTGTTGATTCAGAAAATAACTCTGGATATTTCTGCAAGTGTTATGAAGGATACAACGGGAACCCTTACCTCTCCAATGGATGTAAAGGTAAGTAACTATATACAAAATTATTCCATGCCTCACCGTATTTGAACTTTCTATTCCTAAAAATATTGTGTTATTTTACATACATACGATCTGCGATTTTCAGATATAAACGAGTGTGAAACCATGAGTCCTTGCAATGGAACTGCAAGTTGTATCAACTTACCTGGGACATATAACTGTTCATGTCCGGTGGGCTACGAAGGCGACGGTAGGAAAAATGGAACGGGTTGCAGTTTACCCAACAAGGATCAGTCCAAGAGATCTCCCCTTATTGATGTTGCTCTAGGTTAGTGATTTCTATGCCTAATTATTGTGTTACTTGTTACATATAACTATAATTTAGAATCTTGGATTAGATATGTTTTATGAAATAATTAGTAAATCAGTGGAACTGTTGTTTTATGGTTTAAACATAGGAACTAGCATTGGGTTTCTTGGTCTCCTCTTGGGGATAGTCTTGTTGTACTGGATGCTCAGGCGAAAACAGATTTCGAAACTAAGAGAAGAATACTTTCAGCAAAATGGTGGCATTTTGTTGCGGGAACAGCTTTCAAGGCGACAAGGGTACCGTGAAGATGTTAAAGTATTTGCAGCGGAGGAGCTCCAGAAGGCCACAAACAATTACCATGAAAGCAGAATTTTAGGACAAGGAGGGCAGGGGACAGTGTACAAGGGAATATTAAGTGATAATCGAGTCGTTGCCATTAAAAAGTCGATAATCGGAGATCCAAGCCAAGTTGAACAATTTATTAATGAAATAATGGTGTTGTACCAGATCAACCACAGGAATGTTGTCAAGCTACTAGGATGTTGTTTGGAGACACAGGTTCCACTTTTAGTCTATGAATATATCACAAATGGAACCCTCTTTCACCATTTGCATAATGACGGTGATGATAATGATGCCCCTTCTCTTCCGTGGGAGGCTCGTTTGAGAATTGCCACCGAAACGGCAGAAGCCCTTTCTTATTTACACTCTGCCGCTTCGGTTCCGATCATTCATCGAGACATCAAGTTGGCAAATATATTGTTAGACGAAAATTACATCGCAAAAGTTTCTGATTTCGGGGCTTCAAGATTGATCCCATCGGACGAGGCACAGATAACCACAATGGTGCAAGGAACATTCGGCTACTTGGATCCTGAATACATGATCACAAGCCTTTTAACCGAAAAGAGCGATGTTTACAGCTTTGGGGTTGTGCTTATAGAGTTACTAACCGGACAGAAAGCAGTCTGTTTCAAAAGATCGGAAGAAAAGCGAGTTTTGGCTATGTACTTTGTTTCTTCAATGAAAGAAGACCGCCTGCTCGACGTTCTAGATCCTTGGGTGCTTAGCGATGAAAACATTGAGCAACTAAAGGAAGTTGCAGGTCTGGCTCGGAGATGTGTGAGAATGAAGGGAGAGGAAAGGCCAACAATGAAGGAGGTTGCGCATGAATTAGCAGGACTGCAAGCAATGCCTAAACATCCTTGGAGTGAAAGTAAGTTAATGGGAGAAGAAGCCGAATATTTGCTCGGTGACTTGAACAGCACGTATGATGACGGTGCAACGAGCAGCTCGATGGGGTATGATAGCATTAATAATAAAATCACATTTCAACTTGATGGAGCTCGTTGATTATGAAATCAGATTTTTTTTACAAAACACCTCATTTATTTTGATTTTTATAGACTTTTCTTGTAATTTTATTTATTTTGATTTTTATAGACTTTTCTTGTAATTTTATTTATTTTTTCTATATTTAATAAAATTGGCAGCTAGTATTATTTAATAGAAAAAAGTACATTATTAGTTGACACCTCATTTATTCCCGTGTTCTTCTTTTGATCATTCAGCTATTCTTTTTCTAATCTTTAAAAACTATCGACCAGACATATGTAGTATTTTTTAAAAATAAAATTTATTTTATTTTTTTAATAATAATACCAGGTAACTTTTATTACTTAGAAAGAGAACGGAATAAAAATTCAAGCATAAAATTATTTATAACAAATAACAACAAACTAAAAAAATAAAATAAAATAAACTTAGTCACGCCAATAAATGATACTCTCACCGTTGCTCAAATGGATTAGCATATGCACAATTGAACGACAAAAGGCCATGGAATTGTCAACACACGAGATATAAAGTGAATTCTCTAGACGCTTGATGCGAAACCTACAATCATGCAGGTTACTTCGCAAAGTAGATCTGAATGCATCGACAAACAACCACAATAGGAGATCAAACTATTGAACGACAACCGACAATCACATATCAAAACTGAGCGTTGTGAAAAACTCTACACGAACGCAAATCTACCGCAATGGTAAACGAATAACGTGCCATAAGGCGGAGACGTGCCACAAGGCAGAGAAAAAATATGCTACAAAGACAAAAAAAAATAAGCGCAATGATATGTGCGAGAAGTAATAATCCAAACCAAAGAAATTCTAATATAAAAAGCAAAAAATAAATAAATATAAAAGTAAAAATCGAATATAAAAACGTAAGGGAAAAGAATATTAGTGACAATCAACACTACGACTAGTGTTGCCGCCGGCGGCTAAATAGTAAATAAATATTAAAGAGAAAGCCGCGCTGCATAAACAAAGTTGAAAGAAAAACCTAAAACCTAGTTGACATCTGATGGAGTATTTTTCACATATTCTTTAAAATTCATTTTTATATATTTCTCCCATCATCATCATTTTATATGAAGTTTTAAACATTTACTAGTGGGAAATAAAATCAAACAAAATGTCTATCTGTCAGGAAAGGGACAAACGACGTCATTGGTGTGGAATAAATACATATAATTGGTGTGGAATAAAAGCATAGGCAAATGGTTAAAATCAAACAAAATATCTATAAGCTAGGAAAGGGACAGACCACCTCAGAGGTGTGCCATAAAATTATAGGTACATGAATAGAAATTCTTTCTTATTTTCCGGTAACTTTATTTATGTCTTTATGTTAAAAAATTAAGTTTTGAGTTAAAATTTAAGGTTGTAATTTAATATTATGATTTGAATTTAAAGTTTATGATCTAAAATTTATATTTTAAAGTTAAAATTTAAAATTTAATTTTTCAGTCTTAAAATATAAAAAAAACGCCGAAAAAAGACAAAAGAAAGGGGCACACCACTGCATTGGTGTGAAATAAATCATAGGTATATTGTTTGCCAAGAAAGGGATTTAATGTTTTTTTCTCATAAAGGGGTTTATGTTAGAACCGTAAACATAGAATAAATTTAACTTAGTATCTATTATGTCAAATCACCAAAAATAAAAATGAGAGGTAAAAGCGTACCTGAATGTATCTGTAAATTGAAATTTTTAGATTTTGATGTTGAAATTTCGAATTTTTTGTATTGATTTTCTAAGAAGACAAGTTATCTTTCAACATAAAACTCTTTCTCGGAATTAACCTATTTCTTGGGGATCACTATCTTTTTATATAGCTAACTATTAAATATTTATAATTCTACCACTCATCAAATTATAAATGCATTTTATGGTATCTACGCTTTTCTCGTGACATTTTAATACTCATAACACGCCTAACATAATTGGTTACTTAATTTTTTTTATCATATTTTATAATAACATCATACATTATACATATGTGCACATAATTGTAAATTATAATCCAAAGAGTTAAACCCTGGTCGTGTTGGATAGAGGCCAAACGCACCACTGAGCCAAGCAAATCATTTGTACGGCAATATCAAAATTTATATGTAAGTTATTTGGAAAATACTTTAATTTAGTTTACATAAGCCTTTCAATTTTAAGGTTTAAGGGTTTATGTTAGAGGTTTAGTGTGTAGGGTGTAGAATTTAAAGTTCATGATTAGAATTTAGAGTTTAAGGTTTAGGTTTTTGGGTACTAGGGTTAAGGATTTATGTTTTAGATTTTATAGCTTAAATATGAAGGGTTGTGTTATTTTTTTACACATCCTGTGTATCAAAATATAATCCAAGTTATATCATGTTATTATCAAAAATAAGATGATTACAAATTCAACTAGTGTTTCTAATGGAAAAGATGATGATGAACATCACAGGAGACACAAGTTTAAGTTTTTAGGGTTTGAAATTAGAAAAAGATAAGTTTTAGGGCTTTAATAGTGGCAGTGTACGGTGGTCGGATGGTGACCAAAATCGCGAGCGGCGGCCGGAGATGTGAGGAGGAGAATCGGAGCTGTAACGATGGAGGCCGGCCAGCGGCGGAAGTCGGAAAAATTGGGTTTGAGATTGAGAGCATTTAGGGAGGGGAGAGAAAGAAGAGTGAGAGAGGGAATTAAAAAGTGTTCAAGTTGACTCGATGGTGGGCTTATATAATGATTCTGGAACGACGCCGTTTAGGGGGTAGGATTCATGTACTTCCAAAGCGGGTCGAGTTGGATCCATATTTTTCATTTTTTGGGTTAATTAGGGTTTCAGTCCCTAGATTTTTGAATAGCAATTCAATTTGATCCTAAAACTTTGTAAATTGGGCACTCTAATTTGCAATTTAATTCAATTTGATCCTATTTTTAGTCTTGATTTAGTTTAAATTGTTTGATTTAAGTGCAATTAATTTATATGTATGTTTGCTTGTTTTAAATAGCATATAATATATTTGTTTAGGAGATTAAATCACATAGTTAAAATAATTCGAGCCTTTTAGGACTAAGTTATTTAATTAAATTTAATTAATTTGATATGTGAGATCAATATAGAAAATACATGAGTATTAAATGAACACTTTAATACTATAATTTGATTAGTGTCTCATTGCAATGACATGTTATTCAAGGGAGTATTTTAGTAAAATATTTAATATGTCATTTAAACATAGAAAATGGAATTCACATAGTTAGTTTAAATAAAAAATAAAATAGAATTAAACAATTAGTATCACTAAAGTTAGGAATATTGTTACTTTTGGGCCAAATATGAGTAGCGTCCAAATTATTTGGGTGTTACCATTTAAAGCCCAAAAATTAATAATATTCATAGAACTTTAATTAATCAAATCAATGGAGCCCGAATTAGGTTTTTACTTAAACATGACAAGACAATAATTGCACATGCATTAAACCTTTTATGTTGAGATACATTTTGAATATAAATTGAAGTGTCCTAATGTATTTGGACGTTTCAAAACTTATATTTGTGCAAAATATATTTTCTCATAAAAGGATATTCCATTCGAAATGGAGTCCATTTAACGATTAAAAGATTTAATTAAATTCAGATTAATGTTCGAAATGCCAAAATGCCACGTGGAATTAGTAAGGTGCCGATAACGGGCGTTTGTAGGGGTGCTAACCCTTCCTTACACGTAACCGACTCTCGAACCCGGATTTTACTAAAAGAATCTTTGGTACACGTTTTATGGTGTCCGGTCTACCAAAGTAATCGGTGGCACCTCCAAAATGATTTTTGAGCAAATAAAGGAAACTTGATTAAAATTGGAGAAACTCCTAATTTTAAGATCAAATTAAATAGAAAACCCCGATTTCCAAAATCCTAATCGTCAGGCTATTTTTCCACAAACGGGTTTAAAAACAGTCACGACAGCTTGGCGACTCTGCTGGGGACAAAATTAAGAGTCGGGCCTATTAATTAATTCCACATAGCATCTTGGCATTTCGAACATTAATCTGAATTTAATT